>OX940979.1:45689143-46154698 GCA_954871275.1 Leptopterna dolabrata
AATTCATTCAAGCGTTAAAATTAATTGACGATGTGAGCGCAGACGGGGTTAATTTCAAATCGCCATGTACCTACTGTGTGGGAAGGAATGGAAGAAATATGAAAAATTCGCTCCTCCTTCCTATGCCAAGTCAACTGGATCCGAGCTGGGTCTCTTCCTAAGTGGATTCGTACTTTAAAAATGATTTTCTAGACGCATTTAGACCCCATGTAACATCCCAGATCATAGAGGTTATTATTCTATTGTACAAACCTACAGAAACTTTGGCTGTTCATTTCTTGTTCCTTTCATGTGTAGGTAATAATTGAAATAGCTATTTTTGGAGGTTTCCACCAATTTTGGCCCCCAAAAACACGAATTAGGCCCCTACTTTATAACAAATTATCCTTGATCATTAATAGTACATTTAATTATCTTGATTCACCTGTTGATACTACTTCTAGTGTTACTATACAATTTTATGGTGATTTCAGACAATTTCCCAGGTTTTCGACTCATAAAAATTAATTTTGAGAGCTGAAACTTCGTTACAACCTCAATTTTTCACATAGAAAAAGATCATTTTACTAAAACACCAAAAAACCATATTTTTGCACCCATTTTTCACCCATAGCACCCCTGGGTATATTCCGATCGGGCTGCAAAATTTCGGGACAATGAAGTAGTTATGCATGATGCGGCGGACCGATATTGCAGTTTGGTTTATTATTCTGTGAATAATACACCTTTGTATTCGCCAGCAAAAATTTTGTATAACAGCCCCTAAAATTTTTTTGTTTCCTTTCAAGGTTCGTATATTCAAAAAAATGCGTTGTCCGTCCGCCGTCCGCCGTTCACTAACAATAACTGAACAATAAATGAACAGCCAACATTTCTGTAGATAAGTCCAATAGAATAATAAACCCATGTGACACGGACTTTGCAGCGTTTTTAAAATGATCTTGAACAAAAGAATTTTTTGAGACCACCCGGAGCATTGTACGAACAGCCGTTCCTTTGCATCAGAACTTCGTCAACGTGATCGTGAATGAAACGGTATGAATCCGGCCCAGATATCATTACTAGGGATAAAAAAAACTACAGGATAAAAATAAAATAGTCTATTTCCACGTACACTAGCAAACTGTAGACCGGTTTCGGTTGTTACACCATCGTCAGAACCGAAACCGGTCTACAGTTTGCTAGTGTAAGTGGAAATAGACTATTTTATTTTTATCCTGTAGTTTTTTGCTATGGATTTCCACTATTCCGCCGCGAGTGATTTAAGTTATAATCTGATTATAATCACGGAAGGCTGTATGAAGTCGAGTTGGTTGTTCTGTGATATTATTTCATTTGAAAAATGATGGATCTTTCGGATTTTGTCGATAGGTAGGTACCTACTTTTGGAACTTGAACAAACGTTGTGCTTCATGGATAACAACAAATAATTAATGATCGAATTATTGAATCCCGCGCATTTTTATGAACGGCCCGGGCTGGCTCCAGTACTCGATTTAGGGCTTTCCTGGGGGGAGCTCGAGGGTAGGTATTGACCACAGAAAACAGTGATCTACGCAGGTCTATACAGGTAAATTTTTACACAACTGTTTATTACACAAAGGTTTCTTACACAACGGATTATTATTTACCTTATGCTTCGTGAATAACTACAAATAATTATTTATTGAATTATTGAAGATCCCGCACATTTTTATGAAACTATAATTATTCCAGGGCCGGCTCCACTACTCTATTTTACGGCTTTCTGCGGGGAGCTCGAGGGCAGGTATTGACCACAGAAAACAGTGATCCACGCAGAAGGGGCATCTGTGCAGGTAAATTAATACACAGCGATTTCTTACACAACGTTTTATTACACACCGGTTTATTATTTTCCTTATGCTTCGTGAATAACAACAATTAGTGACTGAATGATTGAATCCCACGCATTTTTATGAAACTTTAATTCCGGGGCCGGCTCCTGTAATTGATTTATGGCTTTCCTGGGGGGAGCTCGAGGGTAGGTAATGACGACAGAAAACAGTGATTTACGCAGAAGGGACATCTATATATGGTTAAATAATAAATCGTTGTGTAATAATTTGCAGCGTTTTTCTTTTTCTTTCAAGTACTGGAGAAAGAGAAGCTTTAGACTAGTGTAGAAAAAACGAATGTACCTATCTTCGCCTTTATAATACTACAACTTAACAGCACTATGAACCAGCAGTTTCGAGAAAAATGCGTTTGCATTTTTTTCAGAAATTTTATGTCACACTAAAGTTATTGGTTAACGTTCGGCAGAAACCCTATTGAGGTTATAATTGCCTTATATTCTAAATGTTCTGATAGGGGCCTATTTTATGGAAATAGTGTTCGGTGTGGTCGACATTGGGGCTTCACCCATTACATTTCAAGATACCCTGGTGAGCAGAATTAAGAATGGCGTGTTATGGAGGACTTCACCGGAAAGTGTCCATCAATAGGGCACATTTGAATGACAGATATATACTCCAAACAGGGATACTAGTTGAGCCAAAGGATGGAACCTTGCGATATTGGATAAGAAGCAGATGGCACAGGTCTTGCAGCAGGGGGATCGGACTCTAAATGGAAGGGCACAGGATTGTAATACATCTGATGCTGAATCAATAGTGGAGGAAACCATGAGAATCATCCTCAATGCCTGTGACGCATATATGCCCAGAAGAAGACCTAGACCAGATAAGGGACCTTTTTACTGGTGGAACGAATTTCAGAACTCAGAAGAGCGTGCAATCAACAGAGGCGGAGAGCCCAGAGAGCCAGAGGCAGAGAAAACAGACACGGTGCACAGAATACACTGAGGCCAGGAGGAGGCTTCGCCATGCAATAAACAAAAGCAAATCGGAGTGCTGGCAAAAGCTTGTCAGCGAAGTGAATGACGATCCCTGGGGGCGGGGGTACAAAATAGTAACAGGGAAGCTCAGCACACCTGCTGGTCGCACTTTAATGGACGAAGGAGAAATGGAGGCCATCATGGAGGGACTGTTCCAGACCCACCCCCTTGGAGATTGCGAATACGGACGCGCAGGAGTCCCACAGGACCTACTATTCACTCTTGAGGAAATCGAAAAAGCCATTGGGTCTCTGAAAAATAATAAGGCGCCGGGACCAGATGGCACACCATCTGAGGTACTAAAAATAGTACTTGAAACCTGCCCACAACTGCTGTTGAGAATGTACAATGCATGCCTCATGGCAGGAGTGTTCAGTAGGCAATGGAAAAAAGCTCGGCTAGTTCTACTGGGCAAAGGGGAAGGGGATCGAAGCTCACCCTTATCCTGGAGGCCATTATGCATGCTAGATACAGCAGCAAAAGGGTACGGAAACTCCTCCTGTTGTGTCTGCTGTCAGCAATAAATGAGGCAGGCGATCTATCCCCTAGGCAATATGGATTCCGGAAGGGCAAATCTACAGTTGATGCGCTAACAGAAGTAGTTGCAGCCCTGAAGAATACTCGGGAGGAAAGTAGATCATCAGGAATCTGGCGCTGTTGGTGACCCTGGATGTTAATAATACTTTCAACTCAGCAACATGGTTCGACATATTAGAGTCACTAAACACCGTGTTCAAGGCACCACCTTATTACCTCAAGGTTCGCGTATCACCATATGAGACTGCCCAGGCTGTGCAAGAAAAAAAAGTAACAGCTGGTGCTGCGCAGGGATCGGTCCTGGGTCCCCAGCTGTGGAAGGTATCATATATGACAGAGTTCTATGGCTGGTGATGTCTGAGGATTGCTTCCTTGTGGGGTATGCAGATGACGTAGCTGCGGTGATCAGGACAATGGCATTGGCTCAAACCAAACTCACGCAAATTATGACAGCGATTACACATTGGATGAGGGAGCATAGCCTAACACTAGAAGCCCCCAAGACCGGAGTCGTGAATTACCCGCAAGTGCATACCCACCATCCTGCAACTGCAAAGTGAAGGAGCAGAGGTATGGAGCAAGCCATCGGAGAAACATCTTGGAATCACAGTAGACACTAAAATTACCTTTTGGTATCAGATCAGGCAATCGGCAGATAGAGCAGCACAGCGAGCTGCTGCTCTGAGCCACCTAATGAGAAACGAGAATGGGCCTACGCCATGCAAACGGTGCTTGATGATGTCAGTGGTGCATTCGATTCTCCTGTATGGAGCGGAGGTGTGGGTGGATGCTCTCAACGTTGCTTATTACAGGAAGCGAATGATAGAATTACAGCGAATGGGGCACTACGCATTGCATGTGCCTAAAGGAACCAGCAATACTTGTCCTTGCAGGAGTAGCACCCATACAGCTGCTTGCGGCACAGAGGAAGCGGGTCCATGAAAGAAAGGAGAAAGTGAAAGATCCCGCATTGCCAGAGAAGAGAGAGAATGTACGATTGCAAGTTGGCAGGAGATGTGGGCAGGCGAGCTGAGAGGAAGGTGGGTGCAGGGCGTGTCCCTGACATCGGAGTATGGCTTGAGCGGAAACATGGAGAAGTGAACTACTTCCTAACTCAGTTCTTTTCTGGGGGCGGGTTACTCTATAGCTACCTGCACAGGTGTCAAGAGGAAGATGATGTGCATCGTAAATTCTTCAGGTGTACGCAGTGGACAGTAGAACGGACTTATATACAGGAAGAATTGGGAGTTTCAGCAGCCAGCTTGACACCAGAAACGGTGGTCGCCATGATGCTGCAAAGGGAGCAGCATTGGAATCAAGTGGCAGAATATGTAGAAAAGATCCTGAAGAAGAAGATGCAGCTCGAACGAGAGTGGCAAAGAACAGAGGGTGCGGACCGACAGAACGAGGACTGAAGAGATCTCCTTAGGACTCAGCCTGAATTAATGAATGTGTTAAACAGTTCCAGGCTGAGTTCCAACGTGGGAAAAGGTAGGTTAGGTTTTAGTGCGGTTTGAGTCCCACATAACCTGGAGGTGCGGTCCCCTCCAGGTATCTTATGAGGTCCTAATCCCACCTATGGACCTCGAAGATTTCCTCACCGCCCTACGCAAAAAAAAGAAGAAAAAAATACATTTCAAGTTACCTAGTTGCTTTCAACTTCTCGTAAGGCTCAGTGGTTGCTAGGTGAAATACCGTCGCATTACAAATAGATAATTCAAGTTGTCAAGTTGTAGCATTTGCTGCAGCAAATTTGCTCTACAAAACTGTACTACAATTAGACATGTTGAAAAATGAAGCTGTAGCCTGAACAGCTGTGGCGATGTTCAAGTTATCAACTTCGAAAGTTTCTATTAAATAAAACCATAACGGTTACAGATTGAGTAGCACAGTGCAGAGCCATGCAAGCAGCACCTTTGGACTACTTATACGGAAGTATATGATCAAATTGGCCATTACAAAGGTTCAGTCATAAAAATGATGAGCCGAAATGTCCTACAGAACATCACCAAATTTGGCTAGGTATCTAACAACCACCGACAATTTCATTATGTAAGTACCTACGGCCATGGAATTCCAGTCTTTTTTTAGATCAACTTTGGTTCTCTAATGTTGGATGTTCGATCATCACAGGACTAGAAAATTGATGCGTTCGCGCATCATTCACTAGCAACTATTGACATCAATCTTTCATAATTTTCACAAGTGTGCGTGTGTCTTCAAAGGTTAAATAAATTGTGTAGGTACAACATGATTGTTAGGTACCTACCTGACACAATAGTTACAACGGCAGTAAATTGACCCTATACTCACTCCGTACCAATATTCGCCCACAAACACAGCAAGAGAGCAAATCATTTCAGAGAGCATCTGAGCGTGACATAATTGACATTAGATTCCGAGTTATAAGGAGTAAAACTCATGGACACCGATGAAGACCTCATAAATTCTGGTTCGTATTCACTGCCTGATTAGTTCCATTGTTGAGTACCGTAATCTGAGTACGAGTGTAGTACAACCATATTCTGGGCTACTATGCTACCTCATTCTCCCAATGCTACGATGTCATATAGTTCTGTTTATCGTCACCCTTTCAAGTCGACACTGGCACATGTGCAGAAAGCGGGGGAATTTACCTGTCGGCTTTTAATTTGAGGCTTCGAATCTTCGAATGGTAAAACAATGGTATTTTTTACAATTTCTTAAAATAAAGTTTCGAAGCTCATGATGTCCTGATATCTCTTCATATAGCACCATCTTGTTGGATTGGGCTCCGCAAACACACCTAAAGCTTTAACAAAAATGAGAACATTGATTTTTTTTTGTTTTTTGAACCCTCAGCAGAAAAAACAGCTAACGCCATATGAATATGGTTATATTTATATCTCTCTCTCTCTCTCTCTCTCTCTCTCTCCCTCTCTCTCTCTCTCTATATATATATATAATTTTTATGCTTTACCTTTATTCTTCATAGAAAGGAGTGTCTACGCGTTTTACTCCTCTTGCGTTAATCTCTGTGAGAGGGGGAGAAATCACAGAAATCGCCGGCGGCACTGCTTAGGGCCTGACGCACTAGAGCGTCAGCGTTGGAAGGTTTTACAATAACCAACAGCAAAACGTTCCATTCCCTAAATAGGGGAGGAGTTGGTGATAAACGTAGAAGAGAAAAGGGAGCGTGAGTTGGCTAAGACCCGTAGTCTTCACGAGTGCCATTGAAAAGCCCCTTGTGCACGTTCCTGGCCATTAAGTGCGGCCTAACGTTGTCGAGTGCATAGACAACTTATAAAAGGGGGGTTTTCGGGCTAAAGCTGCAGGAGACCTTCTTGAGAAATAGAATAACGCGAAGGTAAATGGAAGATTTATTCAACAAATAGGCCGCACACCTGAACCGTCGGCTACATCAGACCGATTCTGGTTTGATTATTACAATTCCTTGGCTTTATCCATGCTGCGGGCCATTTCAGTTAATCCTAACTAAGACTAGTTGAGCCTCAGTATTTGGATGATCACGAGGGTTTCGTGGACTATCAATTTACAGAACTGTCGGAGAAGTAGGAAATCACGATATATCCATCCTTTTTGGTTTACTATACTGTGAATAATACACCTATGTATTCGCTCCGCAAGACATTTTTATAACACCCCCTCAACAATTTTGGTTTATTATTTTCAATAGTGAACCTTTGAAATCGAGCATGAAAAATGAAAAAAAAAAAAAAAAAATTAACCCCCCTCACAAAATTTGAGGGTTTACGTTTCAAGGTTATGTAGAATCCGAAAATGCAATAAAAACGTTGCAACTTATTACACAGCGGGTTATTATTTACCTGTATATAGGTGCACCTTCTGCGTAGATCACTGTTTCTTGTCGTCAATACCCTCGAACTTCTCCCAGGAAAGCCCTAAATGGAGTACTGGAGCCGGCCCGGGAATTAAAAATTCATCCAAATGCGCGAGATTCGATAATTCAGTCACTAATTATAAGTAGTTAATAAATTACATAAGGTAGATAATAATTCGTTGCGTAACAATATACCTGTACAGATGCCCCTTCTGCGCAGATAGTACAATAAACCGTTGTGTAATAATTTACCGTTGTGTAATACTTTACCGCTGTGTAATAATTTACCTTTGTATAATAATTTACCGGTGTATAATAATTTACCCAATAATACTTCAACGTTTGTTCAAGTTGCATAAGTACCTACCTATCAACAAAATCCAAAAGATCCACCATTTTTAAAATGAAATAATATCACAGAACAACCAACTCGACTTCACACGCCATCAGTGATTATAATCAGGTGCTCCCTAGCTATGATATCTGGGCAGGATTTATACCGTTTGATTCACGATCATGTTGACGAAGTCTTTCGGTGTAAACGAAACGCCTGGTAGTACGGTCCTCCGGATGGTCTCAACAAATTTTTTAGTTCAAGGTATATTTAAAAACGTAACCTTCAGTTGTAAGTTTTCGAGCTACAGCGTTCCGAAAATTTCAACCCCTATTTTTCACCCCTTAGAGATGACTGACAGTAGCGCTGAGCTTCGAGGACCCACTAAACCCCAAACGGGACCTACAAACCAAATTTCATCAATTCTGGTTCGTGGTAACCAAGAAAATTGCGAAGTACGGCGTACAACGGCGGACAGATAGACATTTTTGGTTTATTATTTTCAATAATGAACCTTTGGAATCGAACATCCAAACAATTTTTACCCCCCCCCCCCCCCCCCCCCCGGAATGGTTTCCGTTTCAAGGTATGTAGAATCCGAACATGCAATACAAAAATTTCTGTACGTCTGCCGTATTCCGTACCTACTTCGCACTTTTCTTAGCTACCATGAACCAAAATTCACGAAATTCGGTTTATAGGTCCCATTTGGGGTCTAGTTGGTCCTCGAAGCTCGGCGTTAATGTCAGTCATCCCTAAGGGGTGAAAAATAGGTGTTGAAATCTCCAGGACGCCGTTATGTCGATTTTTTTAACGGTTTTAAATAGTTCTCGAACTTGGGAGTTTTTTAAGACCGCCCGGAGCATTGTACGTCCAGCCGTCCAGAAATTTGCACCGACAGGCTTTTTCAGCAGGAGGGTGAATGAAATTGTATACATTCAGCCTAAATATCATCACTAGGGACGCGGTAACAATCGGGAATTGGCCCGAGATAATCATTGCTAGGGAGCACCTGATTATATTCACGGCGTATGAAGTCGAGTTGGTTGTTCTGTGATATTATTTCATTTGAAAAATGATGCCTCTTTTGGAGTTTGTTGATAGGTAGTGAAACTTGAACAAACTTTGAAGTATTGATGGGTAAATTATTACACAATGGCAAATTATTACACACCGGCAAATTATTACACAACGGTAGATTATTACACAACGGTTCATTATACCATCTACGTACAAGGGGCTGGTGTTTGTTGGTGGGTACTTCCTCAACTTGCACAACCGTTGAAGTATTATTAATGGGCAAATTATTTCACAATGGTAAATTATTACTCAAAGGTGAATTATTGGACAACGGTTCATTATACTATCACCTTACCCAAACCTACCCTAACATTAGGGATCATCACAGTACGTATCCACAAAACCCAAAATAACCATCGTGTTTTTAATGAAATAATATACGGAACAGAGTTGCTACACTGACTACCGTAGAGAAATAGAAAAATGCTGCAAAGTCCTTGTCACATGGGTTTATTATTCCATTGGACATACCTACCTAACGAAATGTTGGCTGTTTATTTATTGTTTCTTTCATATAAAATAATTGAAATAGCTATCTCTGGTGGTTTCCACCAATTTTGGCCCCCAAAACTCGAATAAAGTACGCTCCTTTTTTTAAAATAAATTATCTCTGATCATTGATAGTACCATTTAATCGTCTTGATCCACCTGTTGACACTTTTTCCAGTGTTATTATACAAATTGATGGTGATTTCAGACGATTTCCCAGGTTTTTGACTCATAAAAAATCAATTTCGGGAGCTGAACATCTGGTAGAACCTCAACTTTCTATTCTTTGGTCAAAATCGACTTCATATTCGGTCTTCTCGTCCCCCAAAACATGAAAAACGATACCCTAAAAGCTCATGTTACCAACATGTTGCTAAAACGCAAAAAGTACCTATTTTTATACACATTTTCACTCAGAACACCCCTGGGTATATTCCGATCGGGCTGAAAAGTTTCGGGACACAACTAGGGCCAAAATGGAGCATGTGTGCGAAAGAACGATTTTTTTAGACCGAAAATGAAGCCTGTACACGTGATACGGCGGACGGCGTACGGCGGACGGACATTGCATTTTGGTTTATTATTCTGTGAATAATACACCTATGTATTCGCTCAGCATAAAATTTTTATAACACCCCCTCAAACTTTTTTCTTTTTGGAATCTACGCACCTTGAAACGGAAAAGAAAAAATTTTGAGGGGGTGTTATAAAAATTTTTTGCTGAGCGATTACATAGGTGTATTATTCACAGAATAATAAACCAAAAGGGGGAATGCTAGATTCCAAAGATTCGTTATTGAAAATAATAAGTGCTTAAGCGAAATTGTTACGGGAAGTTATAGGTAAACAAACAGTGAAGTAAGAGAAAACGAGACAGGATAGGCTCTGAAGTTGGCAGCTGTGTATCGTTTGGTGGAGGGTGGATAGAGAAGGGAGGGTGGATAAAATCCGGGCAGATAAGCAACAATCAACTGAATGGATGTAGGTTGGTAAAAACGGATGTTATATTATATATGTGGATTGTAGGAGTTTTCTGTCGGGATTGATAGTGGAGAGGGATTGGGGAGCAAAGAGAGGAGTTTTTTGATTGATTGAGCGGGTTGAAAAGGCCAAACGAAATAGAAAGATTACCCGGGCCTAACCCTCCACCGTCCGTCCTCCCCTCGTACAAGCAAACAAAGCTCTCCTGTACCCCCCTTTTTTGTATTGTTCTTGGTGCTATTGATTTGGCCAAGTATTGAACCCGACAGTGCTATCTTTCACGCCGAAATTCGCTCTCGACTGATTTACTCCAAGTATTAAAAAAAAAAAAGGAAAAACCCCTTGTCATTTTCTTTCCTCCTTGAAGAGTAGGTAATGTATTGAGGACGATTTGATGTTACGATAAATCCCCCCTATGAATCTGAATCCTTGAGAATATCATCGTCGAACTGCAATGGACGTAACGTTATTCACATTGTTGTTGGGATTGTTGGGGGTTGGTCACTTAATCAAAATATCCACTATGCCGACGTTTCGATTTATTTATAAATCCTCTTCAGGGCTATAATGATAGGAACTATTTACTCAGAAAACATTGACTCAGACAAGTGTAGGATGGACTTATTAGTAAATGCTGAAAAAATTACCTTAGTTGATATCGAATCAAGGGACACTCTCTATACCACGCATTACACCCTAATAATAAAGCTAGGGGCGGTTCAGCAGTGATAATAAAATGTTCAATCAAACATCATGAAAACTTTAAGATAGAACAGGAAACAATGCAAGTTGTCTCAGTTAATATCCAATTTAAAGGAAAAGATTGTAACATTTCATCCATTTACAGTCCACCAAAACATATTTTGAAGAAAGCTGATTACACAAATCTCTTCACCCAGCTAGGAGCCAGTTTTATCGTTGGGGGTGATTTTAATGCAAAACACACCTTCTGGGGATCGAGGCTCACTACAACAAAAGGTCGCGAGCTTTATTCTGCCGGCCATGAGTACCACTGCGAATTCATGTCCTCTGGTAAGCCAACATACTGGCCAACAGATGTGAACAAACAACCCGATATAATCGACTTCTTCATTCTTAAGGGTATCTCTAGTAACTATGCTCAAGTTAACGAAAGTAATGACCTATCAGGAAATCACTCAGCCATTATCCTAACGCTAAGTGGTAGTGCCATAAAAATAGAACAAGCGCCCCGACTTGTCAACAAAAATACCCAATGGGATGAATTCAGGGCACACATCTCTACACGCATAAGGTTGGAAACGCCACTGAGGACAACAGATCAACTAGATAGAGAAGTGGAGGAGTTCACTGATCTAATACAAGAAGCAGCGTGGCGCTCTACACATGCAACTGATAGAATCTCTCAACCTAGTAGTAACATCTACCCTGTAGTGGTACGGGAACTACTAAGGAAAAAGCGCAAGGCAAGAAAAAGATGGCACATCTCTCGATTTCCTGGAGACAAGGCTGAACTAAATCGACTTACCAAGAAATTAAGTTCTGTAATCAAAGAAATAGAACAAGAAACACTTGCTAGAAATATTCTAAATCTGTCTGCGGAACAATCCACAGATTACTCTTTATACAGAGCAGCTAAAGGACTGAGAAAACCTAAAATACCGATCTCTCCTATACGAACGAACTGTGGCAAATGGGCCAAAAGTGCAAAAGAGAAAGCAATATTATTTGCGAATCACCTCTCCCAAACATTCTCTCCTTTACCGCAGCAATCGAGTGAAGAATACCTTGCTTCAGGAACTTACTGAATGCGTTAAACATGAACTGAAAACAAAAAAAGCACCAGGTTACGATCTTATTACTGGTCAAGTTATCAAAGAATTACCGGAAGTAGGCCTTCGGAAGCTTTTATATTTGATAAATGCTGCTTTTCGGCTGAAACATGTCCCACTTCCCTGGAAGATTGCTGAGGTCATCTTGGTACTGAAACCAGGTAAAGAGCCAACAGATGTCAAGTCGTACAGACCTATCTCCCTACTTCCAGTTCTCTCAAAACTGTTTGAGAAGCTCCTCAAGAAGAGACTCATTGGGATTATAGAAGACAGGAACCTTATCCCTCCTCATCAGTTTGGTTTCAGAGCAAAACATTCCACCATTGAACAAGTTCATAGGATAACGGATAAGATTGAGAGAGCGTTAGAGAACAAAAAAGTATGCAGCGCGGTTTTTCTTGATGTGTCACAAGCTTTTGATAAGGTTTGGCACGAAGGGCTGATTAATAAATTACAAGGATTGCTCCCTCAGCATACTGTCAATTACTTGAATCCTACCTTGATAACAGATACTTCAGAGTAAAAATAGAAGATGAATATTCTCAACTGGAAAAAATTGAAGGAGGGGTTCCACAGGGGAGCGTCCTGGGACCTCTGCTTTATTTAATGTACACATATGTGACGTCCCAGTCACTAATGGTACATGCATAGCTACCTTCGCGGATGACACAGCAATCTTAGCCGTTGCAGATTCGGTAGAAGAGTCGACAAAAAAACTTCAGGAAGCTACAATTGCAGTTGATAAATGGACGAAGAAATGGAGACTAAAACTGAATGAAACAAAATCAACACATGTCAACTTCACGTACAAAACCATAATAAATATTCCATTGGAGATCAATCACAACACCATTCCGTATGCTAACTCAGCAAAATATCTAGGGATGACTCTAGATGCGAAGCTTAAGTGGAAAGAGCATGTCAAGAAGAAACAGAAAGCGCTCTCAATTAAATACAGAAAATTATATTGGCTGATGGGCCGATACTCTCAACTCAGCACCCACAATAAAGTACTGTTATATAAGACAGTATTGTTACCGATTTGGTCCTATGGAATTCAGCTATGGGGCTCTACAGCCAAAATAAATGTGAAAGTAATTCAAACATTTCAGAATAAAGTGCTCAGAAGCATTGTAAATGCTCCCTGGTTCATTAGAAACGACGACCTCGTCAGAGACTTACACGTGGAGAGCGTCATAAATGTCGTTAAAAAAACAGCACGACGTCACGAGAACCGACTTCACGTGCACTCAAATATAGGAGCTCTTCAGCTACTGGACAATTCGCAACAAGTTCGGCGTCTGAAAAGAACCAAATGGATCTCGGATGCTGACGTTGTAACGTAAAAAATTAGTGTGGTGCCTGCTTGTGAACATTCACCATAAAAACAATGCGTAAAGATAGTTGAAGTAAATAACTAGATAGTTACTTGTAAAACTACATTGTGTAACTAGTTGTTATATAAAAATAAACGCTTTAAAAAAAAAAAAAAAGTTGATATGTCTTGGTGGTGAAAAGGTGTTTACACTGCTATGGTGAGTATATGTCATTCAAACAGAAAGACAGGCAGCAGGAACGCACAGTCAAACAAAGGCAGTCAAACAAGAGTTAGTTGACAATTATTGAAAAGTTTTCAAGGAAAACTGTTTATCAGAAGTTTATCAGAATTGTTATAAGAAAACAGGAAGACGAACTGTGATGTCACTAAAGTGGATGCTACATGGATGTCACACAAGTGGATGTTACGTGGATGTCACACAAGTGGATGCTAGTAATAATGCAGGACGGGAGATGATATTGTAACTTTACGGTCTAGGAAAAGGCTAATAAGTAAGTGTTAGCATGAAAATGAGTAATTAACTGCAAAAATAGGTTTTAACATGAAAATAAGTACTTAACTACAGAATACAGAAGAAAATGGTAACACAGCCTTAGGCAAAAACGCTTAGGCATAGTAGGTACCACCAGATGTCACAAAAAATTACCCCTATAGTTAATGAGAACTGGGATTCACTCAGAATACACACAAAACTAGATAAAGGAGACTTCCTTGGATTATTGAAGCATTGTGTGGAAAAAGGATACCTCGCGTACAAGGACAGGTTTTATTCAATTAAAGATGGTGTTGCCATGGGCAGTCCCATTGCTCCAGTTTTGGCAGATATAGTGATGAACTACGCTTTAGACCAAGCCATACCCCTATTACCTTTCTCCTTACCATTCGTTTTCAAATATGTAGACGACTTATATTTATCCATCCCCGTAGGGTCAAAAGAACAAGTAGAGTCAATCACACTTTCGATTTTGATCAAACGAGGATTCTTGATGTAGAACACAATTGTAGTAAAAGAAATGTGAAAGAAATTATTCAAATTCTCAAAACACCCAATACCTGTAACAAGAGAACTGATGCTACCAACCTAAGTTGTGTTTATACCAACCTAATTAAATTAACCTCCCCAAACAGATTTTATAATGCAATTTTAATTTTTTGTGACATCTGGTGGTACCTACTATGCCTAAGTGTTTTTGCCTAAGGCTATGCCTACCATTTTCTTGTGTATTCTGTAGTTAAGTACTTATTTTCATGTTTAAACCTATTTTTGCAGTTAAGTGCTTATTTTCATGCTAACACTTACTAGCCTTTTCCTTGACCGTAAAGTTACAATATTATGTCCCATCCCGCATTATTACTAGCATCCACTTGTGTGGCATCCATGTAGCATCCATGTAGCATACACATGTGTGACATCACAGTTCGTCTTCCTGTTTTCTTATAACATAAATAATAGATAAACTTCTGATAAACAGTTTTCCTTGATAAAACTTTTCAATTGTCAACTCTTGTTGGACTGCCTTTGTTTGACTGTGCGTTCCTGCTGCCTGTCTTTCTGTTTGAATGACATATACTCACCATAGTAATGTAAACACCTTTTCACCACCAAGACATATCAACTAAGGTAATTTTTTCAGCATTTACTAATAAGTCCATCCTACACTTGTCTGAGTCAATGTTTTCTGAGTAAATAGTTCCTATCATTACAGCCTGAAGAGGATTTATAAATAAATCGAAACGTCGGCATAGTGGATATTTTGATTAAGTGACCAACCCTCAAGAATCCTACCAACAATATGAATTCATACTGAGTGGCCAAGAACGTTAAACATACCTAGTTATTTACATTAACTAGGTAGGTTGCTAGGGAGAAATACCTGTATAGATGCCCCATCTGCGTAGATCACTGTTTTCTGTCGTCAGTGCCAACCCTCGTGACCTCCCAGGAAAGCCCGAATAGAGTATCGGAATTACCTGGAGCCGTCCCGGGAATTGCGGTTTCATAAATATGTGGTGGATTCAAAAATTCCATCACTAATTATTTGTTGTTATTCAAGAATCATAACATTTATTCAAGTTACCTATCAATAAACCGCTACAAATTATTACAGCGGTTTATTATTTACCAGTATTATACAGGTAAATAGCAATACGCTGATGCCCCTTCTGCGTTGATCGCTTTTTTATGTGGTCAATGCCTACCCTCTATCTCCCTCCAAGAAAGACCCAAATCGAGTACTAGCGCTAGCCGGGCAATAGAGTTTCATAAATATACGGTGGAATCAAGAATTCTATAATTATTTATTTGTTGTTATTCATGAAGTACCTATATAGTTGGTTCAAACTTAAAAAAAAAAAAAAAAACGCTGCAAAGTTCTTGCCACATGGGTTTATTATTCTACCGGACATAACTAGAGAAATGTTACTGTTCATTTATTGTTTCTTTCATGCGCAGTAATTTAAATAGTTATTATAGGTGTTTTCCACCAATTTTGGCCCCCAAAAACACCACCTCGGCTCCCCCCTTTATTTTTTTTACAGATTATCTTTGAACATCGATAGTGCCATTTAATTGTCTTGATTCACCCGCTAATACTACTTCCAGTGTTATTATACAAATCTATGGTGATTTCAGACAATTCCCTAAGTTTCTGACTCATAAAAGATGAATTTCGGGAGCTTAACCTTCGTTACAACCTCAATTCTTCACTCTTCGGTCAAAATCAACTCAATATTCGGTCTTTTCGCCCTAAAAACCATGGAAAACGATACCACCCAAGCTCATGTTCACTAAAACCTCAAAAATCCCCCGAAGGCCCCTATTTTTACACCCATTTTTCTCCAATAACACTCTTGGGTGAATGCCGATCGGGCTGCCGAGCATTGGAGCACAACTGGGGCCCAAATGTGTTCCCAAATGGGGACCCAAACTGTGTGCGGAAGAACGACGATTTTATACCAAAATTTAACATAAATTTAAGGCTGAAACTTCGTTGGAACCTTAATTTTCCACTCTTGGTCAAAATCGACTTCATATTCGGTCTTCTCGTTGTAGGCGCTTAGGAGATGATATTTCCGCGCCACATGTTTTCGTTCCCAACTTAGTTACCTTTGATAAATAATAAAATTCATTCGAGTCCAGAAATTGATCAAGCGAGTTCGTCATTTTTCAAAAGATTAGTACAATCGTACACTCGTCCTAAAAAAACATGGAAAGCGATACCTCAAAACCTCATATTACTAAAACACAAAAAGAACCTATTTGTATACACATTTTCACTCATAACACCCCTGGGTATATTCCGATCGGGCTGCAAAGTTTCGAAACACAACTAGGGCCCAAATGGAGCCTGTGTGTGAAAGACCGAATTTTTTAGACCAAAAATGAAGCCGGTAGGATGCATGATACGGCGGACGGGGGACGGACATTGCATTTTTGGAATCTGCGCACCTTGAAACGCAAAAGAAAAAATTATGAGGGGGTGTTATAAACATTTTTTACTGAGCGAATACATAGGTGTATTATTTCCAGAATAATAAACCAAAAGGACCTGTTAATACTATCCAAAATCATCATCCTTCAAATGAAATAATATCTGGGAACATCCAACTAGATTTCATACAGCCATGCCTTTGTCCAGTGCGGACCAACCCCGCAAGCTGCTTAGCTATAAACATCGAAAAATGTTTTTACATGTTTATATGGAAATTTTCATATTATGCAGAAACGGTTTATTTGGAAATGTTATTTTTCTTATTAGTAGGGAAGCTAAAAGCAAACTCATCGAAATTTCTCCCTTAGATATATGGTACATACGTCGACGTGAAAAAAGAGAGGCTCTCAAAATTTTTGGTGGAAAGATAATTTTTCTGTAGTTGGCAGCACTGGCGGAGTTTCAAAGAAATGGAGGAAGAAAAGCTGCAACCCCCTCGTTACGGGGTCCGGTGCGCGGTAGGTACTTCTTTGTTCCACCCTCTCTGTTCTTCAGCAACGACCGAAAATCTAACTGTTCCGCCATCTTTTTAACTGTAGGAGAAAAACTTGGGTACTTATTCACCCTCCCCCTCACCACTACTACTTGCTACCCTTCAACTTCACCCTTCCACTTCTCACTGTTCATCCTCAAAGTGCGAACGACGGGGACGAGAGGTCTTAAGATGTTGAATCCCCCCCTAAACTCTTTCCACCTTCATAATTGTTAGCCCCCACCCCCTCATTCACCTTCAACATTTTTAACCCCCTTCCGCCACAGAAAAACTCTAACTTCAATTCATATTGTTGTTATAGAAGGAAAAAAAAACTTACTTCATCCCACCCCCAAAGTTTTACTTTTTTTTCCCACCGCAACTCCTTTATTTCCTGACTTTCGGTATATCCTCCTCCTTTATTTCTCCTCACTACTTTATTCGGTTCCTTCTCTCTTAAGACCAAAGAAACCATTTTACATAATCAGTAATGACTTTCTTTAGGAAAAAGTAACTTTAACAACTTTGCGCATGTCATTCGGTAAACATTACCTACGCGTAGGAAAACAACCGGCATCAGTTGAAACGTTAAGTCAAAATTTTGACGACTTTTTTGAAATTTCTCCCGATTCTATAATTTTCAAAAATAGTTTGAATTGAGGTCTGGGACAATGCAATAAGAATAATGTGTGGTGCATAACAACTAGTCAATTTCCTACTGTGAAATAAGCTTTTTGGTTTATTATTCTGTGAATAATACACCTATGTAATCGCTCAGCAAAAAATTTTTATAACACCCCCTCAAACTTTTTTCTTTTCCGTTTCAAGGTGTGTAGATTCAAAAAATGCAATGTCCGTCCGCCGTCCGCCGTATCACGTGTACAGGCTTCATTTGGGCCCTAGTTGTGTCCCGAAACTTTTCAGCCCGATCGGAATATACCCAGGGGTGTTATGAGTGAAAATGTTCGTGAAAATAGGTACTTTTTGCGTTTTAGCAACATTTTGGTAATATGAGCTTTTGAGGTATCGTTTTCCATGTTTTTGGGGACGAGAAGATCGAATATGAAGTCGATTTTGGCCAAGGAGTGGAAAATTGAGGTTGTACCAGATGTTCAGCTCCCAAAATTGATTTTTTATGAGTCAAATACCTGCGAAATCACCATCAATTTGTAGAATAACACTAGAAAAAGTGTCAACACGTGGATCAAGACGATTAAATGATGGCACTACCAATGATCAAAGATAATTTGAAAAAAAAAAAGATCGTACCTACCTAATTTGTGTTTTGGGGGCCAAAATTGGTGGAAACCATCAGAAATAGCTATTTCAATTATTTTACATGAAAGAAACAATAAATGTACAGCCAACATTTCTGTAGAATAATAAACCCATGTGACAAGGACTTTGCAGCGTTTTTAAAGACAATTCTGCTGTGATGTTGGTTGAGAGTCTCAGTGGATTTTAATTTGTTTAAATGTTGTATTTGCATGTTTTTTTAAAACTGACTGTTTTCAACCAGGTAATGAGTGGGAGGTGGTAGTGGGGAAATCGCCACGTGTTAGAAGTAAAAGTGAGTCGCAAATGTACCTTGTCCCCCCATTCTATGTTATATTTTTAAAGAGATTTTCGGGTTGTATGAAAAATCATAATTATAGAATGAAGTTAGGAAATCTGGCTGTTTACTACGTCAATACTGCCGTTGACTAGGTATGTCCTTCATGCGTTTTTTAATTTAAACAAAAATCCAGAGCCAGAAGAAGGGCACGTAGCTTTGCCCGAAAGCGCTCGTTTCACAAAAATTAACCCGTCTGCGTTTCTCCCTCCACCCAAAACCAACTAGTCTAACGGTTACCTCTTCTCTACCATTTTAGGTTTATTATTTTCAATAATGAACATTCGAAATTGAGCATGAAAAAATAAAACATAAAAATAAAATCCCCCCCCCCCCCCCGACATTTGATGGTTTCCGTTTCAGGGTAGTACCGATAATGGAATACACAAATTTCTGTCCGAGTTTTGGGCGGATCCGTCAGTGTAGACATGCAGCCATGTTTCAGGTGGATATCTCTCCTCTATAGTCGCCAGGGCAAGGGATCTCAGCTCCTGGGATGAACACAGCTCCTTACTAACCTCTCTAACGAGGTCAAGTCTTAGCTGGGGAGTGCTCAGGATTGGCATTGAACCAAGAAAAGCTTCTCTCGGGCCAAGAGAGATGGCATGCTCCTCCGCAATCCGTGCCACCGCAGAAGTGAAGTTTGTCTGGGTCTTCAGTCTAGGTGCCACACTGTTGTCCTGGGTCCAGTATGGATCACCGAGCCTTGCCAGCTCCCGTTGGGCAGTCAGCCTCCAACTTTGACGGGGAGGTCGAAGCCATTTCTATGGCTCTGGGCGAGTGCCTGAGGAGAGCTGACACCAGAGTCGCAATTTTTGTGGACTCCATGGCAGCTCTCCAAGCCGTGTGTAACGCCAGAGGAGACGACGACAGTTCCATTGTGAGAAGGTCCAAGCAACGAGCACACGAGCTGATCAGCAGAGGAGTGGAACTGGTGCTTCAGTGGATTCCCGGACACTGTGGAGTGTATGGGAATGAGGAAGCTGATCGTCTGGCGAGAGAGGGTGCCCTTTCCGCCCAATTTGAGAATAGCGTCACGTACCACACTTCCAAAAGAGCTATTAAGACCTGTATTATGAAATCTTTGGAAGTAAGGCAGCAGCGGGAAGCTGAAGGTAGGAAGTGGCAATCACTGACTGTACAGAACGGACGGATTCCACATAACCTTCCTCGACAGGTAGCTGTAGCCTGTTTTAGGCTAACCACAGGACATGACTACCTCCAGGGCCACCTGCACAGAATAGGTTTCAGAGCCCGGATTGTGTGCTCTGTGGAGGCGGGTTCATGGATGGTCAGCATCTGGGTAATTATCCAGAGCTTGAAGACGTCCGTGCATCCTTGGAGGCCGAAAATTGTATTTACATCAGAAACTCGACGTTATATTGGGCTGCGAGAAGACGAATGGCCGAAGTTGCCGCAAACCGTCGAGGCATAAGATAAAAAAAAAAAAAAAAAAAAAATTCTGTCCGTACGCCCTACACCTTACTTCGCACTTTTCTTAGTTACCAGGAACCAAAATTAATGAAATTTGTTTTGTAGGTCCCATTTGGGGTCTAGTTGGTATGCGAAGGTTTGTTGCTGTCAGTCATCTCTAAGCGGTGAAAAAAAAACAACCACAGTCATGCAGCATGGCTATAAGAGCGAATTTTCGAAGAAATAACTGATTTTATGTAAAATGTGATGTTTGGGATATCCCATTCAAATATGGGCAATCTTAAACTTATTGGGTAATTATAGGTATTCAAGTATGACGCTATTCGGTTAATTCGGTTTGTCCGGTGTAATAGGTTTATGTCCTTATGTTCGTTTTGTTACTCAAAACCTTTTTTGGCGGTTAAGACGCGCGACCCGCGGCGGATAGCAAAAGCTAAAGCCGTTTTGTGTTTAGTTATTATCGTATTACTACAATAAAGAATTAAATGAAATATTCCAGCGAATGAGAAAGTTGTGCGTCGGAGACGAAATGAAATAACCAAAATTGTGTTATTTCGTCACTGTCGTTTTCGGCATCTTCCTCCACCGCCTAAAACTTTCTGAAAATTAATTTTCGGCCAATGTTTTCCCAACTTGATACCATACAAAATTAAAACAGGAGTAGTTTTAAGCAAAGTAAAATTTGGGGTGGAAGGGGGGGAGGGGGAAATCAAAAATGTTTTGAATACCTACCAGAAGAGTAGGTACCTACCTATTGGATACGTAACAAATTTTTTGTTCCATTTTTTGCCGAGTAACACCTCGGTTTGTAGATTTTCCAACGCTGAACACGATGGTGAAGTCAGAATTTCGATATCCCATTCCGTTATCAGATTAGAGCAGACGAACCAGGAAGAACATCTCAAGAAATAACCACGTTCCTTCATCTTCAAAGTGCTCCAGTTTGAGAACGGAATGAGATATCGCAATTCTGATTTCACCATCGTGTTCAGCGTACAAAAACCTTTAAAATGAGGTGTCACTTGTTAGACTGTTTCATTTTGGGAATTTTTGGGTAATTTCCCCCCCCTAAAACTCCCCAAAACTCCCCCTTAGAGTGACCCGATTCTGCCCAGCTTACCTGTCGATTGCCAAGACAGATTTTTCGCGCAAAATTTGAACTTTTTATCTCAATTATTTCGAGAGTTATCGTCTGGAATGACACATACATATATAAATATATATATAAATATATATATAAATATATAAATATATATATACATATAATTTTTGGTGTCTTTCGGCAGTGAATTCAGGATGGTCTGAAACGGATTTTGGTATAAAAATCTTTCGGAAATTCGAGTTTTAAAAATTTTGGACCGAGAACAATAGCTTCCTTTTTTTCGAAAATTCGCTAAAACGTTGAAATTTCGCCAACGCCGTAGCTCGAAAATTGTCAAGGAAAGTGTCGTAAACCTGTGTATTCCACGCGGCTTATGACAGTCGGGCGGAAAGTTGAATGAGTTTGGATGCAGTTGGTTTGGGTGAGGTTGGATGAGGTTGGTTTGGACGGATGAGCGAAGGATGTGCCCCGAATGAGTCTTTTGCTAACGCCCCGTGGTTATCACCACAGCAGGCTCTAGTTAGAAGGTTGTGAAGGAAAGTAATACCCCGCGGTTATCACCGCAGCGAGTGCTAGGGGAGAGAGAGGAAGGTGCCCCACAGTTATCACCACAGCAGGTGCCAGGAGGAAGGAAAGTAATACCCCGTGGTTATCACCACAGCAGATATTAGCTGCTCCTTAGGAGTCTTTTGCTAGCACCCCGCGGTTATCACCACAGTGAGTGCTGGAGGATAAGGAAGGCGTCCCTGGCACGTCGTCCAATTTCATGTCCACACCTATTGCTGTGGACTTCATAAGTTTGTCTAATTTTACACTACAGCTTATTGCACTTAAACTATTACCTATTATGTAACATGTACAATGTAACATTCGTTATCTAAATACATACATAGGTACATTAATATTCAGTTCTTTGGTAGGTACCTAGGTGGATGTTATCTGCTTACTGTCTTATCACTGTCAAATCACAACGAAACTTGATGGAACTAAAATTTGAAAACTTGAAAACTATATGACAAAAATTACAGGCGTAACTTAAAACTGTATGATATAATATGACAACACTTTTGAAGTACGTATGAGTTGAGGACCTTGAGTTGAGGACCTGTGAGTTGAAGGACCTCTGAGTTCTGGATGCTCAGAACCTGAGTGAAAAGCTTCGTATAAATTTGTGGTAAACGGAAGGTTTATTTATTTTATTTTCTACATGGTTGTTGTAAATATTTTGCCTTGTAAATGAGTTTTTATGTTATGTTTCACAAGTTGTACATATTTAACGAATCTCCTCCGAATGTCTTTACTCCTAAGGTTTTACGCTAAACTATCACTGAAATGACCTCAGTTAGACAAACCTTGTGTCCGAGGTGCCACGTTGACATTTTTTTTTGTGGAGCTGACGAATTCACCAATTGTGACGGTTCATGTGGGATTATTTCCCACACTGTTTGCACAAATTTCACTTAAACTGAGATTGAAACCTTCGTTTCCATTGGCACTAAAGTTAAATTGCTTTGAAAGGCGTGTGAAACTAATATAACGAAGTTGCGGAACACTGATATTCAGTCTTGCGAACGTACAACTATGGTCTTGACTATAACTTCGGAACTTTTGAGGATTGTTGAGCACTTTGAAAAACGATCCGAAATGCACTATAACAAGTTACCAGAAGCGATTGTAGAAAACGCACAGAAAACGCCGACTAATTACAAGACGGATAAAAAAGCGCTAAAACCGCGTCAAACCACCTGTTGATCGTCCAGCCACTGGAGCGTTCACAAGCAAGCTTAATTCTGCTGTGACCTCCCTTCTAAAAAGCAGTTGAAAACTCCGTTTAAGTTGACGGGATATTCCATCCAAACAAACTACTGAGTCATCGAAGACCCCGATACCCCAAGCAAAAGTTCCTGAGTGTAATGTCCTGAGGAAGCGATAGGAGTTGTTAATGACACAACGGATTCACATGGAGAGAGAGTTTTATTGTTATCACTCCAGTTTTATATAATGTGGGAATCGAGCTAGATCTGGAACATTCCAGAACGCAGTGTTGCCCATAAAGGTAGAGACATGAATACATCATGCAGTAACGTTTGTGGATACTGGGTACTACACTGAGCAAAAATGTTCTATATCGGTACCGCAAGGGCAGCAGTCTGGCGTCACAGCAGACTCGGTTGTGGATGTGGGCCATAGTTCTGACTCAACTCCTCGGACTAACAATCCCCGGAGGTAAATGAATAGTTGGCACAAGTAGTTCCCCAGGTTCAGTGGGGGAACTTACAGCAGGCCCCTAAAGTAGGTATATGGTTATTTGTAGGAAAATCAAGAAGGGCACACGCTGGTCAGCCCTTAAATCATGCATCGATACCAAACTGAACGATGCTACTGCATTGTGAAAAGCCTCGAAAGTAAGGTTTTTTAGAGCCTACGGGTACCCACCCGAAAAAGATGATTTCAGTCAGAAGTACTGAAACCTGAGTTCTGGCCAGTGGGACTATATGCGAAGCGTTTTTGATTCAGACGCCTGCAGGGTGCCGGAGTTGTAGTACCTTGATTGGGCCTAAGTTTATCACTGCCAATAAAATGACTAAAAAGGGATTCACACTGATCCACTCCAACATGGAAGGTCTTTCAAACAAACAGAATATGATAGAACAACTTTCAATGAATAGTAAAGAGATCGAGGCGCTTTACGCTTCTGGACATTGGCTCTGTGAAGAACAGCTGAAGGCTGATAATCCCCCCCCCCCCCCCCACAATCGAATTTTACTTGGCACCAAGGTTCTGCAGAAGAAGGCCAGCTACTGGGAATTTCAGAGGAGGTAGTGCAATTTACCTACACAAAAACGTGCAGTCAGCGTCGATAGCAGAAAGCACTTGGATACGATCTGATCACAGGCCAAGTCCTGAAGCAACAATCTCGAAAAGCATTAATCCAAATAACAAAAATATTAGATGCTTCTTTTCGTCTTAAATATGTGCCACAGCTATTCAAAATAGCTGAGGTTATCGTGCTACTCAAACCTCGAAAAACTACAGAAGAATGCAAATCATACAGGTCGATCTCCTTGCTGCCAGTGCTTTCCAAATTGTTCGAATAATTATTATGAACGACCGATCCATCCGTCAAAGATTTAAACAATCACTGAACAACATTCTTTGTTACATTAGTTCTCCATCTAGTCTAGTCAACCCTTTCCAAACATAAGAACTACGGTAACCATCTGTAAACAATATAGGTGGGTCTCGGACCTCCTAAGTATTTCCACATCACTCTCAGAAAATGACTTGACAAATTCCCTGTAATCTTTGTTCTGTGTTATGTGTTTGTGTAGAGTCCTTTAACACAAAAAACATATACAGTAATTGTAAAACACATACAAAAAACAACGCTTGTTCGTTCGACAGTACAAAACCGCGAAAACCCCCACAAAAATTCTTGTCATTTATTCTCGTTTCTCGATGTCCGAAGAAACACATTCCTCTAATAACCAGGTGAGTTGAATGCATCATTTTACTATCTAGTATTATTTATTATACAAAGCAATCTACTATGCTGTTGATGGGGGAAGTCAGCCTTCATTGAATCAGTGCTATATTGGGATCTATTCTAATCTAATGCCAAGTGAGTTTTTTCAAATATCCAGAATGAATGTAAGAGATTACTAATCATAATCATCATGAGTTGTCATATATTTCCTTGACTTTGCAAAGGTTTGGGATCAAAACGCAGCAAATTGATGTCTGCCTGTTATTTTGGTTTATTATTTTCAATATATAGGTATATTTTCAATATACAGTATATAGGTCCAGTTCGGGGTCTAGTTGGTCCTCGAAGCTCGGCGTTACTGTCAGTCATCTCTAAAGGGTTCAAAATAGGGGTTAAAATTTTCAGAACGCCGTAGCTCGAAAACTTTCAATAGAAGGATATGGTTCTTTTTAGGTTTTTACATTGATCTTGAACTAAAGAATTTTTTGAGACCACCCGGAGCGTTGTAGGACCAGCCGTTCGTTTGCACCGAAAAACTTCGTCAACACGATCGTGAATCAAACGCTATAAATCCGGCCCAGATATCATCGCTAGGGAGCACCTGATTATAATCAAGGTATGAAGTCGAGTTGGTTGTTCTGTGATATTATTTCATTCGAAGAATGATGGATGGAGATTCGTGTAGTACCAAGGTATTTTTGCGCGCTGAGAAGCTGAAATTTTGCAGAAACAAAGGTTGAAGAAAACCTATTAGGTACTGCTTGTAAGATTAACGCGTCTTTAAGAAATGCAACGGTTCAAAGATCCATGACAGACCTATATAATAGTAGAATATTTCTTCTGATAGGTACCATTCTTAATGTGGGAGACAATTTCATATTTTATGGCTTCATGTCAATATTGGTGGGCCATCTTTTGAATCTTTTTCCCCACCGAAACCCAAATACAAGACTTCAAAGTCTTCGAGCCATTTGAGAGGTTTTGTATTTCTCCTTGGTTCGACTGACAACTACTTTTTGGGCTTCAGGTACTTACACGAACTCTGAATATCCTACAAGACACCTAAGATTTCCTACAAAAACTCCTTCTGTGGCTTTAGGGGCAAATTTGTTTTCACCTGGCTTCTCTCTCAGGACGAATGCTTTACTACTAAAGATGTGGAAGTCTCACCGATGGTTTTCTCTCGAGCCAAATCTGGAATGGAGTCTGGTCATCTATCGCTGACCGATTCTTGAGGTAGTTGACAGTGTGGATTGCTTCTGCCCAAAGGTATCTTGGTAGATTAGCCTCTGTCATAAGACATCTCGCTTTGTCCAAGAGTGTTCTGTTCAGTCTTTCCGCTAGTCTGTTTTATTGTGTTATATACGGAGCTGACAGACGTCTCTGGTTCCCGCTATCCTGCAGAAACTTGTTAAACGACTCGTTAAGACATTCTCCACCATTGTCCGACTGTAGAAACTTGATTTTCTTGCAAGTGAATTGTCGTGAGTCCCTCCCGGGAACACTCCTATCATATTAAGTTCTCACCAATATCCAAACGCCAAACTAAAGCTCCGTAAATAAAGATATGAGTGGGGACAGGCGACAGAACCCAGGGTTACTCAACCTGGGGCCCCACTACCAGCTCCCTGCAAGGAGCTGGAGGGAGAGGCCCCCAAGTACTATAAAACCCCGGATCCTGGCGCTCAAGCTTCATTCGACACTTCCTCTAACCAGCTCTCTCTTCTCTCTCTTACCTTACCTCCCAGATGATCGGTTGACTACAGCCGCCTGGGAATTTCACCTCCTCTCTCCTCCTCCTTGTCTAGATGATCGGTTGAATACAGCCGCCTAGACAAGGGACCTCTCCTCTCCTCTCCTTTACCTAGATGAACGGTTGACTACAGCCGCCTAGGTAAAATTCCCTCATCCACCTCTCTCTCCTCCAAAGTCGTAGATGTTCGGTTGACTACAGCCGCCTGCGACTTTTCCTCACCTTCCTTCCACACCACCTCTCTCTCCTCCAAAAGTCGTAGATGTTCGGTTGATTACAGCCGCCTGCGCCTTTTCCTCCTTTTCTCTCCTTTACCTAAATTCACTCACTCACCTTCCTTACACGCCACCGTGATGAGAATTTTAAATTCATCACAGTGGTGAACCCGACGTTCACTCAACCTTCTTCCTTCCCACCTTCCCACCTCATGTGTCGCCCCAGTCAAATAGTTCGGTGTCCCACATTTTAAATTCAAATTTCAATCAGTCAGTGTAAATTCGCAATTCTTGGCCCAAACCTCACCACTCAACTCTCAACTCAACGCACCACCGCTCCCGCCGATTGCGAATGTCGAAATTCAAAACCACGTCAAATTTTTGAATTTTAGTTACAGAAATGGACCCGAACTCACCGACGCCGCCGCTCCTCCGGCCGTCCCTGCTGCAGCCGCCGACCGCTGCGCCGACTGACGCCGACAACCCCTTCACCAGCCTCTCACCAGCCGGTTCCGCCACATCCACAGCACCCGCCGCCACCGCCGCTACGGCCGCAACCGCTACCGACGTCATGACGGCATCCGCAGCGTTCCCTCTGTCGCTGCCCCCCTTCTACACGCACGACCCAACGCTGTGGTTTTTCCAAGTGGACGCTGCGTTTTCGGCCGCCAACATCCGCAGCCAGAAGACTAGATACTCCCGGATCATTTCGTTGCTACCCTACGAGATCCTGCTGCAAACTTCAGATATCTCCCCCGACGCCGCCGCTGCATACGACGACCTCCGCAGCCGCCTCATCAACACCTACCAGCCGTCGAAAATCGCCCGAGTCGCCGCCCTCTCCCAACCTCAACACCTCGGCGACCAGAAGCCCTCCCACCTCTACCGACAGCTGCGACACCAGCTGCAGGGGATTATGACCGCCGACATCGCACGCACGTTCTGGTTACGTGCCCTTCCCCACCCCATCCAGATGGCCCTGGCCAGCCATCTCGACGGTCCCGACGAGCCCCTCCTCCGGCTTGCGGACACCGTTCACGACTTGGCCGCTGCGGCCGCCGTCAGCGAGGTGCGTACGCCGCGTCACCCCCCGCCTCTCCGGGACCGCACCAACTCCCGAGACCGCGGCCGGGCACCCTCCCTCGACGGACGCCGACCCATTTCGGCGGATCGCCGACGCGACTCTTCCGCCGACCGCCGCCGCCAGCGCTCACCCGAGCGCCGCAACACATCCCCTCCCCGCCAGCGCAGAGGACGATCCCCGGCCGCTGCGCGCGCACCCACCTCGACCCGCCCCACCAACTCCACCTACCTCCCTGCGGACCCCCCCCACCGTTGTTTCTATCATGTAAACTTCGGTGGGGAGGCCCGCAAGTGCCAACCCCCCTGCTCCTTCGCCCCTAAGCAGGGAAACGCAGACGCCCGCCGGTAAATCCGGCGGGCCCCCCTCCTCGCCAACACGGGGGGGACCATGACCAACCCCCCCCCGCCCGCATTCACACCGCCACCACCACCAAGGCCCGCTACCCCTCCTACGCCGCGGCCACGGCTGCCAACCTCCCGGCCGCGCTTGCCAGCGCCGCCAAAACCCTCACCCCACCATCAACCGTTCCCCCACCTCGCAACGGCCCCTCCACGCCCGCCTCCAGGGCAGCCACCCTTCCGGCCGCCACTCACGCCGCCGTTCCCGTTCCCCCACCCCGGAACGGCCCCCCCACGCCCGCCTCCAGGGCAGCCACCCTTCCGGCCGCCACTCACGCCGCCGCTACCGTTCCCCCACCCCGGAACGGCCCCTCCACGCCCGCCTCCAGGGCACAGCCCCCTCCGGCCGCCACTCACGCCGCCACTACCGTTCCCCCTCCCCGGAACGAAACGAAACCACCTCCTACCAAACGGACCAGCCCCCCTGCCGACTCCACCGTTCCCCCCCTCCGGAACGGCAAGAAACCGCCCCGCGTCTCCTTCGCGGCGGACCAGCCAACGCCGGCACACATACCTACCTCCGCAATTCTGCACAACGCCCTCCCGACCCACCAGCGACTTTTCTTGCGCTGCAAGAAAACGAATGTACCTTTCTTGGTGGACACGGGGGCGGCGCTGTCAATATTCCCCAACAACATCCTCCGTCGTCAGGCGCGCTGCTACCGGCAACTTCTCTACGCCGCCAACGGTACCACCATCCCCTCGTACGGGACGTACCGCTCCTCAGTTTATATGAGCGGACTCGCGTACGAGTGGGAATTTACCGTGGCGGACGTGGAGAAGGCGATCCTGGGGGCCGATTTCCTTGCATATTTCGGTCTCCAGGTCGACGTCCGGAATGCGCGCCTGATTGACCCCGCCACAAAAACACCCATCCCCGGATTCATACATGCCATCAACCACCCCCCAACACAATTTGAACGCCTCCTCCTCAACTACCGCCCCCAGCGCCGCCCCTCTGCCCACATCTCCACCATCCAACATCACATTGAAACTTCCGGCCCCCCCATCACAGCAAAAGCCCGACGACTCCACCCCCTTCAACTATCGAAAGCCCGGCAACATTTCAACAAACTCATAGCCGACGGCATCGTCCGCCCCTCGAAATCCCCTTGGGCTTCTCCGCTCCACATCGTGCAGAAGCCCAATGGGGATATCCGCCCCTGCGGGGACTACCGGCGCCTCAATTCTAGAACCACGCCGGATCTTTACAATGTTCCCCACCTACGGGATTTCTCGTCACATCTTCATGGTGCCACTATTTTCTCTACCCTAGACATTTCACGGGCATTCCACCACATTAATATTCACCCCCCCGACGTCCAGAAAACCGCCATCATTACCCCGTTCGGACTATTCGAATACGTGAAGATGGGCTTCGGGTTGAGGAACGCTGCACAGACATGGCAGCGCTATATGGACAGCATCCTGCGTGGCCTACCGTTCGTCTTTTGCTTCCTCGACGACGTCCTGGTGGCCTCCAGGACGCCGGAAGAACACCTCAGCCATCTCCAACAGATCCTCGACATCTTCTCCTCCGAGGGCCTCCTGGTTAACGCAGACAAGTGCGTTCTCGGCCAACCCTCCGTCCGCTGCCTCGGCCACCAAGTTTCATCCGAGGGCATCAAACCCCTCTCCGACAAGGTCCACGCAATTAGTGACTTCCCGCAACCCCGCACGGTGACGGAACTCCGCCGCTTCCTGGGTATGTTAAACTTTTACCGCAGACACATCAAACACGCAGCACAACATCAACAACCACTCATACACGCCATTCCCCAACCCTCCAAAAAAAATGACAACCGCCCCATCACCTGGACCCCCCAACTCATCTCCTCCTTCAAAATTTGCAAACAGGACCTAGTAGACGCCGCTCTATTGGCCCATCCCGATCCCCACGCCCCCCTGTCCATCACCACCGATGCGTCCGACTGGGCCATCGGGGCAGTGCTCCATCAGCACACCGGCGCCACCCCCCAACCCCTAGGCTTCTTTTCCAAAACGCTATCCCCCACCCAGAAAAATTACTCCACGTTCGACAGAGAGCTCCTCGCCATCCACGAAGCCATCAAGCACTTTCGTGACTTCGTGGAGGGCAGGCAGTTCTCTGTCGTCACCGATCACAAACCCCTGACCCACGCCCTCCTACAGAACCGCAAATCCGCCTCCCCACGTCGCCTCCGGCAACTCGAGTTTATCGGGCAATTTACGTCTGATATCCGATACTTGCCGGGGGCCGACAACTGCGTGGCGGACGCGCTCTCCCGACCCACCCCTATCCCCGCGCCGGTGGCGGAGTTACTGCCCTTCCCCTCCCCACAAATCCTAAAATCAAAACAAACTCCACATTCCGACCCCGCCCTTTCCAATCTCATTTCCGCCTCCAAATTGGAACAGCTGCCGCCCCTCGATCTCTGGTGCGACGTAACGGCCGATACACCGCGCCCTTACGTCCCACCGGAGCTCAGGCGGCAGTTGTTCCTCCACTACCACTCCCTTCACCATCCTGGCATTCGGGCTAGCCGGGACCTTATCAAGACGCGGTACTTCTGGCCCCACATGAACACAGATATTCGTAACTGGGTTCTGGGGTGCCAGAAGTGCCAGCGGTTTAAGGTCTCGGCCCACCCCCATGTCCCCCCTCAAACCATCCCCGCCTCCCTCCCGTGGGAACACGTACATCTGGACTTAGTGGGCCCCCTTCCCCCATCCGAGGGGAAAAAATACTGCCTCACGATGATCGACCGTGCCACCAACTGGGTGGAATGCATCCCACTCGCGAATATCACCGCGGACGCCGTCGCGACGGCTTTCCTCGCTCAATGGGTTAGCCGTTACGGTTGTCCGCGAACAGTCACGGTCGATCAAGGGAGGCAGTTTGAATCCGCCCACTTTTCCGATTTACTGCGTTCCCTCGGCATCCACAAAATCCACACTACCCCATACCATCCCCAATCCAACGGGAAAATAGAGCGGTGGCACTCGGTCCTGAAACAGGCCATTTCTACTTCAACAAATTCCCCTTCCTGGACAAAATCCCTTCCCTACATTTTACTCAGCCTACGCACTTCAGCTCGCCCTTCAGACCAAACCAGCCCCGCACAAAATGCATTTAAAGACCCATTACGTCTACCAGCCGACATTTTCACCCCAAATCACACGCCGTCTATTAACAGGGAACCGCTACACTCAACAACACCGACAAACGACACCACTTATCCCAAACGGTTTTTCACCACCACACACATGTACCTGAAAGAGCCCGGCATCCATAAAACTTTCCAACCACTTTATGCCGGGCCCTTTCAAGTCATTCGCACAACACACACCACCGCAACCCTGTTAATTGACGGCAAACCACATACAGTCCCGTTAGCCAGGTGTAAACCCGCACCTGTGCTAACCCAACCCTCTGACACTATCAGTCTCCCGCCGTCCGTTCGCTATGTCGCACCTCTCCCCGATGCACCAGTCACCTCCGTCGCCGTTTCCGGACTTCGATTCGGATCCGGAAATGGCGGCGATTCTCCGGGACGTTTTCGTCCCGGACCCGCTCTCCCCCCTACCCCCTACGCCCGGGCCGACTTCACCGCTTCCGTTCGTCCCGCCACGGATCACCGGACTACCTCCCCGGCCCCGGCGATGGAAGTACCCCCAGTGGAAAATCCTGCGCGAATTTCGCACAGCACAGGCCACGGGGGTACACCCTCCCTACTCCCCCACAGACCCCTTAATGTCCTCAATCCTTCACGAGTTCCGCCTCTCGGAACTCATGCCCCCCCCCGCCCCCCGTTCAAATCTGCTTTCCCCCACTAAATTTCGAGCCCCCACCCCCCGTTCACTTCACCAACCCCCCGAAAATTTCCGCCCCCCCAATTTTACCGCCCCCCCCATTTTCAATTTTCGACCCCCCCATATCTACTTCTCCCCCTCCAACACCCCCTCCCCCCCCTCCGTCGCCGGGGATATCCACAATAGTTTCCGCCGGGACGAAACGGCCCGGGCGGCGAAACGGACGGAGGGAGCGTCCCCACGTCCCCCTCGTCCCGACGGCCAAATTCCCCGCCCCGCTCTGAGCAATCACGGCGGGGCCTTGAGATTCCGGAACAGTGCTGGTGTACTCTTACTCCACTCGCACTGTACCGGAACTCGGAGCCCCGTCGTGCCCGCCTCGCCACGAGCTACGAACACACGCCACCCCCGCACACCTCACTCACACAATCACTGTCACACACCACACCCTACACGCACCCAGGAATCGGCGGTTTTCCGACACCCCGTTCCAATTTATCCCCCACGTTTGCACGAAAATTGTAAACACTGCACACCTTGTAAATATTGTACATATTGCGAATTTTGTAACCACTCCACATCTTGTAAATATCGTAATTGTAAATATTGTTTGTCCTCCTCATCTCGCCCTTGCCGATCACTTTCATAAATGCCAAATGTTTATGGATCCTGACCACTGCTCCCATCATCCTGTATATACTCTCACCAACTCATCCTACTTATTTGAACTTATTTTCTATGCCTACTTATGTTCTACCTACTTATAATCTACCTACTTATAATCTAGCTACCTACTTATAATCTGCCTATACCATGTTACTACTAGAATTAAGGACCGCCTTCAGCTCAACCTCTGTTTGCATCGGCCCTCAGCCCCTGTCACTTTGCGCCTTCAGCCCCTCCTCTTGTTTGCCGTAGCCCTCAGCTCCTGTCATCTTGCGCCTTCAGCGACCACCTCTTGTTTGCCGTAGCCCTCAGCTCCTGTCATCTTGCGCCTTCAGCACCAATATTGGTTCAAACTGGGGGGACCTCTGTCGTGAGTCCCTCCCGGGAACACTCCTATCATATTAAGTTCTCACCAATATCCAAACGCCAAACTAAAGCTCCGTAAATAAAGATATGAGTGGGGACAGGCGACAGAACCCAGGGTTACTCAACCTGGGGCCCCACTACCAGCTCCCTGCAAGGAGCTGGAGGGAGAGGCCCCCAAGTACTATAAAACCCCGGATCCTGGCGCTCAAGCTTCATTCGACACTTCCTCTAACCAGCTCTCTCTTCTCTCTCTTACCTTACCTCCCAGATGATCGGTTGACTACAGCCGCCTGGGAATTTCACCTCCTCTCTCCTCCTCCTTGTCTAGATGATCGGTTGAATACAGCCGCCTAGACAAGGGACCTCTCCTCTCCTCTCCTTTACCTAGATGAACGGTTGACTACAGCCGCCTAGGTAAAATTCCCTCATCCACCTCTCTCTCCTCCAAAGTCGTAGATGTTCGGTTGACTACAGCCGCCTGCGACTTTTCCTCACCTTCCTTCCACACCACCTCTCTCTCCTCCAAAAGTCGTAGATGTTCGGTTGATTACAGCCGCCTGCGCCTTTTCCTCCTTTTCTCTCCTTTACCTAAATTCACTCACTCACCTTCCTTACACGCCACCGTGATGAGAATTTTAAATTCATCACATGAATGTTTCAATTTCATTTTTGAATGTTTTGAAGTTTTCTACCACTTCACTTTTATGACTGAGGAAGAAGACTACTATAGCGGGATTTTTCATCGATGCAAGTCACGAAATAGTCCCCTCCTGGTGACTTAATATGCATCGGTCCACAAGCATCAAAGTGGTTACGTGTATCTCAAGAACCTCTATTGTTTTAGGCAAAGAGTGCTCTCGTCATTTTTGATGCGATGCCTATTTCAGAATCACCAAGAGTTTCATTTTGACTGAGTTCTAGTCCTTCGAGTTCTGTAAGCTAATTTCATGCCACTTTCCTTTATGTGCCTCTTCTGTGCCAGTCTGTGATTGTTTATGATGTTGAAAAATAAGCTTTTTCTTTAGGACCACTCTTAGATCACGTATGTAGTAGAAGCCATCAATTCGTTCTACTTTTAGAAGTGTTTTACCTTTCGGATTTTTGTCCTCTGCTTGTTTCTTATTGAAATTTAAAATGAACCCTTTGTCGGTTATTTTACTAACTGACAAATTTTACTAACTATTGCGTCTGGTGCATAAAGGGTCTCAGGTATTTATTTAAATTTCTCTAGTCGTGTTCCGGCTATGGCAGTTGAATGGTTTTTCGAGGCAAGACACTAGAATCACTAGAAGAATTTTGTTTTGAAAATTTGAACACTTCCTGACTGAACACTGTGTGACGTGAACCCTGAGTTTAAGCACCAAGATTCCGATTCATGATGTTCGGGATCGTACATTTTACCTACGAACCCCACGTTATTCGGGCGCTTTATGACATATATATAAACGAAAACGATGTCAGGAAACTATGCTGTCCACCCACAGTGACTCACATGCGTCGTCAAGAGATATGCGTGGAAGGGACCGTAATGGTTTTATTGCCTCCTCTCTCCTGCAGTGCTGCCATTGAACGTAAAATCACTTCTGGTCGGGGGGGGGGGGGGGGGGGGGATTTGCACCCAGACGTCCGCTAGAAACCTCCAGTATACACTTCAGTAGAAAAGCACTGACGCAGAGTTCACCCGAGTTTGCCTATGATTATGCGGCTCGCGAAGGAAGGGGATCGTAAACGCGATATTAGCTGTATACATTAACATGCCGAATGAACGTTGTGCGGAGGAGGTCTAAACGGAAACCACTACCGCACCAGAGGTCCCGCCCGGAGGGAGCCAGGGAGGCAGAGGTGACGCATTAATAAAACTGCTGTTTACGGACTGCCTCTGTATCTCTTGTCAAACGCAAACACGCTTAAACGCCGAGTGATAACATTATCATAATTGGTGGTGAGTCACCAGGCCGTTGCAAACTCTCCCGTTGCATTTTCCCCCTCAATCACGATATGCAACTCCATTCATCACTAGCTCCATTTACACACTCATTTCCCGTCACCGATGCTCCACGGTAAAGTTCCACTCATGCAGCATGACATGGGACAATTTTCAAGTTAACGTGCCTTCTCGAACTATGAATTTTTGCGAGTTTTGAACTACAAACTTGATCCACCAGAAACAGTATTTTCGACTATTGAAATAGTTTTCTGAAGTTGTTTGGAGTAGGTTTGAAATAGTTTTTGGTTTATTATTTTCAATAATGAACCTTTGGAATCGAGCATGAAAAAAAAGTTTAACCCCTGTCGTGGTACCCCTCAAAGGTAACATAATATATACCACTCACATGTAACTAATAGATTTAGCCAGTAAACAAGGAGAAAGACGAGCTGTGCGACGCCTCGGTTGAAGCCCAGAAGGGCTCCCTTCCATCGAGCTCCCAACCCAACGACTGTCAACGGCCGTTAACGACCGTTGACAGATGGGGGACGATGTGGAGGCACCTTTATAAGGGCTCGGCTCGCCCAGCTCTTCATTCTACCGACCTCACTCCTACCTGCCGCTTCTCTCTCTCTCACACCTCACGCCTCCTCTCTCTCCTACCTTTCCCTCACATATCCATTGTGATGAAAACCTGGGATATGCATCATGAAAGGATCTGGTATTCTTCATTGTGGTGAAAACCTGGGGCGCTAGCTATCTAGCACTCATTGTGGTGAAAACCTGGGGCGCTAGCTATCCTTAAAAGACTCCAACGGGGCACATCCCCCTCTCTCTTGCAGCCCATCCAAACCAGCCCTACCTTGCGCTCACGACAACAACCACTATTTTATTTGTTGTAGCAGCTCTTCATTTGACCGACCTCACTCCTACCTGCGAATTCTCTCTCTCTCTCTCACCTAGCACCTCCTCTCTCGTCTACCCCTCCATCTCCCTTAGCGTCTGCTGTGGTGGTAACCACGGGATGCTTCACCCTCTAACACTTGCTATGGTGATAACCGTGGGGTGTTAGTATCCTTCTCCTTTAGCGTCTGCTGTGGTGGTAACCATGGGATGCTTCATCCTCTAACACTCGCTATGGTGATAACTGCAGGGAGTTAGCATCCCTCTCCTTTAGCGTTTGCTATGGTGATAACCGCGGGACGCCTCTTCCTCTAACACTCACTGTGGTGATCCTACTGCGCATTCACAACCAGACTGTATAACAATTTTGTGATTATTTTGACACAAGTATATCAGTGGCACCGTTCAAAAATAAGTTTAGTTCAATATTGTTGACAGAATAGTGATATATGAAATGAATATGAATGTAGTCATGTAAGAATAATTGTTTGCATGATATTAATGTTGGAATACACAGCCAAACGAACCTGAAATTGAAATTTTGATAGACTTCATTAGGTATATAATACAATATCTTAGTATAATTTTATAATTTTATGTAACGCATGTCGGGTATAGTTACTATGAAATAAAATCCGAAATCATTCCACTTTCAGTAATGTACAGAATACAATCTGGAGATTCCAACACTGCGTAAAAAGGAAATCCAAATTTGTATAAAATCCAGCAGCTCACCTATAACATAAATTCCCATATTGTATAAAATAGAAATGGAACAATGGTATACATTTAAAATCGTGCATAATTGAAAAGCCGACCATACCTATGATGTATTATTAGGTATCCCATTATTTTATCGCATTCTTGTTACTGTCCTATGAAAAGAATAATTTTTTGTTGAGTTGCAATCCCAATATTGTCCTCAATGTTTTTATTTGGTTGGAGACGTGTTTCTTAATCCTAATGCTGGAAAATAATGTTTTTCTAATAAAGAAGTGGTGTGATTCTGTGATACGCCACACACAATCCCATTTTGACTCATAGGTAGGTACCTTAAATTCTCATAACTTTCATTTAATATTCAGTCACACATCACACTAATATTCATAATAATAATATCCGAACGCCTGTGAGACGCTTACTTGAAGTCGAGTGACATTTGCGGGTGGCTATCTACCTATATATTAATGTATGTATGTATATGTCTGTACCACACTACATGCCACCATGTTGGGTATTTTGACTTGAAAATTTGACGGTATACTCCATAGGCCTCCACATTTTGCTGTATAATTTTGGTGCCACCATGGTGCCAGGGAAAGGCTGTCAGAAAAATGTATTTTTCGTATGGGTAGATTTTCATGTTTTTTTTAAAATCACTGAATCGAATAGAATTACTTTCAAAGCTCTATCGATCCTTCTTAGAGCGATTGATCAAATATATTTAGCCATAAAACGTTTCGAAAAATATGTATTATTGAGCGTGGTATATAGGCAGAATTTGAGCCTATTTTCAAAATTCCGTGGGGCACCTGGTCAGCGTAATAATATTCCTCATCACACTTGGGGAGAGAGAAGCCGTCATCGATGTAGTACTCTGGATTGCGCGCTCAGGGCCAACAGGCGGTCCGAGGTTCTACTCGGCTTCCCCCACTCCATGACGGCAACTCGGCCCGTATCCCAAAGAACAACACGCGGAAGTTCCAAAAATGTTGGCTAAAAGGAAAGGATTCTTTCGGGGTTTTGACTCAAGTGATTACTACGGGGGTCCATCGTTACGCATCTCACGAGCCGGAAAAAAGAGGAAGTCCCACTATAGTTCATCAATACGCACCCGTCGGTCGTTGCAGGACTCCGACCGCTCTCGCGTTCCCGATAACGCAGATAATCGCCGATTACCGTCCTCCCCGATATTATTGAGCAGTTTCTATTATGAGTTCGCACGAGACAGTCACGGAATGGGTTAGAGGAGCCGCGAAAAAATTGGTGACGTGGTTTTTCGACGCACAGAAATCACTGAATTTAAGTTTGTATATCAGAAGACTTTAAAGAGTGGGGAGTTCAGGCGGACGTGCGCGGAGAGGGAAAATTTGAATTGCAAGGCATACATTTGGACTGTGGGGGAGGAGGTAGCTCTTGCGAAGGAGGAGCACTCGCATGAAGGAAAAGACGTAGGAACCGAAAAAAATAAAGCCGTCTTACTTGCCGCAGTGAAAAAGATATTTTTCTATTTTTCGACGAACTTGTTGAAATTCAAGCGGACATCTACCCGAAATTACACTCTCTGGAGGACACCCACCATCCACGACCAAAAGTCCAGAGAGCTCAGCGTTGGGTAGAGAAGTGGCTACGGAGGCAAGAAAGAAATCCGGACGAAATCTCCATGTAGGTATAAATTAGTAAAAATGTTATCGTTCAAGTTACGACCCCACAATTCTAATACTAACAATACTGACTAACCACCGTGACGATCATCTTCATCTGATGAAAAACCACAAATTTTTAACTACACCTGCATACACATGTAGTCAGTCCTAAGTCTGTAAGTGGGAAGGAACTTTTGTGGTTTTTGTCGGGTGCGTTACGTTAATTTTCTAGGGGTGCGTAAGGTGGTTTTCCTACGGGTGCGTATTGTCAGAGTTTTTCGGGCAGGGGTGCGTAACGGCGAACTCCCATTACTACATCGATGGATGCCGTAGGTACCTTAGAAGCTACAACAGAAACTTCGATGAATTGCTTCCGAGTCTGCGAAGCAGCGGAAGCCTTGTGTTCACTTTCGTGAGCCAAAAAATTTTTGTCTTCAGAAATCAAAATTTCCACTTGCATTTTGCGTTTCAAAGCCTACTGAACAAATTTGGTTCCGTGTCTGTCGGTCTGTGGGTCTGTGAGTCTGTGAGTCTGTGAATCTGTGAATCTGTGAGTCTGTGAGTCTGTGAATCTGTGAGTCTGTCCGCATTTCCTTGTTACAGCCATAACTTCCACGATTTTGAATTGATTCAGCTCAAATTTTGAGGGATGGTGCGGATGAGGCCCCTTGAGGTCCCATACAAATTTCAACATGATTGATCCAGCGGTACGCCCTGCGCATGCGCTAACGTTAAATTCAAGAAACACGCATAACTTTCACAATTTTGATTCAATTTCGCTCAAATTTTCAAGGGTTGTTTGGACAAGGCCTAGTGAGTTCCAGTATGAATTTCAGCATGATCGGACCCTCAGTGCGCTCTGCGCATGCGCTGGCGTGAAATAGATTCAATTTCCTTGTTACAGCCGTAGTAACCAAAGATTTCACCCAATTTAAATGTAATTCTCAGGGATTAAGCGGGTAGGGCCCATTGAGGTCCCATATAAATTTCAACATGATAGAGCCAGCGGTTCGCCCTGCGCATGCGCTAACGTGAAATTCTTCAAACACGCATAACTTTCGCAATTACGTATAATGGACGTAATGTATTATGGACGTAGTTATGTAATATGTATATTTCATGTAATGTTATGTTATGTAATGTAATGTTATGTAATATGTATATTTCACGTTATGTAATGTTATGTAATGTTATGTTATGTAATGTAATGTAATGTAATGCTACGTTATTTTGCTTCCGAGTCTGTTCTATTTTATAATGGGTCACTCTGATTGTGACGAGGAAGCTCCTGTGCCATCACCTTGGCAGTGTATTTTGCTTGTGGTTGCCGGGTAATACGTTGTTCAGATCGGAGTTCCAGCGAAACAGAAACGATGGTATAAATGTGTACGCTAGTTCGAAGTACATATACAATGAAATAGCAGGATTTGCATAATGCTACATCTTTAAAATTAGAGTTTCAAATAGGGAAAACAGAATATTCTTTACTGGCCGTGTATAGAACGGGTGGGGGTGTGAGTAGTTTTGTGGCTGACCTCTGTGGAGAGCTAAAAAGGTCGTCAAACAAAAACTGTATAGTGGCTGGTGATATTAACATCGATATACTTCCGGGAGTTACCAGCGAATCCATAGATTATTATGATTCTATCGTATCTATTTGTGTTCCTACGTCTGAAATGCAGTATGATCTACTGTTGGACTCATGCCATATGCTGCCACTGGAGACTCGCCGGAGCCATGCTGACATCGTATTTCTACATAAGCTTATCAATAATAAGATGGATTGCCCCGCATTGCTGTCGAAGATTGGTCTTCAAGTACCACGGCTATCCGCGCGCTCTTCCCCCCTCTTCCACATACCCTTCGCACCATCGAATTATTTGGCCAACCGTCCTCTCCACAGACTCCCCCGTTCCGCGAACCTCTTCATCACTACCCACTGTGAATTCGACTTCTTCAACGACTCACTTGGCTCACTGAAGTCCCATCTTAAGAATTCAAAGACAAGTTTCGGTTAATTCCTACCATTCTATGCATCACTTGTGAATCTTGTTTTTTCCCCTGCTTTCCTTATTTTCACTTCCGTATGAGGTTTCTTTATTTTTTGTATGTTTGTATTATGCGAATTGTTTCGCTGCCTGATTTAATTGTTCCCGTTCAATTGGGCTTGTTCCCGTAAAAGTAAATAAATAAATAAGTATCGTTGGGCTTTACACATCAAATTACCGTTCCAACTAGAGTGACTGATTCGTCTGCTACATGCATCTATCATATAATTACTAGAATGAAGGATCATAAATGTATACCTGGGGTCGTGAAAACTGATATCGCTGATCACTTCACGACGTTAAGCTGCGTCCACACTATGCCGGGCGGCATGGGCCGGCACAGGCCGGGCAGCAAAGCCGAAGAAGTATGGACGTGCCGCCCGGGTTCCCCGAAAGCCGGCCCGAATCGAACCCGCCTCGTGCCGATCGGGAACAAAGGAGCCGCCGCGGCTTTAAGCCGCTCGGCATAATGTGGACGCGTGTCTCGGCTTATCGCCCGGCATTTTCATTTCAGTTTTCATCCGAAGCGGATCAAGTGCGGGTGTGCTGGTGATATTTTTGAGAAATATGGTGAAAAAGTGGTCCGATGAGGAAACTCTGTCGCTCATCGAGCTCTACAGGGACCGTCCCAACTTGTGGGACAGTTCCCACCGCGACTACATGTGGAATGATGCTAAAATGGCAAGTGAGCCCTCCGGTTAACTGACTTTCGTCTTCTGCCGGAGGGCCCCGCCTAACACCGGGAGGAGGAGGGAAAGGAAGGGCCACCTACCTTCTAGCAAAGTTCACGACCACCACGAATCCAACCTCTGTTGGAGGGCAGACCGGTGGAGCTTTGCCCTAGGGCGTTGCTCCTGTGGCCTGGGGCTCCCTCCGCCCGTGGTACCATTTTGAGCAACCCGAGCCTGCAGGGGACCAGGCAATCTTAAACCCAGTCCCCCCCCCCCCCCGTCTCGAGCCTCCCGGCCTAGAATGGTCGCAGGCCCGGCCCTCCTTCGGATGCCCTCAGGAGGACCTACCGCTTTTCATGCCTCAGTGCTTCGCGGGATTGGGCTTGCCCCACTATCACCAAGCCATGCGGGATACGGTCCCCTACACCTTTACGCCCTGGGGTTCAGAGGTCCAAACCCCAGGGCAGCACACCTAACCTAACCTAACCTAAGGGGCAGGCTACTTGATATTCGGCTGCCCCCGTTATAACCTAACCTACCTAACAGTCATATCTTAAATTACATTCACTCCTTAAATTACATTCACACCTCATCCCCTACCCTATCACAGTCGACCTAATATCCTAATATCACAGTCTATACTAACCTAACTACTTGTGCCTACCTACCCCATGCTCTAGCCCCCTAACTGGCCCCAGAGGCAGGGCCCACGGACCATCCCTCCTTCTTCGTCAGAACCTCCCAAGCATACTCCTTCCACACCTCGTACCCCTCTTCAACCCTCACCACACTCACATCCCACTGCAACCCCAACTCTTCCACTCTGGACACCGCCCTCACGCGCTCCTGTGTAAATAAAACACAGTCAAAGACCACGTGATGGACAGTGCCCACCTCTCCACACTCACACAACCCATTCTCCCTTAAATTAAACCACCGCGACTACAATGAGAAAAACAAACGCCACGACGGATTCATGGAGATCGCAGTGTCGTTTGGTGATGAAGACAAGGATGAGGTGGAAAGAAAAATCCGCCGTGGTCTTCTTCGGAGGCTTTGAGCTCCAGCTGCGATGATCACTGCACCTGCAGCAGCAAGAACGGCATCGTCGTCGTTGACACTCATGATGAGACTGACCGTAAAAGCCGGCCCGAAGCCCAAGCCGAGCCGCGGGAGCGTCCACACTGCAGAGTACAATATGGACGTGCCGGCCCGAACGCAACGCCGGGCGGCTTTCCCGGGCGGCTTCGCCGCCCGGCATAGTGTGGACGCAGCTTTAGGTACTATCCTTCTCTTCAGGGGTCAAATCCCTCTACTGGTAATGTTCATCTACACTCCAATCTTCGGACGTTTGTGAATCAGGGTGTGCTGGAGGAATGTATAAGAAAAGTTGACTGGAGTCCAGTTTTGATTCCAGAAATGAATCAATCGTCACTAAACTTTATTAATATCTTGAAAGAATGTGTAAGTACTGCTACTCATGAAAGAGTAGTACCAAATAAAAAACGGAAGAATACACCATGGATTACATTAGGCCTCATAGCCTCGATAAGGAAACGAGATAAATTAAAACAAAAAGTTTCTGTCCAGCCTTTCAACCTGTCACTAAAAACTTACTACACTAAATATCGTAACTATTTGAAGAATCTGATCCGGAAAACTGAAAGAGATTATTTTGATGAACAATTCAGAAAAGTTGGGGGTGACCCTAAAAAAGAATGGCAAGTATTGAATGAGGTGTTAAACCGAAATAAAAAACAAATTGCAGAGTGTCCAATGGCATCAGGAATGAGTAAGAAGGGCAAAATTAACATAGAAACAGCTCGTCTGGAAGCTTCCGATGTTCTAAATAACTATTTTTCAAATGTGGAGCAATCGCTGGCTGAGAAGTTGCAGGAGAGTAGAAATAGTGGCTGTGTTAGTGTGGTATCTAGTACATTCCGCCCCACTCCAGACTCGGAAATATTCGTAATACCAGAAATAACAGAAACTGGTTTGATCAGCGTTTGTAACCAGCTTAGAGGGAACTCAGCAGCCGGTATTGATGAAATTCCAACTAAACTTGTTAAAAAATATCTTACTCACTTAAAAGTTCCACTTATCCATATAATTAACGCTAGTATTTCTACCTCAAAATTCCCTGACATTTTAAAAACCACAAAAGTGGTGCCGCTGTATAAGGGAGGAGATAAACTCGACCCTGGAATTTTTCGACCCATATCTATGCTGAGTATCATAATATCTAAATTACTGGAAAAATGGGTGAAAATAAATTTAGTTCTTTACTTAGAAAGAAATCATTTACCGAGTTCGACCCAATATGGATTTCGGCAAGGAGTAGGCACTGAAGATGCGTTGTTTGATATCACTGAGGAATTATACAAAATACGTGACCACAAATTAAAGGGTATAATCACGTTTTTAGATTTAAGTAAATGTTTCGATCCCATCGATCGAGCCTTGCTCTTGGGCCGTATGAAAGAAGTTGGTATTGCTGGCTCGAGTCTACCATGGTTTTCAAGTTACTTAGAATGTCGTAAACAAGTTGTGGAGGTGGGTGATCAGTATAGTCAAGTGAAATAAATAAATTATGGGGTAATTCAGGGAAGTACTTTAGGACCTATTTTATATTTAATTTACTCAAACATGTTGCCTTCTGTACTTAATTTTGGACAAGTTTTTCTTTTTGCGGATGACACGGCTTTATTAGTGAAAGGTGCAGAGTGGTCAAACGTTTTCCAGCAGATGCAACAAGCATTGAATGTAGTCAGTCGATGGATGGACGAGAGCGTATTAACTATAAATATAAATAAGACAAAATATATGCTAATAGGTAGTCAAGCTAATATTTCACCTTGCCTTAATCTCAAAATCCATTCGTGTAGTCCATCTGTCTCTGAATATCATTGTTCATGTAACCAACTAGAAAGGGTGTCATCATATAAATATTTGGTTGTCATACTCGATAATAGCCTAACATGAAAAAATCATATCGATTATGTGCATTCTAAATTAAGGAAATTTGTAGCCATATTTTACAATGTACGATACCTTCTTCATAAAGATAGAATAAAACAAGTTTATATTTCACTAGTACAGTCTATACTACAATATGGTATCTTGACCTCCCCCAGGTGCTCACACTAGTTCATTAGGTAAGCTTAATATACTTCAGAAAAGATTACTGAAAATAATGCTGGGAAAACCGCAACGCTATCCTTCCAGGTTGATTTACAATGAGTCAAAAGTATTTAGTATCAGACAACAAACTGTTTATAAAGAACCTACTGCTTCACTTCCATAAACACCCCGATATTGTAGTATGCCCTAAGGAACACACATACCCAACACGTTTTGTTCTGGAAAAAAATGTGACAAATCCTAGACCTCATTTGTTTCTCACCACTAGAAGCCCTCAATACATTATCTACCTACTGTACAATCAAATTGACTCTACAATGAAAGACCCTACTATTAGCTCGAGAAATGTATTTAAAAAACTAATTTATACATGGCTTATTCAAAAAGGTGCGGAAAAGTGTGACTCCATTATAACGAGTATGTATAGACAGTAAAAAGAAATAAAAAGAAGAATTGAATGTAAATTTCGTAGACATGTAAACAACTATTTGTAATTGTAGTTGTAATTATTTGTAATATTATAAAACAACTCTTGTGTCGGCGACACGGGCTTACAGTCTAATGCCGAACAATATTATTCATCATCTACAATTTTTTAATATTATTTTGCATTATTATGTTGTATATTTACAGGAATAAATTCTCTCTCTCTCACTCACTCTCTCTCTCTCTCTCTCTCTAAAAAAAAAGGTACCAGAGCCGTAGGTAGGAAGCTGGTCAGACCCTTGGAAATGATTTATGAACTTGCTTCCGGAATTCCCTAGGTATCGGCTTCATGGAAGAGCAAACAGAAGGAGGTGGAGGTGAGTTGAGTTCCAAATACAAAGGGACCAGTAAATCAGAGAATCGAGGCTCTGGGCCCCGTTCAATAAAACTACAATTCACAATTTACAGGGATATTTTTTAACAAATGTTAAAAATGAGAGGTACAAGCGTTCATCGAAACTACAATTGTGGACTTGTAAGTGCAGGTGAATTTTAACAATTCTACAGGTAGATTTCGCCTGTTCTACAGGCGTTCATCAAATTTCTAACAAGTTTACAAATGTACAATTGTAAAAACGGACTACAATTTAACATAGCTCCATTCTCCTGTTAAAAGCTAACAAGTGAGCCTGCAATCGCGATTAGTCCGAGTTGCTGTTGTTTTTGTCCCCGTTTTATTCATTTATTTGTGTCATGATGTGGGATACTTCATCCGATGAGGAAACTGTAGTTGTGAGGAGGCGTCGACGTCGCATTTTCCGACCACGTATTAATACAAATTTTCAGCAACTCGACCTTACCTTCTCTCTTATTCATTTCAAAACGATGTATAAGTAAAAATTGAATAGGTAACAACACAAAACTTCGACTAGACTAGACGTTCGAACGTTCGATGGACGACGGTCGCCGAATCCGAACATAACCTGTAACCTCCAAGGGAAGGATACATTGTAACTTTCGCCTGTACAATTGTACACTTGTTGAATTGTATAACAATGTTTTATAAAACGCCTGTACTTGTTTACTTGTTATTACAGGCCCGTAAAACTACAGGACTTGTTTAATTGTTTACTTGTAGTTGTAGTTTGATGAAAAACGCTTGTACTTGTACACTTGGCATTACAGGTCCCTGCACTTGTGAAATTGTTAAATTGTAGTTGTAGTTTTATTGAACGGGGCCCTGGTCGCACACCCAGTTACACAGTTCCACGAATCGTTTTCTTGTACATTTCCTTTTTTGTTTGGAACAACCAGTAAGAACAGAATAGGACAATGAGTGGTCAGGTAAAATTTAACGGAAATAATTTCCAACCAACCTACCCTGGTAGGTTTCACCAATGATTTCCCCACCTACCTTCTTCACCTTTCAGAGATCAGTCCTCCTCTGTATTCCTCAGAGGGATGATAGGTCTGCGGCGCTTCTTCTTCAAAATTCATCATAAATAATCCATGGAATAGTACGTTGCCTGTTCTTAGTGTTCTCCTCAAATCTCCTCAGTCCAGATCAGTCAAATCGCCTAAGATCCGCCGATTTAAGCGCGTGAAGCGTGCGTGTGCATCCATCGCCCTGTCCATTTCTTCTGTCGATGTTTAGTCCTGCGATTTCTTCTGCTACAGCCGTCATCCCCAGATCTTTTCCATGCTATAGGTAGATACTTCCTAGATAATTATTTGGGTTTATTATTATTTTTTGTTCTTTTCTTTTTGGTTTCTAATCCGGGAATTATACACCTATGTACACGCTCAGCAAAAAATTTTGATAACACCCCCTCAAAATGTTTTTGTTTACGGTTCAAGGTGCGTAGATTCCAAAAATGCGATATCCGTCCGCCATACATCGTCCACCGTTCCATCCGTATCTATTTTAATTTCGGTCTAAAAAATTCGTTCTTTCGCAAACTGGCTCCAGTTGGGTTCTAGTTGTGTCCCGAAACTTAGCAGCCCGATCGGGATATACCCAACGGTGTTATGGGTGAAAAATGGGGGCTAGCGGCCTCAGATGAAATGTCTATAGTAGAAGATTGTTGTACACTACTATTTTCCGGCTAATAAAACGCTGAAAATTATTACACAACGGTTTATTATTTAACTGTATGGATGCCCCTTCTGCGTAGATCAGTGTTTTCTGCGATCAGCACCTACCCTTCAGCTTCCTCCAGGAAAGCCCAAAATTGAGTACCTACTGGAGCCGGCCCGGGATAAAATAAAAATGCGCGGGATTCAATAACTCAATCATTGATTATCTATTTGTTGTTATTCATGAAACATAACTTTTGTTCAAGTTACGGAAGTACCATCAACAAAATCCAAAAGGCCCATCATTCTTCGAATGAAATAATATAACGGAACAACCAACTCGACTTCATACAGCCATCCTTGATTATAATCAGGTGCTCCCTAGCAATGATACCTGGCCGGATTCATACCGTTTCAATCACGATCATGTTAACGAAGCTTTTCGGTGCAAACGACGGCTGAACGTACAATGCCCCGAATGGTCTCAAAAAATGCTTTAGTTCAAGATCAGTTATTTAGAAACGTAAAACCATACCCTTCGACTGAATGTTTTCGAGCTACGGCGTTCTGTAAATTTCAACCCCTATTTTTCACCCCTTAGAGATGGCTGACAGTAACGCCGAGCTTCTCAGACCAGCTAGACCCCAAACGGGACCTACAAACCAAATTTCATTAATTTTGGTTCATGGCAACTAAGACAAGTGCGAAGTACGGCGTACGGCGTACGGCAGGCGGGCCGACATTTTTGGTTTATTATTCTGTGAATAATACACCTATGTATTCGCTCATCAAAAAATTGTTATAACACCTGTTCAAAATTTATTCTTTCACGTTTCAAGGTGCGAAGATTCGGAAAATGCAATGTCCGTCCGCCGTACGCCGTATCACGCATACGGGCTCAATTTTCGGTCTAAAATATTCACTCTTTCGCATACATTTGAGCCCTAGTTGTGTCCCGACACTTCGCTGCCCGATCGGAATATACCCTGGGTGTTATGAGCGAAAAACGCTGCGAAGTCCTTGTCACATGGGTTTATAATTCTATTGGACATATGTACCTACATAAATGCTGGAAATAAATTTATTGTTTCTTTCATGTGCAATAGTTTATATACCTATTGTTGATGGTTTCCACCAATTTTGGCCTCGAAAAACACCCCTCCCTACACTCCCAGCTTCTATTTTTGACAAATCATCTTTGATCATTGATAGAGCCATTTAACTGTATTGATTCACCTGTTTAAACTACTTGTAGTGTTAATATAGAAGTTCATGGTGATTTCAAACGATTTCCCAGGTTTTTGGCTCATACAAAATGAATTTTGGGAGCTGAACCTTCGTTGCAACCTCAGTTCTTCAATCTTTGGTAAAAATCGACTTCATATTCAGTATTCTCGCTCTAAAAAACATGGAAAACACCTCGCAAGCTCATGTTCACTAAAACCTCAAAAAAAACCTCGACCCCTTTTTCTCCCATAGCACCCCTGGGTGTATTCAGATCGAGCGGCCGATCTTCGGAGCAAAACTAGGAGCCAGATGTATTCCCAAATGGGGGCCCAAACTGTGTGCAGAAGAACGAAAATTTTAGACAAATTTTCAACATAAATTTAAGGTTGAAACTTCGTTAGAACCTCAATTTTCCACTTCATATTCGGTCTTATCCTCCAAAAAAAAAACATGGAAAACGATACATCACAAGCTCATCTTACTAAAACACCAAAAAACCGGGTGTAGGTATTATTCACAGAGTAATAAACCAAAATGGGTATAAAATTGGTATTTTTGTGTTTTAGTAACATGAGCTTTTAAGGTATCGTTTTCCATGTCTTTTTGGAGGATAAGATCGAATATGAAGTTAATTCGACCAAAGAATGGAAAATTGAGGTTCTAACGAAGTTTCAGCCGTGAATTTGAGTTAATTTTGGTATAAAGTCGTCGTTCTTCCGCACACAGTTAGGGTCCCTATTTGGGACCACATTTGGCTCCTAGTTGTGCTCCGAAGCTCGGCAGCCCGATCGACATACACCCAGGGGTGTTATGGGAAAAAAATTGGTGTAAAAATAGGGGGTTTCGAGGGATTTTTTAGGTTTTAGTGTAGATGAGCTTGTGTGTGATCGTTTTCCCTGTTTTTTAGGGCGAGAAGACCGAATATTTGGTTGATTTTGACCGAAGAGTGAAGAATTGAGGTTGTAACGAAGGTTAAGCTCACGAAATTCATTTGTTATGAGTCAAATACATGGAAAATTGTCTGAAATCACCATACATTTGTATAATAACACTAGAAGTAGTATTAGGAGGTGAATGAAGATAATTAAATGGTACTATAAATGATCGGAGATAATCTGTAAAAAGAAAGCCAAACCTTATTCGTGTTTTTGGGGGCCAAAGTTGGTGGAAACCATCAAAAGTAACTATTTCAATTATTGCACTTAAATGAAACAATAAATGAGCAGCCAACACTTCTGAACGTATGTCCAGTAGAATAATAAACCCATGTCACAAGGACTTTTCAGCGTTTTTCATTCCATTTTCACATTCTACATACTTTGAAACGGAAACCGTCAAATTTGGTTGCGTTGGGGGGGGGGGGGGGGGGGTTAAAATTGCTTTTGATTGAAATTGTTTTTCATGCTCGATTCCAAAGTTTCATTGTTGAAAATAATAATTATTGTTGATAACGAGCATAATAGAATTAAGTACCTACTTTCCCACCCTCGAGAGGGGTCTGTTTCCTAATCTGGACACACTGAAATGTACTGATAGAAAAGGAAATCGTAGGTTCGGTAGGTTTTTCACGATGAATTTAGGTTCCTACTTTTATATGTGTAATACTCAGAAGATATTTATGATCATAAATATATGGATCGATATCATAGTACTTGACGCTCATACGCCGAAAAGGTTCCCAGCGGTTCCCAGAGAAGTAGCTTATAGTATAACAGCAAGTATACATAGATCGTGATAATCAGCCATGGTTTCCATCTCGAATACTGTCCATATCTTCACCGTATGCGCATAATCCTCATCCGCGATGTGAGTGAATGTCAATTTATTGTAAAATTCTCCCTTGGAAGGGAGCTGCGTAAGTTCAAACTTGGTTCCGTCCGTCATAAAGTCGTAAGGATAGACACCTTTTCGTAGAAGGAGCTCGATATCGATGTTTTCTGGTGTAGAGTGTCGTACAATTTTGAACGTATCGGCTCCCTCTCTGGACAAATTACGAACCAACGTTTCCAGCGATGTGCTAAAAAATTGCGTCGAATCGATGAATCCTCTATCCTTTAGTATCACAGGTCGTGCAGGGTGACCCCTGATGTGCCAGAACGCAGCTTTTATATCTACTGATGTCATCTCAAGTTGAAGATGTCAACGAGCTGAACAATACCCTAAGAGAAAATATGAAAAAGACCCTATTTTGAGGATGTTATGAACATGTGAAAATACAACATACGCAAATGTCGTACTTACGTACATACATACGTACCTACGGAGCGAAATCAAACGGAAAACCTACTAGAAACTCGTTTTGAGCACTTCTGAACGAGATCCCATGGTTTTCTCGAACAACTATTTCTGACGTTATCACGATACTTCCATTCCTGTATAGGAACATGGAAGTAAAAACGCTGCAAAGTATTACACAACGGTTTATTATTTACCTGCATTAGATGCCCCTTCTGCGTGAATCACTGTTTTCTGTGGTCAGCACGTCTACCCTCGTGCAACCCCCAGGGAAATTCCAAAAACTGGAGTACTGAAGCCGGCCGGGCAATTACAGTTTCATAAATATGGGGTGAATTCATGAATGCTGTCATTATTTGTTGTTATTCATGAATGATAACATTCGTTAAGTTACAAAAGTAGGTGGGTACCTATTAACAAATTCCAAAATGACCATCGTTCTTCAGGGAAATAATATAAAGAACATCCAAATCGATTTCATTCAGCCATGCGTGATTATAATCAGATGTTCCTTAGTAACGATATCTGGGCTGGATGTATACCATTTCACTCACGATCGGGAAGCTTTTCGGTGCAAACTTCATGGCCATTCTGTGCTTACTGGACGTACCCGGGTGCTCTCAAAAAATTCCCAAGTTCGATATCAATTTAAAATGGTAAATAATTTCGAGATAACTGCGTTCTGAAAATTTCAACCCCCTATTTTTCACTCCTTAGAGATGACTGACAGTAACGCCGAGCTTCGCGGTCCAACTAGACCCCTAATGGGTCTTACACACCAAACTTCATTAATTTTGGTTCGCGATAACTAAGGAAAACAACGAAATGCGGCGGACGGAAAAAAATTTTCTTCATTCCATTTTCGGATTCTACGTAGGTACTCAGCTTGAAATGGAAACCATAAAATTTTGAGGTGGGAAGTGGTGGTTCACTGTTTGAAAATAATAAACCAAAATCACTGAAAGTGCCCATTGAATATTATTTGTCGCTGTTGGCTCACGAGTAGGCATTTTCGTATGAATTCTACAATAGTTTCCTTTTTTAACAAAACAAGAGGATTCACTGCGCCATTTTAGATGCGTACAATAGGATTTTGCTTCGCTAAAGATACCTAGGAATCAATGTTCCATTATAAATTGGTTGGCCCTCCCGTCGAGGTAGTAATCCAATTTGTTCCGAACGTCAACAGAGATTGATGAATAAGCCGTGCACTGCATTATTTAAAACTTCATTACATTTGCATTCTAATTTGCAATGAGAGCTCGAGCATTCCATTCAAGTGGCTGCAGTGTTTTTGAAGGGCGGGTAGTACGTGCAGAACGGTGTTTATTTTAATCATTTGACTCAAACGTCGGTAGATTTACATGGGATTTGAAAACATGAGTGCTAACTGTTAGGTGTTGTTTCAGCCCTTGAGAGCTTTAAATACGGAGGGAAATACTAAAATAACAGGTTTTGTTGTCAACTCGAAAGAGCAAGGATTTTTGTTTTAAATCAGTTTTTTTAATAAACGCACGGTTGTGCCCGAATTACTATTGAGACGGGTAATTGTTTCGTTCACAACCTCCTTGGTACGAGTACAAGTTAACTCTGGTACATATTGCTTCCTCGCTACCGGAGATAGCGAAGCCTTGGATTCGTGATTGAATGAAAAAAAAAAAAATTATTTCCTCCAAAATAAAAAATGCCACTACCATTTTGCGTTTCAGATACCAAGGAACATTTTTGGTTCCGCGTTTGTCTGTGGTCAGTTCCTTGTAACGCCCATAACTACCCGAAATAATGGTTGAAATGGGCTGAAATCTTGAGGATAGCTGCGGGTTGGGTCACAGATGATTCCGTACAAAAATCACGGAAAAAGTACCTACTGAAACGTTAGTCTGCGCATGCACAAACGTGAAATACTTGAAACACCCGTAACTACTTTAAAAATGTCTTCGAAATGAGTTCAAACTTGGAGGGTCGATCAGAAATAATACTTTGATCGTTCTGTAGGAATTTCATTGAAACCGTGCTGTAACTTCGTCTGCGCATGCGCGAACATGAAATGTTGACTGTTTCCTTGTAACTCTGTCAACTACACGAAAAATAGTCGTAGAGAGCTGAAATTCCGAGGGTGTACGCGGGTTGGATCGCAGATAATCCCTTCAACAAAATCATTGAAATTGTACCGTAACTTTCGTCTGCGCATGCGCGAACATGAAATGTTGACTGTTTCCTTGTAACTCTGTCAACTACACGAAAAATAGTCGTAGAGAGCTGAAATTCCGAGGGTGTACGCGGGTTGGATCGCAGATAATCCCTTCAACAAAATCATTGAAATTGCACCGTAACTTTCGTCTGCGCATGCGCGAACATGAAATGTTGACTGTTTCCTTGTAACTCTGTCAACTACACGAAAAATAGTCGTAGAGAGCTGAAATTCCGAGGGTGTACGCGGGTTGGATCGCAGATAATCCCTTCAACAAAATCATTGAAATTGTACCGTAACTTTCGTCTGTGCATGCGCAAACATGAAATACTTGGAACACCCATAACTACCTTAAATATCTTTGAAATGAGTTCAAACTTGGAAATGCACAACATGCGTGCGCGAACATGAAATGTTGAAAACATGTTGAAATGCTTGATCCTATTCCGTATGTTTGGTGGTTTATTACTACTCTATTTATTGCTATTCAATAATTTTCACCCCTCCTTTTTTGTTACCAACTCATTCCACATGTCCATGTTACAATAAGTTAGGAAGCTATACTGCCTGTCGTGATTCCCTCACAGTAACCACTCCTGTAATATTGTGAGATTTAACCCAATAAACACGGAGAACGTTGAGCTAAGCAACACCGAGGGTTTTCCTCAACTGCCTCTTTCCAAAAGACTCCAAATGAGCAGCTAATACTCGCTGTGGTTCATGCTCGCGGTATTGGTAGCAGGTACCTTCTTTCCAAAAGACTCCAAATGAGCAGCTAATACTCGCAGTGGTTCATTCTCGCGGGGTATTGGTAGCAGGTACCCTCTTTCCAAAAGACTCCCAAGGAGCAGCTAATACTCGCTGTGGTTCATGTTCATGCTCGCGGGGTATTGGTAGCAGGTACCCTCTTTCCAAAAGACTCCAAAGGAGCAGCTAATACTCGCTGTGGTTCATGCTCGCGGGGTGTTGGTAGTAGGTACCCTCTTTCCAAAAGACTCCAAAGGAGCAGCTAATACTCGCTGTGGTTCATGCTCGCGGGGTGTTGGTAGTAGGTACCCTCTTTCCAAAAGACTCCAAAGGAGCAGCTAATACTCGCTGTGGTTCATGCTCGCGGGGTGTTGGTAGTAGGTACCCTCTTTCCAAAAGACTCCCAAGGAGCAGCTAATACTCGCTGTGGTTCATGTTCATGCTCGTGGGGTATTGGTAGTAGGTACCCTCTTTCCGAAAGACTCCAAAGGAGCAGCTAATACTCGCTGTGGTTCATGCTCGCGGGGTGTTGGTAGTAGGTACCCTCTTTCCAAAAGACTCCAAAGGAGCAGCTAATACTCGCTGTGGTTCATGTTCATGCTCGCGGGGTATTGGTAGTAGGTACCCTCTTTCCAAAAGACTCCAAAGGAGCAGCTAATACTCGCTGTGGTTCATGCTTGCGGGGTGTTGGTAGTAGGTACCCTCTTTCCAAAAGACTCCAAAGGAGCAGCTAATACTCGCTGTGGTTCATGCTCGCGGGGTATTGGTAGTAGGTACCCTCTTACCAAAAGACTCCAAAGGAGCAGCTAATACTCGCTGTGGTTCATGCTCGCGGGGTATTGGTAGCAGGTACCCTCTTTCCAAAAGACTCCAAAGGAGCAGTTAATACTCGCTGTGGTTCATTCTCGCGGGGTATTGGTAGTAGGTACCCTCTTTCCAAAAGACTCCAAAGGAGCAGCTGATACTCGCTGTGGTTCATTCTCGCGGGGTATTGGTAGCAGGTACCCTCTTTCCAAAAGACTCCAAAGGAGCAGCTAATACTCGCTGTGGTTCATGCTCGCGGTATTGGTAGCAGGTACCTTCTTTCCAAAAGACTCCAAATGAGCAGCTAATACTCGCTGTGGTTCATTCTCACGGGGTATTGGTAGCAGGTACCCTCTTTCCAAAAGACTCCAAAGGAGCAGCTAATACTCGCTGTGGTTCATGTTCATGCTCGCGGGGTATTGGTAGTAGGTACCCTCTTTCCAAAAGACTCCAAAGGAGCAGCTAATACTCGCTGTGGTTCATGCTCGCAGGGTGTTGGTAGCAGGTACCCTCTTTCCAAAAGACTCCAAAGGAGCAGCTAATACTCGCTGTGGTTCATGTTCATGCTCGCGGGGTATTGGTAGTAGGTACCCTCTTACCAAAAGACTCCAAAGGAGCAGCTAATACTCGCTGTGGTTCATGCTCGCGGGGTATTGGTAGCAGGTACCCTCTTTCCAAAAGACTCCAAAGGAGCAGCTAATACTCGCTGTGGTTCATTCTCGCGGGGTATTGGTAGTAGGTACCCTCTTACCAAAAGACTCCTAAGGAGCAGCTAATACTCGCTGTGGTTCATGCTCGCGGGGTATTGGTAGCAGGTACCCTCTTTCCAAAAGACTCCAAAGGAGCAGCTAATACTCGCTGTGGTTCATTCTCGCGTTGTATTGGTAGCAGGTACCCTCTTTCCAAAAGACTCCAAAGGAGCAGCTAATACTCGCTGTGGTTCATGCTCGCGGGGTATTGGTAGCAGGTACCCTCTTTCCAAAAGACTCCTAAGGAGCAGCTAATACTCGCTGTGGTTCATTCTCGCGGGGTATTGGTAGCAAGGAGGTACCCTCTTTCCAAAAGACTCCAAAGGAGCAGCTAATACTCGCTGTGGTTCATGCTCGCGGGGTATTGGTAGTAGGTACTCTCTTTCCAAAAGACTCCAAAGGAGCAGCTAATACTCGCTGTGGTTCATGCTCGCAGGGTATTAGTAGTAGGTACCCTCTTTCCATAAGACTCCAAAGGAGCAGCTAATACTCGCTGTGGTTCATGTTCATGCTCGCGGGGTATTGGTAGTAGGTACCCTCTTTCCAAAAGACTCCCAAGGAACAACTAATACTCGCTGTGGTTCATGCTCGTGGGGTACTGGTAGTAGGTACCCTCTTTCCAAAAGACTCCCAAGGAACAACTAATACTCGCTGTGGTTCATGCTCGCGGGGTATTGGTAGTAGGTACCCTCTTTCCAAAAGACTCCAAAGGAGCAGCTAATACTCGCTGTGGTTCATGCTCGCAGGGTATTAGTAGTAGGTACCCTCTTTCCAAAAGACTCCCAAGGAACAACTAATACTCGCTGTGGTTCATGCTCGCGGGGCATTGGTAGTAGGTACCCTCTTTCCAAAAGACTCCCAAGGAACAACTAATACTCGCTGTGGTTCATGCTCGGGAGTATTGGTAGCAGGTACCCTCTTTCCAAAAGACTCCAAAGGAGCAGCTAATACTCGCTGTGGTTCATGCTCGCGGGGTATTAGTTGTAGGTACCCTCTTTCCAAAAGACTCCCAAGGAGCAGCTAATACTCGCTGTGGTTCATGCTCTCGGTGTATTAGTATTAGGTACCCTCTTTCCAAAAGACTCCAAAGCAGCAGCTAATACTCGCTGTGGTTCATGCTCGCGGGGTATTAGTAGTAGGTACCCTCTTTCCAAAAGACTCCCAAGGAACAACTAATACTCGCTGTGGTTCATGCTCGCGGGGTATTGGTAGTAGGTACCCTCTTTCCAAAAGACTCCAAAGGAGCAGCTAATACTAGCTGTGGTTCATGCTCGCGGGGTATTAGTAGTAGGTACCCTCTTTCCAAAAGACTCCCAAGGAACAACTAATACTCGCTGTGGTTCATTCTCGCGGGGTATTGGTAGCAAGGAGGTACCCTCTTTCCAAAAGACTCCAAAGGAGCAGCTAATACTCGCTGTGGTTCATTCTCGCGGGGTATTGGTAGTAGGTACCCTCTTTCCAAAATACTCCAAAGGAGCAGCTAATACTCGCAGTGGTTCATGCTCGCGGGGTTTGGTAGTAGGTACCCTCTTTCCAAAATACTCCAAAGGAGCAGCTAATACTCGCTGTGGTTCATGCTCGCGGGGTATTAGTAGTAGGTACCCTCTTTCCAAAATACGTCCAAGGAACAACTAATACTCGCTGTGGTTCATGCTCGCGGGGTATTGGTAGTAGGTACTCTCTTTCCAAAAGACTCCAAAGGAGCAGCTAATACTCGCTGTGGTTCATGCTCGCGGGGTATTAGTAGTAGGTACCCTCTTTCCAAAAGACTCCCAAGGAACAACTAATACTCGCTGTGGTTCATGCTCGCGGGGTATTGGTAGTAGGTACCCTCTTTCCAAAAGACTCCAAAGGAGCAGCTAATACTCGCTGTGGTTCATGCTCGCGGGGTATTAGTAGTAGGTACCCTCTTTCCAAAAGACTCCAAAGGAGCAGCTAATACTCGCTGTGGTTCATGTTCATGCTCGCGGGGTATTGGTAGTAGGTACCCTCTTTCCAAAAGACTCCCAAGGAACAACTAATACTCGCTGTGGTTCATGCTCGCGGGGTATTGGTAGTAGGTACCCTCTTTCCAAAAGACTCCCAAGGAACAACTAATACTCGCTGTGGTTCATGCTCGCGGGGTGTTGGTAGTAGGTACCCTCTTTCCAAAAGACTCCAAAGGAGCAGCTAATACTCGCTGTGGTTCATTCTCGCGGGGTGTTGGTAGTAGGTACCCTCTTTCCAAAAGACTCCCAAGGAGCAGCTAATACTCGCTGTGGTTCATGTTCATGCTCGCGGGGTATTGGTAGTAGGTACCCTCTTTCCGAAAGACTCCAAAGGAGCAGCTAATACTCGCTGTGGTTCATGCTCGGGGGGTGTTGGTAGTAGGTACCCTCTTTCCAAAAGACTCCAAAGGAGCAGCTAATACTCGCTGTGGTTCATGTTCATGCTCGCGGGGTATTGGTAGTAGGTACCCTCTTTCCAAAAGACTCCAAAGGAGCAGCTAATACTCGCTGTGGTTCATGCTTGCGGGGTGTTGGTAGTAGGTACCCTCTTTCCAAAAGACTCCAAAGGAGCAGCTAATACTCGCTGTGGTTCATGCTCGCGGGGTATTGGTAGTAGGTACCCTCTTACCAAAAGACTCCAAAGGAGCAGCTAATACTCGCTGTGGTTCATGCTCGCGGGGTATTGGTAGCAGGTACCCTCTTTCCAAAAGACTCCAAAGGAGCAGCTAATACTCGCTGTGGTTCATGCTCGCGGGGTATTAGTAGTAGGTACCCTCTTTCCAAAAGACTCCCAAGGAACAACTAATACTCACTGTGGTTCATGCTCGCGGGGTATTAGTAGTAGGTACCCTCTTTCCAAAAGACTCCAAAGGAGCAGCTAATACTCGCTGTGGTTCCTGCTCGCGGGGTATTAGTAGTAGGTACCCTCTTTCCAAAAGACTCCAAAGGAGCAGCTAATACTTGCTGTGGTTCCTGCTCGCGGGGTATTAGTAGTAGGTACCCTCTTTCCAAAAGACTCCAAAGGAGCAGCTAATACTTGCTGTGGTTCCTGCTCGCGGGGTATTAGTAGTAGGTACCCTCTTTCCAAAAGACTCCAAAGGAGCAGCTAATACTCGCTGTGGTTCCTGCTCGCGGGGTATTAGTAGTAGGTACCCTCTTTCCAAAAGACTCCAAAGGAGCAGCTAATACTCGCTGTGGTTCCTGCTCGCGGGGTATTAGTAGTAGGTACCCTCTTTCCAAAAGACTCCAAAGGAGCAGCTAATACTTGCTGTGGTTCCTGCTCGCGGGGTATTAGTAGTAGGTACCCTCTTTCCAAAAGACTCCAAAGGAGCAGCTAATACTTGCTGTGGTTCCTGCTCGCGGGGTATTAGTAGTAGGTACCCTCTTTCCAAAAGACTCCAAAGGAGCAGCTAATACTCGCTGTGGTTCCTGCTCGCGGGGTATTAGTAGTAGGTACCCTCTTTCCAAAAGACTCCAAAGGAGCAGCTAATACTCGCTGTGGTTCATGCTCGCGGGGTATTAGTAGTAGGTACCCTCTTTCCAAAAGACTCCCAAGGAACAACTAATACTCGCTGTGGTTCATTCTCGCGGGGTATTGGTAGCAAGGAGGTACCCTCTTTCCAAAAGACTCCAAAGGAGCAGCTAATACTCGCTGTGGTTCATTCTCGCGGGGTATTGGTAGTAGGTACCCTCTTTCCAAAATACTCCAAAGGAGCAGCTAATACTCGCAGTGGTTCATGCTCGCGGGGTTTGGTAGTAGGTACCCTCTTTCCAAAATACTCCAAAGGAGCAGCTAATACTCGCTGTGGTTCATGCTCGCGGGGTATTAGCAGCAGGTTAACCAGTGCCTGTGATCACAAACATTTGGATCACAGAGGTGACCCCAAACATTCCCCAATCCACGTTGGTGACTCGCGCACACGCGCGCATCACCACACTGCCCACCCAACTTGTCAGACGTATTTGAACTGAATTCGTAACCTTGGTGGGTGTCAGTGGTCAGAGAGCCCCTACTATCTTCCTTCATATTTCTTCAATGTAGTCAACCAAGAAGAAGAATACAAGAATAATTTTTAGAATAATTTTTGGCTGTATGAAGGAAGAATTTTTTCTGTATGTATAACCTTCAAGGTACTATATTATTTATGTCTGTGAACGAGCGATTTCCAAAAATGCAGCAGATTATTACACACCGGTTTTTTATTTACCTGCATAGATGCTTTCTGCGTAGATCACGTTTTCTGTGGTAAATACCTACCCTCATGCCCCCCCCCCCCATGAAAGCCCTGGGTCGAGTACTACCGCCAGCCCGGGAATTACAATTTCATCAAAATGCGCGGGGTTCAATAATTCAATAATTAATTATTTGTAGTTATTCATGAAGCATAACGTTTGTTCAAGATACAATAGTACTTATCAACAAAATCCAAAAGAGCCATCATTCATCAAATTAAATGATATCACAGAAGAACAACCAGCTCGACTTCGTACAGCCTTCCTTGATTACAGCGCCGCCGCCGTCCACCGTAGACCGTACTCCGCACTTTCCTTAGTGAACATGAACCAAAATTGATGAAATTTGGTTTGCGTCCCATTTGGAGTCTAGCAGGTCAACGAATCACGGCGTTACTTTCAGTCATACCTAAGGGTTGAAAAATAGGGGTTGAAATTTTCAGAACGCCGTAGCTCGAAAACTTTAAATAGAAGGGTATGTTTTTTTACCGTTTCTATTGATATCGAACTAAAGCATTTTTTGAGACCACCCGGAGCATTGTATGTCCAGCAGTTCGTTTGCACCGAAAAGCTTTTTCAAGATATCATTGCTAGGGAACACCTGATATAATCACGGGTGGCTGTAAAAAATTGACGTTGGTTGTTGTGTGATATTATTTCATTCGAAGAATGATGGCTGTTTTGGATGTTTTTTAACAGATACTTTTGTAACTTGAACAAACTTTATGCTTCATGAATAACAATAAATAATTATTAATGGTTGAATTATTAAATCCCGCGCATTTTTATGAAACTATAATTCCCGAGTTTGCTCCAGTATTCGACTTAGGGCTTTCCTGGAGGGAGCTCGTGGGTAGGTACTGACCACAGAAAACAGTGTTCTAGGGAGAAGGGGCATAATAAACCATAAGGTAAATAATAAACCGCTGTGTAATGGCACAGCGTTTTTTCTGTATAATGGCACCTATATAAATATTTAGTGTAGGCACCAGCTAAAGTTTTAATGTTGTTCTATCATTATTATTTCAATATCGTAATGTTCCCTTTTCTTTTTTTCAGTGTCCCGCCGATCTATGTTTGCTATATTTGTACACTCTATCAAGGTAAGAATATGTTATTGGTAATTTTGGTAATTTGAACCACATGCCATATTTTAGCCTTAGAGGCAGTAGAAGGAAAGGTTAATTGGTATGGAATTAATGAGAATGTCTATTTTTCATTAGGACTTTCAGGATTCAATAAGATTGATGATCAATAAATTTCGATCAGTCGGGGAGAATACTTCACTCCTCCTACTTATGCTCGCTTCCTAACAAGTAGGTCAATTTGAATTTGTATTTTATTGAGGGTAGTATAAATCTGCTGTAATAAACAAGTCAGGAGGAACTGGTGGGGAGATACAGAAGAAATAGATCACAATGACTTAATAAACAAGTAATACCATAATCATACCATAATAATACCAAAATACCATAATTATACCATAATAATACCATCGATTCCGTCGTCACTGGCTGGATACTGGAGGCGAGCGCTTTCGATGTAATGCTATCATCATCAGGCTGTCGATGAATAACGCATTAGTTTCAATACCAGCAATATCAGAGTGTTTATCATAGTTTTCATTGGATCGCAGTCAACGATGAGAATAATTTATTATGAAATCTCCAAAATGTCTACAAATGAGGTTATTCATTCGGACGCTTGTTTTTTTGGTTTATTATTTTCAATAATGAACAATTGGAATCGAGCATGAACAAAAAAATTCTTACCCCCCCTCAAAATTTGATGGTTTACGTTTCAAGGTACGTAGAATCCGAAAATGCAATAAAAATATTTCTGTCGGTCCGCCGTACGCCGTACGGGCCACTTTTCTTAGTTACCATGAAAGAAAATTGATGAAATTCGGGTGATAGGTTCCGTTCGGGGTCCAGTTGGTCCTCGAAGCTCGGCGTTACTGCCAGTCATCTCTAAGGGGTTCAAAATAGGGGTTGCAATTTTCAGAACGCCGTATCTCAAAACTTTCGATTGAAGGGTATGGTTTTTTTAACGATATTAAATTTGTCTTGAGCTAAAAAATTTTTTGAGACCACCCGGAGCACTGTACGTCCAGCCGTTCGTGTGCACCAAAAAGCTTCGTCAACACGATCGTGAATCAAACGGTATAAATCCAGCCGGGATTTCATCACTAAGGAGCACCTGATTATAACCAAAGATGGCTGTATGAAGTCGAGTTGGTTGTTGTGCGATATTATTTCATTTGATAAAGTGATGGACTATGGGATTTTGTTGTTAGGTACTTTTAAAACTTGAACAAACTTTGAAGTATTATTGATGGGTAAATTATTACACAACGGTAAATTATTACACAACGGCAAATTATTACACAACGGTAAATTATTACATAACGGTAAATTATTACAGAACAGTAAATTATTACACAACGGTTCATCTACCAAGAAGGGGCTGGATTTTGTTGATCGGTACTTTTGCAACTTGACCAACCGTTGAAGTATTATTGATGGGCAAGTTATTACACAACGGTTCATTATACTTGACCAGAGGGTAGGTACTGACTACAGAAAACATTTATCTACGCAGAAGGGGAATCTATTTCACTCCACATCAACAATTTTCCTTCAGAACTTAATATTTGCGTTTCTTTTCGCCATTTTAGTTACTGTTTGCCATCGACAAAATTATTTTAGCAACATTTAACTCGTGATTTAGGTAGGTACCTAGTAACGAGTACGGGGTTAGGTACTAACCTACGGAGGGTCTGCGATCTACATAATATGTATAGACTAGTACACAAATTATTATATAGACGGGTTATCTATACAGAGAGCTGTGATCTGTAAATGAAGGGTATTCTGTTCAAAATAATAAACCTTTGTGCAGGGATTTGCAGCGTTTTTCATGTTGAAATATCATCATGGTATCACAGGGTTTATGAGCATTCATTAATTGCACTTCGCACGTGTGTGGCATTGGTGGGTGTTGGAAACACAGGGGACTTAGTTATTGATCAGAGAGGCGATTTGTTAGGCGAAATAAGTCCTCCCCTTCACCTGGTCAGGTCGATACTTGAAAACTTCATTAAGTCTCCATTCCATGGAAGGATCCTGACAACATTAATTAGTCCGGACTTCGCTCAAGTAGCTTTATAATTTATTGAATATTGATCAAGTATTCCATTCATTGTTTAATGGGGAAGGAGCGAGAAGTTAGGCTCGATTGTCGCTGACGTCTGTTGTAAACATGATGCTATCAATCTCTAGGCAATCTCTAGAGTAGACGCATATAATGCAGCAAACTCGTGACGAAGAATATTTAATTTCGTAGGTACTTCTTTAAAAAAACGTCTGCCAAGTCGGTGGGCAGTACGGCTCAGTGGCGTAACTAGGATTGTAGAATGGAGAGGGGGGGGGGGGGGGGGATCGGTGAAAAAGTTCCGGTCATGCAGCATGGTTTTAAGAGCGAATTTTCAAAGAAATATTCTTGCTTTTGTATAAGAAGCTGATATAGCGAGAAACCATACCACTTTTCGTAACATTTTATAATTTTTCGTGATTTTACCGATTTTTCACCCCGACAATGACAAATTTGACCCACTCTTTTTTCAGAAAAGTATTTTTATCATCGAAATAGTTCGTCCGTCGTGATTCACCATCCCACTCTGGTCAGGTGAATTAATATTAATTTTAGCCCTCAATACCCATTTTCGCCCCCCAAAAATCGAAATTTGACCCATATTCTCTATAAAAAACAATGAAATGGTATTTTTTGTCTCTACTCACCCTTCCGTACTACATTCAGTGATTTCCTATCAATTTTTCTCAAGTTTAGCCATTTTTTCCGACTTTTGTCCCCTACAAACTCCAATCTGTCCCCCTTAGAATTGTTGAAAATTGCTCATATTTGAACATATCCTTTTGTTTGGCAACATGAACGTTTTGGTGAAATTTGGAATTTTCATCATGTACCCATGTCCAGATATCGTCTGGAGTGACACATAAACATGTACACAGATAAATTTGTGTTACCACCTAGGGATGAATTGAGGATGCTCTGAAACGGATTTTCCTATACAAAAATTTCGAAAATTCATGTTCTCATAATGTTGGACCCATTGGAATAGCTTCATTCTCTTTGAACATTCGCTTATAAAGCAATAAATGATACAGGTAATTAGGTAAGTTAACTGTAAAATGACATTTATTTGACAACAACGTTTGCGAATTTTCAAAGAAAATGAAGTTATTTCAATGGATCCAAAATTTTCAGAACGCGAATTTTGAACTTGTATTGGGGGGGGGGGGGGGGAGATCAAAAATTGGTATTAAGGGCTAAAATATATGGGAATTAATTAACCTGACCTTGTGTGGTATGGTGATTCACGACAGAAAGAGGGACTATTTTGATGATAGAAGTATTTTTCACATTCATATATTTCAGAAATAAACACTGCTCGTTTGTAATCTAATAAATGTAATATTATTTAACTCTTTGTATTACTGTTGAGATTATATCATTCTTGAAGGTTTAATTTTAATTTTTGATAATGATTTGATTTTAATTTGGGGTTATGACCCCCCTAACCCTCCCCCCCCCCCTCCACGTGGCTACGCCACTGTGTACATGAAATCCCAGGGTTAGTAGATTTAGAAACTGTAATGCCTTCCTAGTGGGGCCTTGTTTGTGGAGGCCTGCCGTATGACAAGACAAAGAGGGTTTGGAGGAACGAGATAGTCCATAATGAAATTGTGTTGCTAGGATGGTGAGGGAGTGGAGGGGGGTTACATATTATGGCTAATAGCAGGAAGGCGGTACACTGAGAAGGCCTGCATATTATTGACAGAAAATGTGATCAATCGAATGGATCCGTGTTTCGACTAGATCATTAAACTCGCTCGTCTCAGGGTCGGGATCCTATAGATCGGATTAATTTGAGCATTAGAAACCCATTTTGCCCTCCTGCCTCGTTTCACTGGTGCCGTTGTGCGGACTGGCGGGACGGGATGGCGAATGATACCGTGAAATTGTGTAGCTTGCTTTCAACAGTCCCGCTACAACAATAAATTATAACTGTACTTGATTAACTCGAACTACAATATAACAATCTCATGAGGGTTGTTCATGAAGGATTGGACATTTTCTGGAGGAAATAATTCTTCAAATGAAAAATAATTGACTTTTAACTGCACTGTTATTCATAGTTCAATTACTTGTATCAATTACTGAATCATTTGTACCATTCTCATTTCTGACGACATGATACCTGGATCTCATCGGGCCTCCCCAAGAGAGGTCACATTTCCGCGCCAGTGGCATCGAGGTTTCGCTATTATTAATTGTAATTGACTTGTAACGAAATGTTTTGCATCCCGAAAAAATCTCTGAACAGTCCTTTCAGAAAATTACAGCTTAGTAGGGAACATCATTCTTTTACATAAACAGGTGGCGTGCCCACAAATTTTTTGATGAATTTAGCCTAAAATTAAACCGTTACTGTGTGTATTTCTTCAACTTCCTTCTGTTTCATTCAGTCTTATAAGGTACCCATTATTTTTTCTACATGTTCAGCCAATTTTGGTTTATTATTTTCAATAGGTAGTGAACCTTTGGAATCGAGCATGAAAAAAACATTTTAACCCCCCTCAAAATTTAATGGTATTTAGATTCTGAAAATGCAATAAAAAACACTGCGAATCCCTGCACAACGGTGTATTATTTTGTACAGAATGCCCTTCTGTTACAGATCACAGCTCACTGTATGGACAACCCGTCTATATAATATAATATGTACCATTCTATATATACTCGTATTATGTAGATCGCAGACCCTCCGTAGGTTAGTACCTAACCCCATACTCGTTACTAGGTACCTACCTAAATCAAAAGCCAAATGATGCTAAAATAATTCTGTCGATGACAAACAGTACCTAAAATTGCATAAAGAAACCCAAATAATGAAGTTCTGAAGGGAAATTGTTGATGTGGAGTGAAAACGCTGCAAATCCCTGCACAACGGTTTATGGTTTGGTACAGAATACCCTTCTGTTACGGATCACTAGTATCCGTATAGATAACCCTTCTATATAACATAATTATGTACTATTCTACACATATTATGTAGATCGCAGACCCTCCGTAGGTTAGTACCTAACCCCGTGATTTACCGTTGTGTAATAATTTACCGTTGTGTAATAATTTTTCATTGTGTAATAATTTACCCATCAGTAATACTTCAGCGGTTGTTCAAGTTGCAAAAGTACCTATGAACAAAATCCAGACCCTTCTGGGTAGATAAGCCGTTGTGTAATAATTTACCGTGGTGTAATAATTTACCGTTGTATTATAATTTACCGTTGTGTAATAAGTTGGCGGTGTGTAATAATTTGCCATTGTGTAATAATTTACCCATCAAATACTTCAACGTTTGTTCAAGATTCAGAAGTACCTACTAACAAAATCCAATAGTCCATCACTTATCAAATGAAATAATATCGCAGAACAAACAACTCGACTTCATACAGCCATCCTTGATTATAATCAGGTGCTCCCTAGTGATGATATCCGGGCCGGATTTATACCGTTTGATTCACGATCGTGTTGACGAAGCTTTTTGGTGCTCACGAAAGGCTGGACGTACGATGCTCCGGGTGGTCTCAAAAAATGGTTTAGCTCAAGACAAATTTAATAACGTAAAAAAAACCATACCCTTCAATCGAAAGTTTTTGAGATACGGCGTTCTGAAAATTGCAACCCCTATTTTGAACCCCTTAGAGATGACTGACAGTAACGTCGAGCTTCGAGGACCAACTAGACCCCGAACGGAACCTATAACCCAAATTTCATCAATTTTTATTCATGGTAACTAAGAAAAGTGGCCCGTACGGCGTACGGTGTACGGTGGACAGATGGAAATATTTTTATTGCAGTTTTGGATTCTACATACCTTGAAACGTAAACCATCAAATTTTGAGGGGGGGGGGGGGGGGGTAATGCTCGATTCCAATGGTTCATTATTGAAAATAATAAACCAAAAAGTTGCAAAAGTACCTACCAACTAACTCCAGCCCCTTCTACGTAGATGGTATAATGAACCGTTGTGTAATAATTTACCAATCAATAATAGTGTGATGAATTTAAAATTGTTTCATCACGGTGGCGTGAGGATATGCGCAGGCGGTTATCACCGACATCTACGATCTTTTGAGGGAGTGAAAAGATGGAGGTGAGAGGTAGAATTTGGCCAGGCGGCGGATATCCACCGACATCTAGGATCTTTTGGAGAAAGAGGTTTTGTCTAGGCGGCGGATATCCACCGACATCTAGGATCTTTTGAAGGAGAGGAGGTTTTGCCCAGGCGGCGGATATCCACCGACATCTAGGATCTTTTGAGGAGGAGAGAGAGCAAGGTAGAGGAGAGAAGAGAGAGCTGGTTAGAGGAAGTGTCGAATGAAGCTAAAGCCCCAGGATCCAGGGTTTTATAGGAAATGGAGGCCTCTCCCTCCAACCCCCTGTTAGGGGTTGGTGGTGGGGCCCCAGGTTGTGTACCCTGGGTTCTGTGGCTTGTCTCCCCACTCATTCGTTTATTGATGGAAACTTAACTTTAGCGTTTGGATATTGGTGAGAACTTAAATTAGAGGAGTGTTCCCGGGAGGGACTCACGACAAATAGTTCAACGTTCGTTCACTAACTATCAACAAACTCCAAAAGAGCCGTCATTTTTCAAATTAAATAATATCACAGAACAACCAACTCGACTTCATACTCCGTGATTATAATCGGATGACCCCTAGCAATGATTTTATCTCGGGCCAATTCCCGATGGTCAGCGCATCCCTAGTGATGATATTTGGGCTGAATGTATACAATTTCATTCCACAAATCCACATTCTACATTCAACATTATACTCCACAAATCTACATTCAACTAGTCAAATCTACACACCAACCATAGTATGATCTGTAGTAGTCCTTGGATTAGATGGCTCGGCCTTGGTACTATGACTAAAATTAGTTTGTTGTCCGTCTTCATGTTTTCATAATAGGCATTTTCTATTATAGTTCGAAAGTGAGGATTTTTTTTCAATTAACAATCCGGGCCGTTGGGAGATTAAGAAAAGCTACATTCCCTGTATTAAGGAGGTTTGAACAATGATCTAAATTATGGAACACTAGAGACTACTGGACCAGATTAAAGAAAGACGGTTCCTAGAATTTGTCGCTAAAATTTTTATTCCCGGAATTTAACAATACATAGATTCGGAAGCTCTAAATTGGTTCCTAGAATAATTACGAACCTATGATGTAAATATGATAATTAATTTAGATGTCTTCTATGGAGGTCTGCTCTACAGTATCCATCCGGTTCAAAGGCGAGTAATCGTGACCAATGGCTATCTACCCTCCCGCCAAGAAAACCGAAACCTCCATACCTACCTACAGCGACCACAAGACACTGTTTACACAATAACACAAGTAGGGTGTCGTGAGTCCCTCCCGGGAACACTCCTATCATATTAAGTTCTCACCAATATCCAAACGCCAAACTAAAGCTCCGTAAATAAAGATATGAGTGGGGACAGGCGACAGAACCCAGGGTTACTCAACCTGGGGCCCCACTACCAGCTCCCAGCAAGGAGCTGGAGGGAGAGGCCCCCAAGTACTATAAAACCCCGGATCCTGGCGCTCAAGCTTCATTCGACACTTCCTCTAACCAGCTCTCTCTTCTCTCTCTTACCTTACCTCCCAGATGATCGGTTGAATACAGCCGCCTGGGAATTTCACCTCCTCTCTCCTCTCTCCTCCTCCTTGTCTAGATGATCGGTTGAATACAGCCGCCTAGACAAGGGACCTCTCCTTTCCTCTCCTTCACCTAGATGAACGGTTGACTACAGCCGCCTAGGTGAAATTCCCTCATCCACCTCTCTCTCCTCCAAAGTCGTAGATGTTCGGTTGACTACAGCCGCCTGCGACTTTTCCTCACCTTCCTTCCACACCACCTCTCTCTCCTCCAAAAGTCGTAGATGTTCGGTTGACTACAGCCGCCTGCGACTTTTCCTCTTTCTCTCTCCTTTACCTAAATTCACTCACTCACCTTCCACGCCACAGTGATGAGAATTTTAAATTCATCACAGTGGTGAACCCGACGTTCACTCAACCTTCTTCCTTCCCACCTCATGTGTCGCCCCAGTCAAGTAGTTCGGTGTCCCAAATTTTAAATTCAACATTTTAACCAGTCAGTTTAAATTCGCAATTCTTGGCCCAACCCTCAACACTCACCTCTCAACTCAACGCACCACCGCTCCCGCCGATTGCGAATTTCGAAATTCAAAACCACGCCAAATTTTTGAATTTTAGTTACAGAAATGGACCCGAACTCACCGACGCCGCCGCTCCTGCGACCAGCTACACTGCAGCCGCCCGCCGCTGCGACATCCGACGCATTGGCCGACAACCCCTTCTCCACGCTCTCCCCGCCGACCTCTGCGACATCGGACACCGCCGCCGCCGCCGCCGCTACGGCCGCAGCCGCCGCCAACGTCATGACGGCGTCCGCTGCGTTCCCTCTGTCGCTGCCCCCCTTCTACACGCACGACCCGGCACTTTGGTTTTTCCAAGTGGACGCAGCGTTTTCGGCCGCCAACATCCGCAGCCAGAAAACCCGATATTCCCGGATCATTTCGCTACTGCCCTACGAGATCCTGCTGCAGACCTCTGATATCTCCCCCGACGCCGCCGCTGCGTACGACGACCTCCGCAGCCGCCTCATCAACACCTACCAGCCGTCGAAAATCGCCCGAGTCGCCGCCCTCTCCCAACCTCAACACCTCGGCGACCAGAAGCCCTCCCACCTCTACCGACGGCTGCGACACCAGCTGCAGGGAATTATGACCGCCGACATCGCACGCACGTTCTGGTTACGTGCCCTTCCCCACCCCGTCCAGATGGCCCTAGCCAGCCATCTCGACGGCCCCGACGAGCCCCTCCTACGGCTCGCGGACACCGTGCACGACTTGGCCGCTGCGGCCGCCGTCGGTGAGGTGCGTACGCCGCGCCACCCCCCGCCTTTCCGGGACCGCACACAATCCCGGGACCGCGGCCGGGCACCCTCCCTCGACGGACGTCGACCCCTTTCGGCGGATCGCCGACGCGACTCGTCCGCCGGCCGCCGCCGCCGGCGCTCACCCGAGCGCCGCAACGCATCCCCTCCCCGCCAGCGCAGAGGACGGTCCCGAGCAGCTACACGCGCATCCAACTCGGCCCGCCCCACCACAACCGACTACCTCCCTGCGGACCCCCCCCACCGTTGTTTCTATCATGTAAACTTCGGTGGGGAGGCCCGCAAGTGCCAACCCCCCTGCTCCTTCGCCCCTAAGCAGGGAAACGCAGCCGCCCGCCGGTAAATCCGGCGGGCCCCCCTCCTCGTCAACACGGGGGGGACCATGCACATACCCCCCCCGCCCGCATTCACACAGCCACCACCGCTAAGCCACGCTACCCCTCCTACGCCGCCGCCACGGCTGCCAACCTCCCGGCCACGCCTGCAGCGCCGCCAAACCCCTCACCCCCGCCACAAACGAAACAACCCCTCCCCGCCCTCCACCAGGACAACCAACCTTCCGGCCGCCACTCACGCCGCCGCTACCGTTCCCCCACCCCGGAACGGCCCCTCCACGCCCGCCACCAGGGCAACCAACCTTCCGGCCGCCACTCACGCCGCCGCTACCGTTCCCCCACCACGGAACGGAACCTCCCCGCCCGCCTCCAGGGCACAACCCCCTCCGGCCACCACTCAGCCCCGGAACAAGGCGAAGCCTCCTCCCACCAAACCAGCCAAACCCCCTACAGACCCCACCGTTCCCCCCCTCCGGAACAGCAACAAACCGCCCCGCGTCTCCTTCGCGGAGGACCTGCCACCACCACCACACGTCCCTACCTCCGCCATCAAACACAACGCCCTACCGACCCACCAGCGACTTTTCCTGCGCTGCAGGAAAACTAATGTTCCTTTCCTGGTGGACACGGGGGCGGCGCTGTCGATCTTCCCCAACAACATCCTCCGTCGTCAGGCGCGCTGCTACCGGCAGCTTCTCTACGCCGCCAACGGTACCACCATCCCCTCGTACGGGACGTACCGCTCCTCAGTTCACATGAGCGGGCTCGCGTACGAGTGGGAGTTTACCGTGGCGGACGTGGAGAAGGCGATCCTGGGGGCCGATTTTCTTGCCTATTTCGGTCTCCAGGTCGACGTCCGGAACGCGCGCCTGATCGACCCCCGCCACCAAAACACCCATACCCGGATTCATTCACGCCATCAACCACCCCCCAACACAGTTTGAACGCCTCCTCCTCAACTACCGTCCCCAGCGCCGCCCCTCTGCACACATCTCCACTGTCCAGCACCATATTGAGACCACAGGACCACCCATCACCGCAAAAGCCCGCCGCCTACATCCCCTTCAGTTGTCGAAGACCCGCCAACACTTCGACAAACTCATCGCCGACGGTATCATACGCCCCTCAAAATCCCCTTGGGCTTCTCCGCTCCACATCGTCCAGAAGCCCAATGGGGATATCCGCCCCTGCGGGGACTACCGGCGGCTCAACTCGAAAACCACACCGGACCTCTATAATGTCCCCCACCTGCGTGACTTTTCGTCACATCTCCATGGCGCCACTATCTTTTCCACCCTTGATATTTCGCGAGCGTTCCATCACATCAACATCCACCCCCCCGACGTCCCGAAAACCGCTATAATTACCCCGTTCGGGTTATTTGAATATGTGAAGATGGGCTTCGGATTAAGGAACGCGGCGCAAACTTGGCAGCGGTATATGGACAGTATCTTGCGAGGCCTCCCTTTCGTATTTTGCTTCCTCGACGATATACTGATCGCCTCCAAGACCCAGGAAGAACACCTCACCCACCTACAGCAAGTCCTCAACATCTTTTCCACCGAAGGCCTCCTAGTCAACACAGACAAATGTGTCCTCGGCCAACCCTCCGTCCGCTGCCTCGGCCACCAAGTATCCTCGGACGGCATCACACCCCTCCCGGACAAGGTCCACGCGATTATTGACTTCCCGCAACCCCGCACGGTCACCGAGCTCCGCCGCTTCCTGGGTATGCTCAATTTTTACCGTAGACACATAAAACACGCCGCTCAACATCAACAACCACTCATACACGCCATTCCCCAACCCTCCAAAAAAAATGATAACCGCCCCATCACCTGGACCCCCCAACTCTCCGCCTCCTTCAAAATTTGCAAACAGGACCTAGTAGACGCCGCTCTATTAGCCCACCCCGACCCTCACGCTCCCCCTTTCCATCACTACCGATGCGTCCGATTGGGCCATCGGGGCAGTGCTCCAACAGCACACCGGCGCCACCCCCCAACCCATTGGCTTCTTTTCTAAAACCTTATCCCCCACCCAGAAAAAACTACTCTACCTTCGACAGAGAACTCCTCGCCATCCACGAAGCCATAAAGCACTTTCGTGACTCCGTGGAGGGCAGGCAGTTTCTCTGTCATTACAGACCACAAGCCCCTGACCCACGCCCTCCTTCAAAATCGCAAGTCCGCCTCCCCGCGTCGCCTCCGGCAGCTCGAGTTTATCGGACAGTTCACGTCCGATTTACGATATCTGCCGGGGGCCGACAACTGCGTGGCGGACGCACTCTCCCGACCCACCCCTATCCCGGCGCCGGTGGCGGAGTTGCTGCCATTCCCTTCCCCTCAATCCATCAAATCAAAGCAAACTCCACATTCCGACCCTGCCCTCTCCAATCTCATTTCCGCCTCCAAATTGGAACAGCTGCCGCCCCTCGACCTCTGGTGCGACGTAACGGCCGATACACCGCGCCCTTACGTCCCACCGGAGCTGAGGCGGCAGTTGTTCCTCCACTATCACTCCCTTCACCATCCTGGCATTCGGGCTAGCCGGGACCTTATCAAGACGCGGTACTTCTGGCCCCACATGAACACAGATATTCGTAACTGGGTTCTGGGGTGCCAGAAGTGCCAGCGGTTTAAGGTCTCGGCCCACCCCCATGTCCCACCTCAAACCATTCCCGACTCCCTGCCGTGGGAACACGTTCATCTGGATTTAGTGGGCCCCCTTCCCCCGTCCGAGGGGAAAAAATACTGCCTCACGATGATCGACCGTGCCACCAACTGGGTGGAATGCATACCACTCTCAAATATCACCGCGGACACCGTCGCAACGGCTTTCCTCTCTCAATGGGTTAGCCGTTACGGTTGTCCGCGAACAGTCACGGTCGATCAAGGGAGGCAGTTTGAGTCCGCCCACTTTTCCGATTTACTACGTTCCCTCGGCATCCACAAAATTCACACTACCCCATACCATCCCCAATCCAACGGGAAAATAGAGCGGTGGCACTCGGTCCTGAAACAGGCCATTTCTACTTCAACAAATTCCCCTTCCTGGACTAAATCCCTCCCCTACATTTTACTCAGCCTACGCACTTCAGCCCGTCCTTCAGACCAAACCAGCCCCGCACAAAACGCATTTAAAGATCCGTTACGTCTTCCAGCCGACATTTTCACCCCAAATCACACACCGTCAATCAACAGGGAACCGCTACACTCCACAACACCCACAAACGACACCTCTTACCCCAAACGCTTCTTCACCGCCACACACATGTACCTGAAAGAGCCCGGCATGCATAAAACTTTTCAACCCCTGTATGCCGGGCCCTTTCAGGTCATCCGCTCGACACCATCCACCGCTACCCTGTTGATTGACGGAAAGCCCCACACCGTGCCATTGGCACGGTGCAAACCGGCCCCAGTCCTCCCCGACCAAGCACACCACACCAACCCCCCGCCCACCCCCACACCACACACAACATACATCACCTCCGTCTCAACCGACGGACCCCGACGTCGTCGCCTCGCTCCGCGACGTCCCGGGTACCGGCTCCCAACAGCTATCCCCCTTCACCGCCACCCTGGCAGTGAAGGGACCCCTCTATCAGTCTTCACCAACGTAAAGACTGTTAGAGGGTGGCACCCATCTTCCCCATCACCCACCTCCCCTCACACTGCACACACACCTCACTCACACACTCGCTGTCACACACCACACCCTACACGCGCCCAGGAATCGGCGGATTCTCGCAACCGCCTCCCACGAAGTGACCAAATGTTTGTACATACCTCTGTATCTTCTGTATATACTACTCCATCTTTTGTACATACCTCTGTATCTTCTGTATATACTACTGCATCTTTTGTACATACTCATCCATCATCTGTAAATACTCATCCGCCAACTGTAAATACTCATTCATCCTCTGTACATACTCCATCCTCATCATTGTAAATATTGTTCATCCTCCTCATCTCGCCCTTGCCGATCACTTCCCTAAATGCCACATGTTTAGGGATCCTGACCACTGCCCCCATCATACTGTACATACTCTCGCCATCTCATCCTACTTATTCTACCTTATATTCTACCTTATATTGCCTACCTTATCATCTACCTTATATTCTACCTTATGTTACCTACCTTATGTTCTACCTCCTTATCATCTACCTACTTATAATCTACCATGTTACTACTAGTTTTTAAGGACCGCCTTCAGCTCAACCTCTGTTTGCATCGGCCCTCAGCCCCTGTCGCTTTGCGCCTTCAGCTCCTCCTCTTGTTTGCCGTAGCCCTCAGCTCCTGTCATTTTGCGCCTTCAGCGACCACCTCTTGTTTGCCGTAGCCCTCAGCTCCTGTCATCTTGCGCCTTCAGCACCAATATTGGTTCAAACTGGGGGGACCTCTGTCGTGAGTCCCTCCCGGGAACACTCCTATCATATTAAGTTCTCACCAATATCCAAACGCCAAACTAAAGCTCCGTAAATAAAGATATGAGTGGGGACAGGCGACAGAACCCAGGGTTACTCAACCTGGGGCCCCACTACCAGCTCCCAGCAAGGAGCTGGAGGGAGAGGCCCCCAAGTACTATAAAACCCCGGATCCTGGCGCTCAAGCTTCATTCGACACTTCCTCTAACCAGCTCTCTCTTCTCTCTCTTACCTTACCTCCCAGATGATCGGTTGAATACAGCCGCCTGGGAATTTCACCTCCTCTCTCCTCTCTCCTCCTCCTTGTCTAGATGATCGGTTGAATACAGCCGCCTAGACAAGGGACCTCTCCTTTCCTCTCCTTCACCTAGATGAACGGTTGACTACAGCCGCCTAGGTGAAATTCCCTCATCCACCTCTCTCTCCTCCAAAGTCGTAGATGTTCGGTTGACTACAGCCGCCTGCGACTTTTCCTCACCTTCCTTCCACACCACCTCTCTCTCCTCCAAAAGTCGTAGATGTTCGGTTGACTACAGCCGCCTGCGACTTTTCCTCTTTCTCTCTCCTTTACCTAAATTCACTCACTCACCTTCCACGCCACAGTGATGAGAATTTTAAATTCATCACATAGGGGTTTACTCCCTTCCCCCCTTACACGGCCCCCTGTACTTCTCCGGTGTTAATTTTTCATACACCTATTCTCGAGGGACCCCTGAGGGCGTGTAGCGAATTCGACCCTCGGAACCGTCAGATGCCGGAGTTATGGAACTTTGAAATCTAAGCCTGAACTACCATCAAAACCTGAGCCAGTTTGAATCATTAGGTTGTGGGTTATGAGGGTCGAACTGATTTCACGTTTGCGCATGCGCAGTCGCTATTAATAATGAAAAACCACACACTACGCACACACACACACACGCACCAACTACCTGAAACATCAGAAATTACCATGGTTTTTCGATGGATTCGTGTTCAGCGTGGTCGAAAATGGTTTAATACGCTTTCCACCCTCAAAACGCTGCAAATCCCTGCACAACGGTTTATTATTTTGTATAGAATACCCTTCTGTTACAGATCACAGCTCTATGTATAGATAACCCGTCTATATAATATGATATGTACTATTCTATTATATGCATATTATGTAGATCGCAGACACTCCGTAGGTTAGTACCTAACCCCGTACTCGTTACTAGGTACCTACCTAAATCACGAGTTAAATGTTGCTAAAATAGTTCTGTCGATGACAAACAGTACCTAACAAAAAGAAACACACATAATGAAGTTCTGAAAAGAAATTGTTGATGAGGAGTGAAAAAAGTTGCAAAAGTACCTACCAACAAACTCCAGCCCCTTCTACGTAGATGGTATAATGAACCGTTGTGTAATAATTTACCGTTGAGTAATGATTTACCGTAGTAATAATTTACCCATCAATAATACTTCAACGTTTGTTCAAGTTTCACTACCTACCAACAAACTCCAATAGAGCCATCATTTTTCAAATTAAATAATATCACAGAACAACCAACTCGACTTCATGCTCCGCCAATATAATCAGGTGATCCCTACCAATGATTGGCCGTATTTACAAATTCCTATTGTGGGCGCGTCTCTGGTTACGAGATTTGGTTTGGATTGTATACAATTTCATTCACACTGGAGTCGAAAATGCCTGTCGGTGCAAACTTCGGGGCCTTACTGTGAACGAACGGCTGGACGTACGATGCTCCGGATGGTCTTAAAAAACTCGCAAGTGCAAGAACTATTTAAAACCGTAAAAATATTTACGTAAAAAAATGGTATAGGCGTTTTGAAAATTTCAACCCCTATTTTGAACCCCTTAGAGATGACTCACAGTAACGTCGAGCTTCGAGGACCAACTAGACGCCGAACGGAACCTATAACCCGAATTTCATCAATTTTTTTTTCATGGTACTTAACTAAGAAAAGTGGCCCGTACGGCGTACGGCGTACGGCGGACAGACAGAAATATTTTTATTGCAGTTTTGGATTCTACATATCTTGAAACGTAAACCATCAAATTTTGAGGGGGGGTAAGAATTTTTTTTTTCATGCTCGATTCCAATGGTTCATTATTGAAAATAATAAACCAAAAATGAAAATTGACGAAAAATTTGCGTGTGAACTAAAACATAGGGCCTCGGCCACTACTGAGGGGCCGAGCCTAAAAATATCCTTGATACATCTATAAAATGCTAATCTATAAAACACGTTACTTAAGAAGTCCTCTCGATTTGCAACCTTATACTTGAAATGTCTTTACTTCCATTGGTTTGTTGTATGGTCGTTTGGTCGTATACATTTTGGAACTTGGGATTGAGTGTTTCTTCCATTTTTGAAGACGGCGTACAGGTTATACCTACGTACCGATGAAGCCCGAGCAGTAATGCGTGTCTTGCATAACCTACAATCGGCTAGGTTCATCTGCGTTCCTTCCTTCGAGTACCTGGTTCCTTTATACATCAATACCTATAGATCCTTTAGAAAATTGTGATTATTGGTTTACTGGCGTAAAACTAACTGTGTATTTACAGGTGCCTACAGTTTCACTGGTGGGTATTATTCGATTCAAGGATAAAAACGCTGCAAATTATTATGCAATGGTTAATTATTTACCTGTATCGATGCCCCTTCTGCGTAGATCACGGTTTTCACTGGTCAATGCCCTCGAGCTCCCCCAGGAAAGCCCTAAATCGAGTAGAGGAACCGGCTCCGGAATTGAAGTTTCCTACGAACGCCGGGATTCCATAATTCAATCACTAACTATCTGTAGTTATTCATGAAGCATAAGGGAAATACCAGGCATAATGTACCAGGTGCCCCTTCTACGTAGATAGGGTAATGAACCATTGTGTAATAATTTGCCCACTAATAATACTTGAACAGATGTTCAAGTTGCAAAAGTACCTATCAAAGAAATCCAGCTCCTTCTAGGTAGATGAACCGTTGTGTAATAATTTACCGGTGTGTAATAATTTACCGTTGTGTAATAATTCACAGTTGTGTAATAATTTGCCGTTGTGTAATAATTCACTGTTGCGTGATAATTTGCCGTTGTGTAACAATTCACCATTGTGTAATAATTTACCCTTCAATAATACTTCAACGTTTGTTCAAGTTTCACAAGTACCTACCTACCAACAAAATCCAATAGTCCATCACTTATCAAATGAAATAATATCGCAGAACAACCACCCTGACTTCCTACAGCCATCGATGATTATAATAAGGTGTTCCCTAGTGATGATATCTGGGCCGGATTTATACCGTTTGATTCACGGTCTTGTTGACGAAGCTTTTTGGTGCACACGAACGGCTGGCTCAAAAAATTGTTTAGCTCAAGACAAATTTAATAACCTAAAAAAACCATACCCTTCTATCGAAAGTTTTCGAGCTACAGCGTTCTGAAAATTTCAACCCCTATTTTTAATCCCTTGGAGATGACTGACAGTAACGTCGAGCTTCGAAGACCAACTAGACCCCGAACGGAACCTATAACCCGAATTTCACCAATTTTGTTTCATGGTAACTAAGAAAAGTCCTCTGTACGGCGGACGGTAAGACATTTTTTTATTGCGTTTTCGGATTCTACATACCTTGAAACGTAATCCATAAAATTTTGAGGGGGGGGGGGGGGGGGGTTAGCATTTTTTTCATGCTCGATTCCAAAGGTTCATTATTGAAAACTAGCTGTGTTGCCCGTCGCTGACGGGTAGAACTCGGGGTGGGTCCATCTGACTTTGTTACCTCACGCAGAATTAAACCTCCTTATGTTCTTCCCCGGTCACTGAAACATCTAAATACGCGAGATGGGTTCGATCCATTGAGCCGTTTTGGCGTGATTGAAAGACAAACAGACAGACACCACGAAAATCACATGTAAATTTAGTTATATAGATAAACCAAATATTCTGCCCTTCCGCCGTACTGAGCACTTTTCTTAGTTACCATGAACCAAAATTGACGAAGTTTCGTTTTCAGGTCACATTCGGGGTCTAGTTGGTCCTCGAAGCTCGGCGTTAATGTCAGTCATCTCTAAGGGGCGAAGAATAGGGGGTTGAAGTCCCCAGGACGCCGTTTTCTCGATTTTTTTTAACGTTTTTAAATAGTTCTCGAACTTGGGAGTTTTTTAAGACCACCAGGAGCATTGTACGTCCAGCCGTTCTTCACAGTAAGGCCCAGAAGTTTGCACCGACAGGCATATTCAACAGCAGGGTGAATGAAATTGTATACATTCAGCCCAAATATCATCACTAGGGACGCGCTATCAATCGGGAATTGGCCCGAGATAAAATCATTGCTAGGGATCACCTGATTATATTCACAAAGTATGAAGTCGTGTGGGTTGTTCTGTGATATTATTTCATTTGGGAAATGATGGCTCTTTTGGACTTTGTTGATAGGTAGTGAAACTTGAACAAACGTTGAAGTATGATGGGTAAATTATTTCACAGCGGTAAATTATTACACAACGGTTCATTGTACCATCTACGTAGAAGGGGCTGGAGTTTGTTGGTAGGTATTTTTGCAACTTTTTTCACTCTACATCAACAATTTACCTTCACAACTTCAATATTTGCGTTTCTTTTTTCCATTTTTGTTACTGCTTTTCATCGACAAAATTATTTTAGCAACAATTAACTCGTGTAGGTACCTAGTAACGAGTACGGGGTTAGGTACTAACCTTTGGAGGATCTGCGATCTACACAATACTCGTATGTATAGTAAATATATTGTATTATAGAAGAAGGGTTATCTATATTGGAGCTGTGATCTGTAACAGAAGGGTATTGTGTACAAAATAAAAAACCGTTGTGCCGGGATTTGCAGCGTTTGTTATTGCATTTTCGGATTCTACATACCTTGAAATGTAAACCATCAAATTTTGAGAGTGATTGTGTGTGGGGGGGGGGGGGGGGGTGGGTTCATGCTCGATTCCAAATCCAAAGGTCTATTATTGAAAATAATAAACCAAAATGTAATTTTGTGCTCCGTTTTGTGTCCTCAATACCTTCCTAGTACACAGATTCCTGTGCCATGCTGGTACAACAAGGTCTGCTGGTTACTCATGGCCTAGTATTAGTGTAGTGGAGTAGGGTCTGAAATTCGGAGGATGTACTTCAGGGGCCACTTATACGTACCTACCGGATAACTCGACCTCTGCCCCCCAAGTACCCTTCGTTTCTCTGAAAAGATCTCAAATGATTGTAAGAAAATCAATGTTAGATAAGACTAAACGTTTCAAATGTGACAGCCACCGTCCTGTAGACCAACGACGCGGACTGAATTGCCATTGAATTCACGACTATTGCTCCCAGTGATGTCGGTAGGTATATAAAGCAAGCCAAAATTTGAAGGAGAATGTTCCATCTTTAGTACCGACTCAATGCGCCGATTCGAGAGCATTCAGAGCTCTCAAGGTCGTGATTGAAGGCTTTCATCCGTGAACGTAGCCCTTTCCTCCGTACTGAATGGACCCGCGGATGGAACTGTGGAGATTGCGGTTCGCAATAAGCTTCGCCGGCTCGAATTCTGAGCTTCTGTAGTCACCAAACGACCAATAAGGCCTCTTGATTCTGTTTGCTGAGAGTTGATTGAGACGTGCACGCGAGTACAAACACTGGAGAACAAACTGTGCTTTCTTGTTGCCTGAACTTTAATATATTATTGTTCATGAATTTATGGTCTTGATGCATTACAGAAGACCCTAGAAAAAATTTGAAACATCTCGCTCGGTTTGGACTAACGAGTTGAACAGTTCTCTCGTAGTAGGCAATTCATGTACCTATTTACTAGCCTGTTCCATCATCAAAATACTCTCGGACTGGATTGCGGGATTGTTCTACTTTCTATAGGTAATAATTCCTCGGCGGTTGAGTCTATATAGTTACCGTATTATAAAAGTTCTTAAAAAATTGAAATTAGAGGCGACCCGGAGTCCGAGCATGCATTTACACCGTGAAATGGTTGTTCACTTTACTTTCTTTTATAAACGTTCCTTCTACTTTCCGTCTACTTTTAGCCAGTTATTTTGAATTTTGTTGATAGGTAGGTTTTTAATTTGTGCATACTTTATGCTTCAAGAATAATAACAAATAAAATTAATGATGTAATTTTTTCTTACATCGCATATTTATGAAATTTGATTGCGCCCGGCTGGCTGCAGTAGTCGATTTAGGGCTCTCTTATGGTAAGCACGAGAGTAGGTATTGACCACAGAAAACAGTGATCAGAAGGGGCATCTATAGTACAGGTAAATTATTAACCATTGCGTAATAATTTGCAGCGTTTTTCCCCATGAAGTGGTGTGATTTTTTAAAACATTGTATTTATTCTATCATTATTACTTACAAGATTATTTTGACTTAGGCCCGGTTGTATGATCTCTAGTTAAATCTCGGAATAACAGTTATTCCAAGATTTAACCATGAAAATCTTGGAATTGAGTAAGAGAGCGTTGTACGACGCCAGTGTTATCCCGGTGTAGTTATTCCACGAATGAAATATAAGTTGGCAGTAGGAGGAGACGATAGTTCTCCTGGAGTTTGTCGAGAAGTGGAAATGGAATTTTGTTATTCAGTAGGTATTCAAGGTCAGATAATCGTATGGAAACGCGTATTTTTGAAAAAATGTATTAATCTCCTTTGTATCGACTAAATGTTTATTTACTACATAATGATATAAAACACCTTGGAGTTACGTTATATATCACAACATTATTCAACAATGGTCAGATACCCACTTCCAACCAGCTGTTTGAAATCAACAATTCTAACTGAACAACCAAAACATGATGTGCCATGATCCCTTCTGTGGTTTGACGATTTGACCAGGGGCAATGCCTGTATGGATGAAGGAGGCGCTTCCTTGATCCCATGGCGACTTGATACAGGAACTCGTTCTTCCTCCTTCCTCCTCCTAAATGGGGTGATTTGGCCCATTAGTTAAATTTATCTTCAAATCTTCAACTAGACTGGCGGATTTCTAATTATGCGCGATTGCACCTCTCGCACACGTTCGAGATATTTGTTATCGTCAGTCGTTGTCATTGATATTTCCATAGGCGTCATTTGTGAATCTTCAACCTGATAATAGCGCTGTGACAGCATAATATATTATGGAGTACAATTTTGCCTGAAGCTTTTATTGATCTTCCTTCATTTTGCGGCGAGTTTATTTACTTCATACGGTTTGGTAGATTATGAGTACGCTGCAAATCATTAGGTATTCAATGGCTTGTTATGGAAATTACAGTAGCAAAGCTTAGAAAATAGTAATTTAGTAATACAAGAACCAGTCAGACGCTAAAAACCAACCTTGATACCCTGACAGGATTCAGCCAAAATTTGGCTGTACCCATTTGATGCAGCAGCTGACCATTCTGCCAAGCAAATCTTGTAGTTGAAGAAATAGATGTAGAAGGAAAAATACACTCTTAGATGTGAATTCAGCCCGCCTGCTAGCTCAAATCAACAGGAAAGGGAAGGCAACGTTGCAAGGTGGGCCCAGGTATAGGATTAGAGGGCTAACAATAGGCCCCTATTGTTATAGTGATTTTCCCAGATGCCGTTCGATCTAATGATCCGATCTTAAAACTGAAAAAGGATTTGGATTCTTCGATTTTTCCCCGTAAAAGTACTAGTTTTTTTTTTAAAGTTTAAATTAAGTGAAATAATTTCGCAAACTCCATGAAAAAAAATTTTAAAATTCAAAACTGAATGTCGCCACTTGAGGTTGCTCATAACGATTACAGAACACTTTACAGATTGAAAATCGGTTGAGCCATTCAAGAGATAAATCGAATATTGGATTGGCTCATTTTGAAGCACAACGTGGTGGCGGTTCTTGGAACTAAACCCGGGACATTTACCCGGCCTGTTTGGAGCTATGGGCACCTTCCCTTTGTTCGCTAGGGGTCATGTAAACAAACCCAATCTCCCTCTTTGAAGTTAGGTTGTCTCGCATATTGCTCTTTTTGTGCTCTCACCTTGAACCCTGCCTGTTCTAGCGCAAAAATGCGTACATCCTCAAGATTCTCCTGCTACTCGAAAGCATAAGGATTTGTGATGACAGGACTTCGTAGTGGAAGGCACACGAGGGCCGCTGGCAGATGTAGGTCTCTATCAAACACCGAAAACAAAAACGCTGCAAAGTCCTTGTCACATGGGTTTATTATTCCACTGGACATACCTACAGAAATTTTGGCTATTCATTTATTGCTTCTTACATGTGGGTCTATTGTACTAGCTATTTTAGATGGTACCCATCAGTTTTGGCGCCCAAAAATACGAATTAGGCTCCTATTTTTTACAAATTATCTGTGATCATTGATGATGCCATTTAATTGTCTTGATTCACCTGTTGATACTACTTTTAGTGTTATTATACAAGTTTCGGGTTGAGCGTTGTCTTCTTCTGACCAGATCAAATACATAAGGACGTCTCTTGCTACTGAAGGACGTGCTAAAAACGACCGATTATTATTTTTACCACTTTAATAAAAAATGGAAATACGACGACTGTATTATTACTGTTGACCGTTGAATGTAATAATGCTAATTATCTGAAAAAATGAGCCTGAAAGTTAGAATAACGGTAAATCACCCCCCAGTGGTTTCACCGTGATAGCGAAATGGGTTTCACATCCTACTCAATGATTTATTCTGGGGATGATGCTCACTGGAGGGGTTTCGGCGCAGTCACGCGACCATGAGAATCAGCTGGTCCAGCGGAGGAAAAGCGTGCGTAAGGAGCATGCTTGGAAAATGGTTGAAGACAGCGCGTGACCAGGAACGTGAGCGGGGAGAGACAAGAGATTATACGAGAGTGCCGTGGAACATGATAAAATCTTCTTATAATAACAAGATTCAACAAACAAAAATCTTGGGGAGATGTCCATTTTATTGATTTATTATTCTGTGAATAATACAACTATATATCTATTCCCTCAGCAAAACATTTTTATAACACCCCCTCAAAATGTTTGGTTTTCCGTTTCAAGGTGCGTGGACTCCAAAAACGCTGAAAAGTCCTTGTCACATGGGTTTATTATTCTATTGCACACACCTACAGAAATGTTGGCTGAAGAAGAAGATGATGGCTGAAGTTTTTTGGTGCAAACGAACGGCTGGTCGTACAATGCTCCGGGTGGTCTAAAAAAATTGTTTAGCTCAAGACAAATTTATTAACATAAAAAAAACCATACCCTTCTATCGAAAGTTTTCGAGCTACGGCGTTCTGAAAATTTGATCCCCTATTTTGAACCCCTTAGAGATGACTGACACTAACGCCGAGCTTCAAGGACCAGGTAGACCCCGAACGGAACCTATAACCCGAATTTCATCAATTTTTTTTTCATGGTAACTAAGAAAAGTGGCCAGTACGGCGCACGGCGTACGACTTAGGGCGGACAGACAGAGATGTTTTTATTGCATTTTCGGATCCTACATACCTTGAAACGTAAGCCATCAAATTTCGAGGGGGGTTAGAATTTTTTTTTCATGCTCGATTCCAATGGTTCATTATTGAAAATAATATACCAAAATGAGAGAATGAGCCCCGCGTTGGGATAAAACAACCAGACATGTTGACTAGAAGGCTAGAAGGCTGACTACATGAAGTGATAGCGTGATGATATGATTCTTGGCCCGTTGATGAAAATATACGTAAATAGATGGTCAAAGAACAGAAGAGTGTGACGAGTCGGTTGACGCCCCCATGATCAAACCACAAGGAGTTATTTAAACAAAGGAACAACAAAATTTCTTTAGTCTCAAGTACCTATGTAGGTTTGAGAACCCCGTTAGATATTGACATTAAGAAGCTTTATTGAATTTAAACAACCCTAATTATTAGGAGTGGGAGAAAAGAGCCAGTTCCTACCTTCATTCAGCTGGAGGGAGGACGCCCAGGGAGCCTTCTCGTCAGCAGACTTCACAGCAGTCAAGTGTCCAGATTCCACCTTCTCCCTTTCCCATGATCGCTCTTACATCCCCACTCTCCCCGTTTAACAAGGAAATGTTATACACTTCGAAGAGGGTGGCCGAGGGGGGCGCACTCATATGCCACCCAGAAAAGTGAAAGGCTCTGTTTTGCTGTTTATTTGCCCCCCCCCCCCCACCGGGTCCAGTCTGGCTACGTTGATCATTTGGATTTTCCTTGGTCCTTGGTGATATCCACAACATTTACAGCGACTGGATGCTGAACAGACCGGAGAACGATCCTCGCACTATCCAATATGATGAGTATTTGCATGATACTTACTTCACAGACGGTATCTCATTCCCTCCTGAATTGTGGGCGTCCAAAACGTACGAAACAACTCAAACAACGAATGCATGCGAGTCATTTCATGCCCGTTTTGGAAACAACTTTGTTTCTGAACACCCCAACATATTAGTTTTTTCGAGGAACTAAAAACCTATCAAATTGACGTGTACTGCAGAATCAATTCCTTGGGCACAGTGCACCATCCTCGAAGACACAACAACGACAAGATTGGCTCAAGAAGCTCATGTCAAGACCGAACTTAAAACCTTATAAATATGTGTGATTGGTGTCTGCTAAATTTTCAAACATTTTTGATGAGAAAGATAAATGAACAACGTGACTTTTTCCATGATTATTTCCACTCGATTTTGGTTTTTGCAGTGAATGGTTACATCAACAAATTGCATGCTTGCGTGATTTTCTAATTTTGATTTGAATTTCTAATTCATTTGATGTTTCTCGTCCCACGATATTTCGTGTCTTCTTTGAGGTTGTCGTGGTATCCTCCCAGAACCACAACTCTTGTACGTAGAAATAAGATCTCGTCAAATAAACCTAGAAGTGGGTACAGAAGACGCAGGAGAGCCGAGGGCCAGCCTGGAGCCCCCCCACCATCCTCCACTAGCTAGAGGATGGAGGGAGACAGCTCCCAAGACTATATTTATATACTCGCCTCCTTCGCCTTGTTAACCATTCTACGCTCTCCTCTAGTCGCTGACTACTCTCTCTCCTCCTTACCTCGTCTCTCTCCTTTACCTAAAAGATCTTGGGCATGGTGGTGATTCGCTCATAACCAAACCAAGCAAACTACCCTAAAAGATCTCGGGCATGGTGGTGGTCCGCCCATAACCAAACCGAGCACACTCCAAAAAGATCCTGGGCATGGTAGTGGTCCGCCCATAACCAAACCAGGCAACGCTCCTAAAAGATTCCGTGCATGGTGGTGGTACGCCCATAAGCAAAGCGGACACACTCCGAAAAGATCCCGGGCATGGTGGTGGTCCACCCATAACCAAACTGGGCACATCCTCCCTCGACGCCGCTCGTAGTGGATGTGCGTCAAACTTCGCATTCACTACAGAGGTCATTGGTCAGATGGCAACCGTTGGGTGGCAATCGTTCTTTACGATTAGAACAGTCCCACCTTCTACAGGTGGCACACGTACTATTTTTCAGCGGCTGCGTGGCAAATGAGGAAACCCGGGCCGAGCGAACCTTAAGAAAGGGGGTCAAATAAAAAGGTGAAGTGATGTCACAGAAATAAACTGAGAATGATTATTAACAAAAACCGATGAGATTATTCGGGTTGGATTCAAATGAAAGGAGAGACACGACGAAATTCACCAGTAGTTAACCAAACACCCTTATTTGATACATTTATAGTTAATATGTGAATTTCGTCACGTCACAACACCCTATAAATTTCATTGCGAGCAATAGTTTTTAGTGCCGTCTGCGCATGTGCGATCAACATGTTTCCCTTCATCAGGCAAAATCAAAAGTAAACCCTAGATCAGCCGCGTTAGGTGTTATTTCTACCTATAGTGAAGCTAACGTACGATTTGGAAGCAGTCCGTCGGATTTAGTTTGCTGCTTCGCTACACCGATCGAGTGAAAGTGAAGTGATCCTAGTACCTACCTGGGATTCAGGTGAGACAGATATCCTTGGGGTGTACAGATGAAGAGAACAAGGTCTCAGATACGATAGGGGTAATGAAGTGAGTGATTCGTGAGGTGAGGGCGGCTAGGCACTGATTAAACCCTGTAAAGCTCTTCCGCCCCGCTTCACCTGGTGGAGGGAATCTCAAGAAAAAACTCTATTTTCCTTCTTGAGTTTGGGGAAACCCTCCTTTAACTGATCCCGTGAGGCCTACGAAGCCCTTCTCGTACCCTCACGGTTTTACCGACCTTCCAACAACGAGCTGTTCAAATGTTAACCTTTTTCCGTTCCCCTGTTTCTGACTTTTTCAACGGAGACGTTACACTTTATAAAGGTCTACCAGAGAGATGTTATTATCCAGGATAACAAGTGTGTGAAATGGCTACGTTTTAAACTCATTAGGAAGAAAATACACCCTGGCTCGGTGTGTGTCAGCTTCCAATTTCCAGCATAATTATGTTCCCTGTCCGCTATAGGAAAACAACTGAAAACGGAAAAAAAAGGAATTGGTCATTATTACCCATTTTTAAGATTTTTAAGTTCAGGAAAATAAAAAATCGTAGCAAAGGTTACAAAATTCAGGACTGTATAAAAAGTAGAAGAAATCACCGGATTAAGGAGGTAAACATGAACACGGGGTAATTCAGAACAAACGGTTTTAGCACTTGTATGAGGAGTGCATAAAGAAAAATGTCTATAAATTCGAGTAGACAGTATAGTACCCTCACTTGAATCACATGCACGTATAGAATAGTTGGGTAGGTTCATTTTGATACGGGACCATCTGCGATCCAACCCACGTGTACCCTCAAAATTTCAGCTCTCTACGACTATTTTTCGCGTAGTTAGAAACGTTACAAGGAAACAGGCAACAATTCATGTTCGCGCATGCGCAGAGGAATGAAATTCTTATGGAACTATCAAAGAATTATTCGTGATTGACTCACCAAATCTGAGCTCATTTCAACGATATTTAAAGTAGTTACGGGTATTTCAAAAATTTCACGTTTCCGCATGCGCAGAAAGAACGATTTCCATGATTTTGCAACGGGAGTATTTGCGATCCAACCCGCGTGTACCCTCAACATTTCAGCTCTGTACGACTGTTTTTCGCGTAGTTAGAAGCGTTACAAGGAAATGGTCAAATTTCATTTTCGCGCATGCGCAGACGAAAGTTACATTACGATTCCAATGAAATTCATTTGGAACTATCAAAGTCTCATCCCCAATCGATCGTCTTTGTTTGAACTCATTTCAACTATATTTAGGGTAGTTATGAGCTTTTCAAGTATTTTACGTTTGCGCATGCGCAGCCGAAAGTTACAGTACTTTTTCGATGATTTTGGTATGGGACCGTCTGTGACCCAACCCGCACCCACCATCCAAATTCCAGCACATTTCGACCATTATTTCGGGACCAAAATTTCTGTCCGTACGCCGTACGCCGTACTTCGCACTTTTCCTAGTTACCATGAACCAAAACTAACGAAATTTGGTGTGTGGGTCCCGTTTGGGGTCCAGTTGGTCCTCAAAGCTCGTCGTTAATGTCAGTCAATCCTGAGGGGAGAAAAATAGAGGTTGAAATCTCCAGGACGCCGTTATCTCGATTTTTTTTAATAGTTTTAAATAGTTCTCGAACTTGGGAGTTTTTTAAGACCACCCGGAGCATTGTACGTCCAGCCAGACATTAAGGCCCAGAGGTTTGCACGGACAGGCTTTTCCAAGAGGAGGGTGAATGAAATTGTATACATTCAGCCCAAATTAATATCATCACTAGGGACGCGGTAACAATTGGGAAGAGGCCCGAGATAATCATTGCTAGGGATCACCTGATTATATTCACGGAGTATGAAGTCGAGTTGGTTGTTCTGTGATATTATTTCATTTGAAAAATGATGGCTCTTTTGGAGTTTGTTGATAGGTAGTGAAATTTGAACCAACGTTGAAGTATTATTGATGGGTAAATTATTACACAACGGTAAATTATTACTCAAAGGTGAATTATTGCACAACGGTTCGTTATACTATCTACGTAGGAGGGGCACCTATACAGGTAAATTATTACACAACGGTTTATTATTTGCCTTATGCTTCATGATAACTACAAAATAATTAATGATTGAATTATTGAATCCCGTGCATTTGTAGGAAACTTTAATTCCGGGGCCGGCTCCAGTACTCGATTTAGTGCTTTCGTGGGGGGGAGCTCGAGGGTATTGACCACAGAAAGCAGTGATCCACGCAGAAGGGGCATCTATACAGGTAGATAATAAACCTTTGTGTAATAATTTGCAGCGTTTCGGCGTTCAGGCCCGTTGCGTGTCATCGTTGCATGTGGCATGTCATGATTTTGACACGGAGCGAAGCAACGTTTGCCCGTCCACACTAGTGGCTCGGTGCAACGGAGACGGATAAGGGTGAATGCTCAAGTGTGGACTAGGCTGTTCTGCCCTCCCCAAAAATTGAAAAATCTGGACGAAGAGAGAGGTGTTGACAAGTTTAACTTTAACTTCAAATTTATTTATTTCAGTATAGGAACATAGTTCCCGCCTAGCTCGGAAAAATTTACAGGATGGCTATTAAAGGTAATACGCAATAATAAAACGCTGCAAAGTCCTTGTCACATGGGTTTATTATTCTATTGGACATACCTACAGAAATGTTGGCTGTTCATTTATTGTTTCTTCCATGCGTAATAATCGAAATAGCTATTTCTGATGGTTTCCATTAATTTTGGCCCTAAAACACAAAAATTAGGTACGCTCCTTTTTTTTTCAAATTATCTTTGATCATTGGTAGTGCCATTTAATCGTCTTGATCCACATGCTGACACTTCCTCTAGTATTATTATACAAATTGATGGTGATTTCAGACGATTTTCCAGGTTTTTGCCTCATAAAAAATCAATTTTGGCAGCTGAATCTTTGGTAGAACCTCAATTTCCCATTCTTTGGTAAAAATCGACTTCATATTCGGTCTTCTCGTCCCCAAAAACATGGAAAAAGATACCTCAAAAGCTCTTCTTTTTCTTTTCTTCAAATTATCTTTGATCATTGGTAGTGCCATTTAATCGTCTTGATCCACCTGTTGACACTTTTTCCAGTGTTATTATACAAATTTATGGTGATTTCAGACGATTTTCCAGGTTTTTGACTCATAAAAAATCTATTTTGGGAGCTGAACATTTGGTAGAACCTCAATTTTCCACTCTTTCGTCAAAATCGACTTCATATGCGGTCTTCTCGTCCTCAAAAACATGGAAAACGATACCTCAAAAGCTCATGTTACTAACATGTTACTAAAACACAAAAAGTACCTATTTTTACACACATTTTCACTCATAACACCCCTGGGTATATTCCGATCGGGCTGAAAAGTTTCGGGACAAAACTAGGCCCAAATGGCATGTGTGCGAAAGAACGAATTTTTTAGACCGAAAATGAAGCCTGTACACGTGATACGGCGGACGGCGTACGGTGGACGGACATTGCATTTTTGGAACCTACGCACCTTGAAACGGAAAAGAAAAAATTTTGAGGGTGGGGGGGGGGGTATAAACATTTTTTGCTGAGCGAATACATAGGCGTATTATTCACAGAAGAATAAACCAAAACAACGGACGCGACCCGGTAGATAGGCATTAAATGATAGTTCACGGATGCACTTTTTCACGGAATCACCCTCAGAAGTGGTGCATTCGTAATTATTATGCGGTCACGGGTGCACTCTATAAATTTATCCTGAACCTCTGTATTGTTGAAGGATCCTGAACGGAAACACCCGTGGTTTCCGTGGTGTACTATTTAGGCAAAATCAACGGATGGTCATTTTCACGGGAGCACCCCGAAAATCCCCGTAAAACCGTAAAAGTGCAGTGATTTCCGTGTTAATCCTTCAACGTTCCGTCGCACGCCCGTGGTTGTACAGTGACTTTGTACGGCTCGTCAAAGCCCCAACCTTGACTACCCCGTAACACTCCTTCGCCTTCCTCGTAGCCCATCCATGATTTTCACGTGAATATCCGTGGACTCTCCCAAGATAACCCACCCTCGAGTCCCCCGCAAGGCCGGGTTCACTCTTGCGATTCCAGAAGCCGATTCCGGAATCGCAAGTAGTTCCAGGCGCTTCCAATTCCCGTCCTTTCATACAGGCGATTCTCCCACCAGCTACTCTGCCACTCCACCTCCAAGCAGGGACTAGGTCATTTCTCCATTGGATTCAGATTGCGGCTGATCGAAATCAAGTATGGACGAATTAGCAACAGCGATTTTTTGGGTATTAAACAAAAGACGTGAAAGGCATCGGAATCGTAGTATGTGGGTGCATCCTATAAACCAAACTCGTACTCAGAACGGCTTATTTTTGGTTTATTATTTTCAATAATGAACCATTGGAATCGAGCATGAAAAAAAAACGCTGCAAATCCCTGCTCAACGGTTTATTATTTTGTATAGAATACCCTTCTGTTACAGATCACAGCTCTATGTATAGATAACCCGTCTATATAATATGATTATTATGTACTATTCTATACATATTATGTAGATCGCAGACCCTCCGTAGGTTAGTACCTAACCCCGTACTCGTTACTAGGTACCTACCTAAATCACGAGTTAAATGTTGCTAAAATAATTCTGCCGATGACAAACAGTACCTAACAAAAAGAAACACACATAATGAAGTTCTGAAAAGAAATTGTTGATGAGGAGTGAAAAAAGTTGCAAAAGTACCTACCAACAAACTCCAGCCCCTTCTACGTAGATGGTATAATGAACCGTTGTGTAATAATTTACCGTTGAGTAATGATTTCCCGTAGTAATAATTTACCCATCAATAATACTTCAACGTTTGTTCAAGTTTCACTACCTACCAACAAACTCCAAAAGAGCCATCATTTTTCAAGCGAAATAATATCACAGAACAACCAACTCGACTTCATACTCCGCCAATATAATCAGGTGATCCCTACCAATGATTGGCCGTATTCACAAATTCCTATTGTGGGCGCGTCTCTGGTTACGAGATTTGGTTTGAATTGTATACAATTTCATTCACACTGGAGTCGAGAATGCCTGTCGGTGCAAACTTCGGGGCCTTACTGTGAACGAACGGCTGGACGTACGATGCTCCGGATGGTCTTAAAAAACTCGCAAGTTCAAGAACTATTTAAAACCGTAAAAATATTTACGTAAAAAAATGGTATAGGCGTTTTGAAAATTTCAACCCCTATTTTGAACCCCTTAGAGATCACTCACAGTAACGTCGAGCTTCGAGGACCAACTAGACGCCGAACGGAACCTATAACCCGAATTTCATCAATTTTGTTTAATGGTAACTAAGAAAAGTGGCCCGTACGGCGTACGGCGGACAGACAGAAATATTTTTATTGCAGTTTTGGATTCTACATACCTTGAAACGTAAACCATCAAATTTTGAGGGGGGGTAAGAATTTTTTTTTTCATGCTCGATTCCAATTAGGTATTGAAAATAATAAACCAAAACTCTTACCCCCCCTCAAAAGTTGATGGTTTACGTTTCAAGGTATGTAGAATCTAAAACTGCAATAAAAATATTTCTGTCTGTCCGCCGTACGCCGTACGGGCCACTTTTCTTAGTTACCATTAAACAAAATTGATGAAATTCGGGTTATAGGTTCCGTTCGGCGTCTAGTTGGTCCTCGAAGCTCGACGTTACTGTGAGTGATCTCTAAGGGGTTCAAAATAGGGGTTGAAATTTTCAAAACGCCTATACCATTTTTTTTACGTGAATCTTTTTACGGTTTTAAATAGTTCTTGAACTTGCGAGTTTTTTAAGACCATCCGAAGCATCGTACGTCCAGCCGTTCGTTCACAGTAAGGCCCCGAAGTTTGCACCGACAGGCATTTTCGACTCCAGTGTGAATGAAATTGTATACAATTCAAACCAAATCTCGTAACCAGAGACGCGCCCACAATAGGCAATTTGGCGGAGATAAAATCATTGCTAGGGATCACCTGACTATATTCACAGAGTATGAAGAGTTGGTTGTTCTGCGATATTCTTTCATTTGGAAAATGAAACCCTAATGAGACTTGGAAAATGAGACCCTCTTTTGGAGTGTGTTGATAGGTAGTGAAACTTGAACAAACGTTGAAGTATAATTGATGGGTAAATTATTATTACACAATGGTAAATCATTACTCAACGGTAAATTATTTTTACACAACGGTTCATTATACCATCTACGTAGAAGGGGCTGGAGTTTGTTGGTAGGTACTTTTGCAACTTTTTTCACTCCTCATCAAAAATTTCTTTTCAGAACTTCATTATGTATGTTTCTTTTTGTTAGGTACTGTTTGTCATCGGCAGAATTATTTTAGCAACATTTAACTCGTGATTTAGGTAGGTACCTAGTAATGAGTACGGGGTTAGGTACTAACCTACGGAGGGTCTGCGATCTACATAATATGTATAGAATAGTACATATCATATTATATAGACGGGTTATCTATACATAGAGCTGTGATCTGTAACAGAAGGGTATTCTATACAAAATAATAAACCGTTGTGCAGGGATTTGCAGCGTTTTCATACTATTTTCAGTAAACTTGAACAAGATGCTCAAAAGTTTTTTAATTTTTTCCGAATGTCGCGGTCTTCGTTTGACGAACTTTTGAGGCAAGTGCATGACTCAGTTAAGAAGTCTGATACTTATATGTGAGACAGCATTACACCAAAAGAACGGTTCGCACCAGACATTTTTGTTTATTTTCAAAATATTTGGATTTTAAAACAAAATACAGATCTTCACACAAACATGAATTTCGTTCCAAGTGATGTGCCTGAGGTGAAGTGCGGAATGTTGAAAGTAGTGAGGGACACGGGTGGGGGGGAACAAGAATCGGCTTTGGGAATCCCGAGTTTGAACGGTCAGTGCCCTCCCTAAAGAGTTCCGAAGCTCGCTTTTCAAAAAACGCTGTTAAGTCCTTGTCACATAGGTTTATTATTCTATTGGACTTACCCACAGAAATTTTGGCTGTTCATTTATTGTTTCTTTCATGCGTAATAATCGAAATAGCTATTTTGGCCCCTAAAACACAAATCAGGTAGGTACGCCTTTTTTTTTCAACTTTCTTTGATCACTGGTATTGCCATTTAATCGTCTTGATCCACGTGTTGACACTTTTTCCATTGTTATTATACACATTTATGGTGATTTCAGACCATTTACCAGGTTTTCACTCCTAAAAAATCAATTTTGGGAGCTGAAAATTTGGTAGAACTCAATTTTCCACTCTTTGGTCAAAATCGACTTCATATTCGGTCTTCTCAAAAAACATGGAAAACGATATCTCAGAAGCTCATGCTACTAAAACATGAAAATGACCTATTATTACACACATTTTCACTCATAACACCATTGGGTATATTCCGATCTGGCTGCAAAGTTTCGGAACACAACTAGAGCCCAAGTGGAGCATGTGTGCGAAAGAACGAATTTTTTAGACCGAAAATGAAGCAGGTACACGTGATACGGCGTACGGAATGGGCATTTTTGGAATCTACGCACCATGAAACGGAAAAGAAAAAAATGTTGAGGGGGTGTTATAAAAATTTTTTGCTGAGCGAATAGATAGGTGTATTATTTACAGAATAATAAACCAGTAGAATCAAGCGCTCGAAGGGGACAGGCTACTGTTTTTCGAGCGCCCGGCTTACACGCTACGGGAATTCAGGGTCCCAATAATACAATGAAACTTCTCACGCATGGATTCCGGAATCGGCTTCTAGAATCGTAAGTGTGAACCCGGCCTAACCATCCATCGACTCTCCGAAGATGTTCTGTAGCCCACCCTTCACTGACCTTAATGCTTCCGTGCCCTTCCTTCAATGATCTGTGATTATTCCGTAACATATTTGACTGGTGATCGAGGCGGATGGTTAACGGACAGGCTAAGGAAGCCCAACCCTCCATTGCCTTTCCGTTGAGGATCCCCCCCCCTCAGAGACATGCGGGCCCTTTATGAACGAGCAACGGAGGGACGTGTACTACGTTCACCCCTCCGTCAACCGGTTAACCGGAGACGTCGAGGCAGTGCACGTCCCTCCGTCGTCGTCCGTAAAGGGTCCGTAACCATCTACCGAGAACCCTTTAAGGTCTATCCACACATATCCGTGACGGGACGGCACCGTTGCTCTCCGTGTTCCGTAGCCTCCGGTGACATCCCTGATAAATTTTTCTCTGCCATTCACACAGTACCGTACCTTTCCGTGTCAGTGTTCTTCAGTGATCAAACGTGTCTGCTCGAGTTATCTCAGTTTTCTCTCCACAATGAATTGGAGCCAAGGAAAAATTCAAATAAACAAGAGCTGATTAAAATTCCACCTTTATGTGTACAACTGTACACATGTGTACAATATTTTTGTTAAAAATAATTTTTTATAATTTGTTAAAAATCGAACTATCGAGAGTCGACTGTCTTTCGTATAATATTTTTGTATTTTGCAATAATAAAGTAAATTTTGTAAGATAATAAATTTAAAAACTCACCATTGACATTCATTTTGAGACCAATTTCCTGCCAAATTCTTCCTTTCCAATCAACATTTTGGTATTTGGGGTCCTTCATATCGTAAAGAACTGGTCGTTCCCGAACCAACTCGATGAGAAGCTCGTCGTTCATATTATAAAAATGAGGTACACACAGAAAATATTGAAAAGTGAACTCTTTCACGTCCGTGAAAAAACTGAAAATATCGGCGAGGACGTATTTCTTATTTTCACGGTGGATACCGGAAGGGCACTGAGAGTGTCGGAGAGTCACGTTGCCGTTGATGTTTCAACACGCACCGTATTCCCCCTTTAGTTTACTAAGAATTTCGTCAGCCGATATTTTTTTTCCACTGAAGCTCACGGTACGGTACGGTACGGTACGTCACGTCACGGATATGTGTGAATCTACCTTTACGGACAAGCTACTGAGGATGACGGAGACACGTCCACTGCCTCAACGGCTCCGCTAACCGATCTATGAAGCGGGATCCGTAGCTTTACGGTCGACTCTCAACGTACAAGCAACTGAGAGGTGTCATTCCTTCACTTCTCCATCAACCGCATCCTTCACGACCAGTACTGGTACTCTAAGTACCAGTACTGCCGTCCAAAGCAAGAAAGCCGTAGAACAAGGAAATCTAGTTTTGAGAAAAACGCAGGTAAAGTTCTTAGGCTGTAAAATGGGCATTCTTCAGTATTTTCCAATGATTTTTGTGCAATTGCTCCAAATTTAGTTTCTACGTCTGTAGGTAGCAGCAAGGCGCATCTATTTTGGAAGAATACACATAAATGTATGTAATCCACTGTTTTTCTCCTTTGTAGAAGTTAAGGTAAGTTTTGCGTCAAACAACGGTAGAGGGTCTTGCTACTGCTTTTCTTCGTTGGACGCTCATGCTACGGTTGTTTCCCACTGTAGTTGCTGGAGTTATTTCACCCCTTTCCCAAAGATAAAAGTAGTACCTTCATTTTTCCTTGTAAAATAGGAATTATTTCTTATTTCTTTATTTCACGGGACAAGCCCAATTACATTCTATAAAATCAATCAATAAGTCATTCTAATCAGGGGGAAAAAATGAATATAAAGTGAATATAAAAATGATAAAAATGATAAGGTCGATTGCTCGAAGCTTTTGGCGCTCATCACAAAACTTAAAAACAGCACCGCTTAACGAATTCAGAAAACTATGAGAGGGGTACAACAGTGAAAATCAGTACTGTCCTGATGACCAATAATTAAATTCACTTTTCCAATGAATTAACACCGTAGGTCTGGGATCTACCTACTGTTTTTATTTGTTGGAAGAACTACTACTGCGTTTAATCGTTGGAAAACCATCAAAAACTCGAAAAACCGCAGACGTTTTCCTTGAATAACTTTTTCGGGGGAATTTTCCCAACTTTTACAACTAGATACCATAATAGGTCTTTAAGATACGAATCCAGTTATACCAAAACCTCTAAATTGGAATAAATAGAGTCTACGGCATTTTTACTTTGGAGGGCAGAGTTCATTAAGTTTGAGTAGGGTATTAGTAGTGGACATGGAGAACCACGTTTCCCAGAAACAGTAACCATAGTTAATCGTAAGTAATCGAAGTGTGCCTGCTCATATATCAATGGGTGTTCCCCAGGGCTCTGTTCTGGGGCCTACCTTGTTTGTTCTATACATCAATGATGTCTTTCAGTTAAACACTGGAGGTAGTCTGATTGGTTTTGCAGATGATCTAGCTCTGATCATTGTCGCAGATTCGTGGACTAACGTTCACAATCTTGCTGTTCATGCAGTATCAGTTATATCGGACTGGTTTGAGCAAAATGCTTTGACTGCAAACAAACTCAAAACATCTTATATTACGCACTCAATCACCGAGGCAGGGCAACCTGACGCTTCTGAAATTCCTTTTCACGTACCCTCAGCTTCTTGCTCCTCAGACCCCTGTAATTGCCCTCGTATCCAACGGGTGGACTGCCAAAGGTACTTGGGTGTTTTAGTTGATAAGTTTTTAAAATGGAAATCCCATATTCTGCACGTAAGCAATTCTATTAGAAGATCCTCCTTCATATTTTATTTTCTTAGTAAATTCCTGACTCTCTCTGCTTTAAAAATGACGTTCCATGCATTTGTATATTCTATTTTGACTTACTGTATTCCTGTTTGGGGTGGGGCTTATCAAACGTCCTTCAATTCAATTGAGATTGCGGTAAAGTCAGTATTGCGTCTTATATTCAGAGCTGGATACCAAAGCCATAGTAAACCATTATTTTTAAAATTTAACTTTTCTTCCTCCCCGACTCGTTTATGTGTCTAAACTGCTCCAGTATTATTTCAAGTATCAGCTTCCATATATCCCTCGATTACATGGTGTAACCCGACATCACCATGGCGTTATGATACCAATCCCGTACCCTAAATGTGACTTCTTCAAGAGACAATGTTCTTTTTTGGCTCCTAGGTTGTTTATGGAATTACCTTCTTATATTAAAACCATTGAATTATTTAACAAATTCAAAACTTGCCTAAATGACTTTCTTTCGCAGCAATTCCTAATTAATTTGAATTTTGATATTCCCTTATTGAGATTACTTCTTTAGTTTGTGTTATTTGTACTAAGTACCTACCTGTTGTAGGTACATATGTATTTTTCAATTTTTTTTGTTTTATTTTTTTTTCCTGCTATAAAAGTCAAATTTATTTAAGTTAGTGAATCCAATTTCAGTTTCGATGTATTTGTTTTAGTAATTTTTTATTAGCAACTCCTGATCTCCGGACAATTTCCTTAAATTTTGGAGATCAGTATATTGCCATGTTTTGTTTTGTTCTCTTTACAAGATATGATGATTTTGTGTTTATAATTTTGCAATGAAGTATCAAATACTTCGATTATTTGTAATATACTCATTACCTATGTGAATAAATGGCTTTAAAAAATTAAAAAAAACAAAAAAAAACAAATGGTTATGTGATCAAAATTCGAAAATGCTCCCAAATCAGACGGAACACAATTGAAAGAACAACAGGAAACAGCAAGGACGTATGTAACATACGTATTGGAATGCTCTATAAATATATATTCACTCATACATTCAAAAAATGAAAAAATAAAATGGTTTCAATGACATTTTCACTAACATAAACTCAAAAAAAAATTAATGTTTTCAGTGTAGTACAATCTACCTTTTTTACCAGTTAGGCTGTAAGAAGTCGAGTTGGTTGTTCTATGATATTATTTCATTTGATGAATGATGGCTCTTTTGGATTTAGGTACTTTTGTAACTTGAACACACGTTATGATTCATGAATAAAACAAATTAATTATTGAATTAATCCTGCGCATTTTCATGAAACATTAATTCCTGGGCCGGCTTCAGTACTCGATTTAGGGCTGCCCTGGGGTGAGCACGAGTGTACGTATTGACCACAGAAAACAGTGATCCACGCAGAAGGAGCATCTAAACAGGTAAATAATAAACCGTTGTGTAATAACTTGCAGCATTGTTATTATATTTTCGGATTGTATGTGCCATGAAACAGAAACCACCAAATTTTGAGGAGGGGGGGGGGGTTAATTTTTTTTTCTCACGCTCGATTCCAAAGGTTTATTATTGAAAATAATAAACCAAAATCGGCCTGTTTTTAAAACGCGCCTGTGGCGTTATGGATTGTCCAAACTTAAAAGTTGATACACGAATTTTGAAGGAAATTTAGCCTTCTTTCATTTGGAACTGCTGAGAAACCTTTTTATAATTTTTTTTTCCTTTGAAAAAACCCTTATTTACTGAAGTACCGTTTCTATATGACGGAAGACAGCTTTACGCCCTCTTTAATGACACCTAACTCCTACGGACACACTGCTGACGGCGTTCTTTTGACGGGAGCCACGTTTATACCCCTCCGTTATAAAAACGGTCAACCACGGGCGCGCCATGGACGGCGCTCCTTTGACGGGAGACAACTTCAAGCCCGTCCATGACGACAAGTGGCTCTTACGGACGGCGTTCCTACGAAGGGAGCCACGTTTATACCCCTCCGTTATAACAACGGTCAACCACGGAAGCGCTATGGACGACTCTCCTTTGATGGGAGACACCTTCATGCCCAACCGTGACGATACGCCGTCTATGGACACTGTACGGACGGTGTTCCCGCAAAGGAAGCCACATTTGTATACCCCTCCTTAATAACAACTGTCAACCAAGGACACACTACGGACGACATTCCACGACAAGCCACAATTGCACCCCTCCGTAATGACAACGATTCACCACGGACGGATTACGGACGACGTTCCAACGACGGACGCCACCATCACACCCCTCCGCACATCTACCAGATGTTCAGCTCCCGAAATTGATTTTTTATGAGTCAAAAACCTGGGAAATCGTCTGAATTCGTCAATTTGTAGAATAACACTGGAAAAAGTGTCAACAGGTGGATCAAGACGATAAAATGGTACTATCAATAATCAGAGATAATTTATTAAAAAAAAAAAAAAAGCGTAGGTACCTTACTCGTGTTTTGGGGGCCAACATTGGTGGAAACCACCAGAGATAGCTATTTCAATAATTTCAAATGAAAGAAACAATAAATAAACAGCCAACATCTCTGTAGGTATGTCCAGTAGAATAATAAACCCATGTGACAAGGACTTTGCAGCGTTTTCCAGTGTTATTCTACAAATTGATGGTGATTTCAGATGATTTCCCAGGTTTTTGACTCATAAAAAATCAATTTTGGGAGCTGAACATCTGGTAGAACCTCAATTTTCTATTCTTTGGTCAAAATCGACTTCATATTCGGTCTTCTCGTCCCCAAAAACATGAAAAACGATACCTTAACAGCTCATGTTACCAACATGTTGCTAAAACGCAAAAAGTACCTATTTTTACACACATTTTCACTCATAACACCCCTGGGTATATTCCGATCGGGCTGAAAAGTTTCGGGACACAACTAGAGCCCAAATGGAGCATGTGTGCGAAAGAACGATTTTTTTAGACCGAAAATGAAGCCTGTACACGTGATACGGCGGATGGCGGACGGACATTGCATTTTGGTTTATTATTCTGTGAATAATACACCTATGTATTCGCTCAGCAAAAAATTTTTATAACACTCCCTCAAAATTTTTTCTTTTCCGTTTCAAGGTGCGTAGATTCTAAAAATGCAATGTCCGTCCGCCGTCCGCCATCCGCCGTATCACGTGTACAGGCTTCATTTTCGGTCTAAAAAAGTCGTTCTTTCGCACACATGCTCCATTTGGGCCCTAGTTGTGTCCCGAAACTTTTCAGCCCGATCGGAATATACCCAGGGGTGTTATGAGTGAAAATGTGTATAAAAATAGGTACTTTTTGCGTTTTAACAACATGTTAGTAACATGAGCTTTTGAGGTATCTTTTTCCATGTTTTTGAGGACGAGAAGACCGAATATGAAGTCGATTTTGACCAAAGACGCGGAAATTGAGGTTTTACCAAAGGTTCAGCTCCCAAAATTGGTTTTTTATGAGTCAAAAACCTGGAAAACTGTCTGAAATCACCATCAATGTGTACAATAACATTGGAAAAGTGTAAACAGGTGAATCAAGACCATTAAATGCCACTACCAATGATCAAAGATGATTGAAAAAAAAAAAAAAAAAGCGTACCTATTTCATGTTTTGGGGGCCAAAATTGGTGGAAATCATCAGAAATAGCTATTTCAATCATTCCACATGAAAGAAACAATACATTTAACAGCCAACAAAAATCTCTAGAACTCCAATAGAATAATAAACCCATGTGACAAGGACTTTGCAGCGTTTTTGGAATCTACGCACCATGAAACGGAAAAGAAAAAAGTTTGAGGGGGTGTTATAAAAATTTTTTGCTGAGCGAATACATAGGTGTATTATTCACAGAATAATAAACCAAAAAAGGTCGAAGTAGGTAGAGGCGAGAAAGAAGAAGAAAAAGGAAATGCGAAAATGGAAAGAAGAGAACTCAGAAGAAGACAGGAATAGTAAGAGAAGTAAGATTTGAAGAGGAAAGTGATAGAACAACTCACTTGTTAAGATGCACCCTCAAGGCAGTAGCGAAGGAATTGAGCGAAGGGAGAGACCTAAAGTTTAGTGGCAGTGTGAAAGAACAACAGTCTGTGCGAAAAGTTTTAATTTGTTTGACACTTTCCAAGTTTAATTTCATCAAAAATGCTTAACTTAACTGGCTACAGTTTCTGTGCTGGAGTTATGTAAAAACGCTGCAAAGTCCTTGTCACATGGGTTTATTATTCTATTGGACATACCTACAGAAAGGTTGGCTGTTCATTAATTGTTTCTTTCATGCGTAATAATCGAAATAGCTACTTCTGATGGTTTCCATTAATTTTGGCCCCCAAAACACAAATTAGGTACGCTCTTTTTTTTTTTTTTTTTGTAACTATCTTTGATCATTGGTAGTGCCATTTAATCGTCCTGAAACACGTCTTGACACTTTTTCCAGTGTTATTATACAAACTGATGGTGATTTCAGACGATTTCCCAGGTTTTTCACTCATAAAAAATCAATTCTGGGAGCTGAACACTTGGTAGAACTCAATTTTCCACTCTTTGGTCAAAATCGACTTCATATTCGGTCTTCTCGTCCCCAAAAACATAGAAAATGATATCTCAGAAGCTCATGTTACCAATATGTTGCTAAAACGTAAAAAGTACCTATTTTTACACACATTTTCACTCATAACACCCCTGGGTATATTCTGATCGGGCTGAAAAGTTTCGGGACACAACTAGGGCCCAAATGGAGCATGTGTGCGAAAGAACGATTTTTTTAGACCGAAAATGAAGCCTGTACACGTGATACGGCGGACGGCGGACGGCGTACGGCGGACGGACATTGCATTTTTGGAATCTATGCACCTTGAAACGTGAAAGAAAAAAGTTTGAGGGGGTGTTATAAAAATTTTTTGCTGAGCGAATACATAGGTGTATTATTAACAGAATAATAAACCAAAATTGGGAATCCGTCACAATTTGTTCAAGTACTATTCTAATGACTCACTAACATGTTGGTATTAATATTTAAACCATGATTTCCTAATGAAATTTGGCTCAAATATTGAATCTAGAGGTAATTATCAACAACGTATTTCAATATTTGTGCGATGTATGTTACTTGTTTCTGGTAGCTGATGCTAGGAACTGTTCTTGATTTTCAAGTATCTCATCCCCGAACCAAAATTGATGTTCATAATTACCCCATAGACTGTGGGATAGTAATGAACATAAGGGGTAATTATGAACAGAGTATTTGAGGTACCTAATTGCAATTAAAAAAGGTCAAAAACGGTCACAGAATGATTTATAGGAGTGGAACAATGCTTATGTTCCATAAAATGGAAGGCGTCTTCCAGGGTTTTACATGGATCAAGAACTCCGGAGAGCTGAGTTCCAAACTTGTTAAATTTGTTCATAATTACCCCAGCTGACCCAACCTTCACTAACGACGAGTAGACGTTTGAAAATAATGGGTTTGGGATCTGTCACTATAACGTGTTTTGCATTTTGAAGTCGGCTTACAAGTAAAGGGCTTTGCCTAGAGAAACACTTGAAGACTGGACGGGGTAGTAGGGCTCTTTTTGATCACAATCAGTGTGAATATATTGCTATAAACTCTGGAACCACGTAGTTCCTCCATAGACGGTTAGGATGAGTTGGAGAATGTGTTAAAAAGTTACAATAAGGTGGCCTAAGTGAATGAGGCTCTGTTCAAGGTCATGATATATATATATATATATATATATTGGTTCATTATTTTCAATAATGAACCATTGGAATCGAGCATGAAAAAAAAAATCCAACCCCCCCCCCCCCCCCCCCCCTCAAAATTTGATGGTTTACGTTTCAAGGTATGTAGAATCCAAAACTGCAATAAAAAAATTTCTGTCTGTACGCCGTACTGGCCACTTTTCTTAGTTACCATGAATAAAAATTGATGAAATTCGGGTTATAGGTTCCGTTCGGGGTCTAGTTGGCCCTCGACGCTCGACGTTACTGTGAGTCATCTCTAAGGGGTTCAAAATAGGGGTTGACATTTTCAGAACGCCGTAGCTCGAAAACTTTCGATAGAAGGGTATGGGGTTTTTTACGTTATTAAATTCGTCTTGAGCTAGAAAATTTTTTGAGACCACCCGGAGCATTGTACGTCCAGCCGTTCGTGAGCACCAAAAAGCTTCGTCAACACGATCTTGACCCAACGGGAAAAATCCGGCCCAGATATCATCACTAGGGAGCACCTGATTATAATCAAGGATGGATGTATGAATTCGAGATGGTTGTTCGGCGATTATTATTTCATTTGATAAGTGATGGTTGGATTTAGTTGGTAGGTACTTCTGAAACTTGAACAACGTTGAAGTATTATTGATGGGTAAATTATTACACAACGGCAAATTATTTCACAACGGTAAATTATTGGACAACTGTAAATTATTTCATAACGGTAAATTATCACAGAACGGTAAATTATTACACAACGGCAAATTATTTCACAACGGTTAATTATTGAACAACTGTAAATTATTTCATAACGGTAAATTATTACACAACGGTTCATCTACCAAGAAGGGGCTGGATTTTGTTGATCGGTACTTTTGCAACTTGGACCACCGTTGAAGTATTATTGATGGGCAAGTTATTACACAACGGTTCATTATACTTGACCACGAGGGAAGGTATTGGCCACAGAAAACAGTGATCTACGCAGAAGGGGCATCCATTTCACTCCATATCAATAATTTTCCTTCAGAACTTCATTATTTGCGTTTCTTTTTGCCGTTCTAGTTACTGCTTGTCATCGAAAGAATTATTTTAGCAACATTTAACTCGTGATTTAGATAGGTACCTAGTAACGAGTACGGGGTTAGGTACTGACCTACGGAGGGTCTGCGATCTACATCATATGTATAGAGTATAAAATAGTATATATTATATTATATAGACGGGTTATCTATACAGAGAGCTGTGATCTGTAACAGAAGGGTATTCTGTACAAAATAGTAAACCGTTGTGCTCGGATTTGCAGCGGTTTTTCACTTATTTTGATGGCGGCAAAAATTAATTGGCACCGGACAGCAGACATATAGGTAATGGCAAAATAATGTTTCGTTCAAGAAATTAAGAAATGTAATTAGTTATCAATATTTTGCAAATTAAAAAAAAGCTATTTCAATGGACCCAAATTTTCAGAACATCCATTTGTTGGTGATGATTGTTGTTAGGGCCAGCAAGTGGCCTTGGTTTCAATTGCGCGTTGTAATTTTATATTCCTTACTTCTGTACTTCCCGTGTCACGAAATGTGTCATGTCTTGTGCAAATTGTGAACACGTTATAACAGAATTTATTTTTATTTTTAAAGGCATATCCGCATTAGAGCATCCTGAATTCATCCCTAGATTTTAACAAAAATTTACAACACTACATCTACCATGTGTAGGTTACATTCACTGATGTAGATAGACGCTGATATAAGCAGACGAGGCTATATTATCAGCCAGCCGCACGAGCTCCCGAGCTCAGTTCCCCTTCGGTCGTCAATCGTATTCCGTCAACTTGTGTTCCGCATAAAACCATTGGCCAATAAAGTTCTGTTGCATTTCAAAGTTGTGTTTTTTAAAAGCGTAGGAGCTTAAATATGGCGCTGTCGTCCCGGGCAGTTTCGTTCAAAATTCGTGTGTGCGAAGCACGAACTGGAGCTCCTGGATCGGCCACGTGCGGATGCCCTGCGTATTTTCTTGGCGACGAAGGTTTATTATTGATACTAATTAACCAAAAGAGCCGAAATCGTGTTTTGGAGGCCGAAATTGGTAGAAACCATCAGAAATAGCTATTCCAATTATTACGCATGAAAGAAACAATAAATGAAACGCCAACATTTCTGTAGGTATGTCCAATGTGACAAAGAATTTGCAGCGTTTTTCACTCATAACACCCCTGGGTACATCCCGATTGGGCTGCAATGTTTCGGGACACAATTACGGCCCAAATGGAGCATGTGTGCGAAAGAACGACTTTTTTAGACCGAAAATGAAGTGAAGCCGGTATGCATGATGTGGCGGACGGGCATTGCATTTTCTGAATCTACGCACCTTGAAATATAAAAGAAAAAAAATTTTTAGCTGGTGTTCTAAAAATTTCTTGCTGAGCGAATACATAGGTTTATTATTCACGGAATAGTAAACCAAAACGGGGTGATGGGATCATCAATGAACAGTTATGCTTAAGGTCCATTTTGGTTTATTATTCTTTGCATAATAAACCTATGTAGCGCTTAGCAAAAATTTTTTATAACACCCCCTCAAATTTTTTGGTTTATTATTTTCAATAATGAACCATTGGAATCGAGCATGAAAAAAAAAATTCTTACCCCCCCTCAAAATTTGATGGTTTACGTTTCAAGGTATGTAGAATCCAAAACTGCAATAAAAATATTTCTGTCTGTCCGCCGTACGCCGTACGCCGTACACCGTACGCCGTACGCCGTACACCGTACGCCGTACGCCGTACACCGTACGCCGTACGCCGTACGGGCCACTTTTCTTAGTTACCATGAAAAAAAATTGATGAAATTCGGGTTATAGGTTCCGTTCGGCGTCTAGTTGGTCCTCGAAGCTCGACGTTACTGTGAGTCATCTCTAAGGGGTTCAAAATAGGGGTTGAAATTTTCAAAACGCCTATACCATTTTTTTACGTAAATATTTTTACGGTTTTAAATAGTTCTTGAACTTGCGAGTTTTTTAAGACCATCCGGAGCATCGTACGTCCAGCCGTTCGTTCACAGTAAGGCCCCGAAGTTTGCACCGACAGGCATTTTCGACTCCAGTGTGAATGAAATTGTATACAATTCAAACCAAATCTCGTAACCAGAGACGCGCCCACAATAGGAATTTGTGAATACGGCCAATCATTGGTAGGGATCACCTGATTATATTGGCGGAGTATGAAGTCGAGTTGGTTGTTCTGTGATATTATTTAATTTGAAAAATGATGGCTCTTTTGGAGTTTGTTGGTAGGTAGTGAAACTTGAACAAACGTTGAAGTATTATTGATGGGTAAATTATTACTACGGTAAATCATTACTCAACGGTAAATTATTACACAAAGGTTCATTATACCATCTACGTAGAAGGGGCTGGAGTTTGTTGGTAGGTACTTTTGCAACTTTTTTCACTCCTCATCAACAATTTCTTTTCAGAACTTCATTATGTGTGTTTCTTTTTGTTAGGTACTGTTTGTCATCGGCAGAGTTATTTTAGCAACATTTAACTCGTGATTTAGGTAGGTACCTAGTAACGAGTACGGGGTTAGGTACTAACCTACGGAGGGTCTGCGATCTACATAAATATGCATAGAATAGTACATATTATATTATATAGACGGGTTATCTATACAGAGAGCTGTGATCTGTAACAGAAGGGTATTCTATACAAAATAATAAACCGTTGTGCAGGGATTTGCAGCGTTTTCATTTACGTTTCAAGGTGCGTAGTTCCAGAGAATGCAATGTCCGTCCGCCATATCATGCATGACGGCATCGTTTTTGGTCTAAAAAATTCGTTCTTTCGCGCACATGCTCCAATTGGGCCCTAGTTATGTCCCGAAACTTTTCAGCCCGATCGGAATATACCCAGGGGTGTTATGAGTGAAAATGTGTGTAAAAATAGGTACTTTTTGTGTTTTAGTAACATGAGGTTATGAGGTATCGTTTTCCATGTTATTTAGGACGAGAAGACCGAATATGAAGTCGATTTGACCAATGAGTGGAAAATTGAGGTTCTAATGAAGTTTCAGCATTAAATTTAAGTTAAATTTTGGTATAAAATCGTCGTTCTTCCGCACATAGTTTGGGTCCCCATTTGGGAAGACATTTTGGTCCTAGTTGTGCTCCAAAGCTCGGCAGCCCGATCGGAATACACTCAGGGGCGTGATGGGAGAAAAATGGGTGTAATAATAGGGGTTTTCGAGGTTTTTTTGAGGTTTTATGGACATGAGCTTGTGAGGTATCGTTTCCCATGTGTTTGAGGGTGAAAAGACCGAATATGAAATTGATCTTGATCAGAGAGCGAAGAATTGAGGTAGTAATGAATGTTCAGCTCCCAAAATTAAATTATAGTGAGTCGAAAACCTGGGAAATGGCAGAAATCGCCATAACCTTTGCCCGTGGATGTAAAAAGTTGAATTAAAAAAAAAAAAAAAGTGAAAACACGTTGTAAAGTAACACTGGAGGTAAGTATTAACAAGTGATTCAAGGCAGTTCAACGACTCGATTTTAGTGGACTTCACAACACAAAATTGTAAACTTCACTGTCTTAAACATGTTATTAATCTATAAATGTTTTACAACTATGTACCTGCCTCAGATAAAATTTCTATAATTGACCATTGTGATACAATATTGTTGTCCGGCTAATAACAAATTTACCTACCCTCTATAAAAATAGATAGAAAGCGTCATTCAAAATTATAGTTGATATTAAAGAGTGTTAGTAGTACCAACCTACATATAATCTCAGTACGTATAGTTTCCCCGTCAGTAGCTAAATAAATTAATTGTGAAGAATGGGTAGGTACCTAAGAAATTCCTTAGGTACTTATCAACTCGATGGGGTTGGTATTTAATTATTTTATGAATGTGTGTATCCAAACAATTGCGGGTTCTATGAAGGGAGGTAGGTAGGTAGGTAATTCTTCCACTAGTTAGTTAAGATAATTGTTTCAAGACAATACCTTCCGTATGTATCCAACCCCCGCCCCACCAACCGACCCCCCGCCTACCCCGCCCGGACACAACCCTTTCATTCCTAATGCTGATTTGGTCGAGACTGTGGCTGTTACTATGTGACGCGTGTCAACGAAAACTTTCCCCAATTTGATAATTTACTCTCGTAAATAGTTTTGCGAATCAAGTAGGTATTAGTTACCATACTTCGGGTCTTTGTGTTGTGTTCAGATTGAACGATTGTTAGATTATTTACCTTTATCTCCCTTCTGAGTTATCTTCGCTGCTACTGAACCCGTTTTCCTCAGTTGCCGTTTCAGGTGAGTTTCTATTATACATATATTTGGGTATTTTATTTTACATATCTATCTGGAGGCAATAGTCCACTTGTGGTACTGATCAATAATCATTTATGGAAATTGGAATGTAATAGTTTTCCTCCTGTTATGGTTGCATTGGAATGTCCGGAGTGGGGGTTGGCACCAATGCAACCATAACAGGAGGAAAACTATTATTCCGCCGATTTCGCCCATTTTGGTTCATTATTCCGTGAATAATACACCTATGTAATGGCTCGGCAAGGTTTCTTTCTTTTACGTTTCAAGCTGCATAGATTCCAAAAATGCATTGTCCGTCCGCCGTATCACGTATACCGGCTTCATTTTCGGTATAAAAAATTCGTTCTTTCGCACACATACTCCATTTGGGCCCTAGTTGTGTCCCGAACTTTGCAGCCAGATCGGAATATACCCAGGGGTGTTATGAGTGAAAATGTGTATAAAAATGGGTAGGTACTTCTTGTGTTTTAGTAACATGTCAGTAACATGAGGTTTTGGGCTATCGTTTTCCATGTTTTTTTTGACGAGAAGACCCGTGGTGTGCACGAACGGCTGGACGTACCGGTAAAAAAACCATACCCTTCCATCGAAAGTTTTCGAGCTACGGCGTTCTGAGTATTTCAACCCCTACTTTTAACCCCTTAGAGATGACTGACAGTAACCCCGAGCTCGAGGACCAACTAGACCCCGAACGGAACCTATAACCCGAATTTCATTAATTTTGTTTCATGGTAACTAAGAAGAGTGGCCAGTACGGCGCACGGCGGACAGACAGAAATATTCCTATTGCATTTTCGCATTCTACATACCTTGAAACGCAAATCATCAAACTTTCAGGGGGGGTTAGATTTTTTTTTTTTTTTCATGCTCGATTCCAATGGTTCATTATTGAAAATAATAAACCAAAATTTACCTACACTCTATAAAAATAGGTAGAAAGCGTCATGCAAAATTATAGTTGATCTTAAAGAGTGGTAGTAGCAGTACCTACATACATATAATCTCAGTACGTATAGTTTCCCCATCAGTAGCTAAATAAATTAATTGTGAAGATTGGGTAGGTACCTAAAAAATTCCTTAGGTACTTGTCAACTCGATGGGGTTGGTATTTAATTATTTTATGAATGTGTGTAACCAAACAATTGCGGGTTCTTTGAAGGGAGGTAGGTAGGTAGGTAATTCTTCCACTAGTTAGTTAAGATAATTGTTTCAAGACAATACCTTCCGTATGTATCCAACCCCCGCCCCACCAACCGACCACCCGCCTACCCCGCTCGGACACAACCCTTTCATTCCTAATGCTGATTTGGTCGAGACTGTGACTGTTACTAAGTGACGCGTGTCAACGAAAACTTTCCCCAATTTGATATTATAGTAATTTACTCTCGTAAATAGTTTTGCGAATCAAGTAGGTATTACTTACCATACTTCGGGTCTTTGTGTTGTGTTCAGATTGAACGATTGTTAGATTATTTACCTTTATCTCCCTTCTGAGTTATCTTCGCTGCTACTGAACCCGTTTTCCTCAGTTGCTGTTTCAGGTGAGTTTCTATTATACATATATTTGGCTATTTTATTTTACTCATCTATCTGGAGGCAATAGTCCACTTGTGGTACTGATCAATAATCTTTTATGGAAATTGGAATGTAATAGTTTTCCTCGTGTTATGGTTGCATTGGAATGTCCGGAGTGGGGGTTGGTACCAATGGAGAGAACGGACCTGACAAGGGGAGTCTACGGCGGTGAGGTCGCCGATTTCGCCCATTTTGGTTTATTATTCTGTGAATAATACACCTATGTAATGGCTCGGCAAAACATTTTTATAACACCCCTTCAAAATTTATTCTTTTACGTTTCAAGGTGCGTAGATTCCAAAAGTACAATGTCCGTCCGCCGTATCACGTATACCGGCTTCATTTTCGGTATAAAAAATTCGTTCTTTCGCACACATACTCCATTTGGGCCCTAGTTGTGTCCCGAACTTTGCAGCCCGATCGGAATACACCGAGGGGTGTTATGAGTGAAAATGTGTATAAAAATGGGTACTTCTGTTGTTTTAGTAACATGTCAGTAACATGAGGTTTTGGCCTATCGTTTTCCATGTTTTTTGGACGAGAAGACCGTTGGTGTGCACGAACGGCTGGACGTACAATGCTCCGGGTGGTCTCAAAAAATTGTTTAGCTCAAGACAAATTTAATATCGTAAAAAAAACCATACCCTTCTATCGAAAGTTTTCGAGCTACGGCGTTCTGAAAATTTCAACCCCTATTTTGAACCCCTTAGAGATGACTCACAGTAACGCCGAGGTTCGAGGACCAACTAGACCCCGAACGGAACATATAACCCGAATTTCATCAATTTTTTTCATGGTAACAAAGAAAATTGCTCAGTGCGGCGTACGGCGGACAGACAGAAATCTTTTTTATTGCATTTTCGGATTCTACGTACCTTGAAACGTAAAACCATCAAATTTGGGGGGGGGGTTAGAATTAATTTTTTCCATGCTCAATTCCAAAGGTTCATTATTGAAAATAATAAACCAAAAAGAGGTTTCTTTCTTTCTTGAATTTTCTGCCTGTGAAATGAATAATGCTTACATTTTATTGCGAAACTCAGAAGTTTCACCGCGGTGGAGTATGTCATTACCAACATTTTCATTTGGTATTTTAGTAGTGGCTGTACTTTCACAGCTTCATACCCCCCTCCCCCCCTACCCATTGAATCAAGACGCTCTCCCATTATTCAGTCTGTCGTTCTCCGCTCCTTCAGTTGTTTCTCTACCTACCTAACCGCTATCCTTCCACTCGCTTCCTTCAACTCATCAGGATACCTATCTACAAAATCCGCCTGAAAAAGAAAAACGGAGTTATTGAAAAAATAGTATATTTCCACTAATACACGAAAAACGCAAAAAAACACTGTTATACCGGTTTCGGTGATCAAACCATCGTCAGTAACAATGTGTTACAGACGGTATAACAGTGTTTTTTGCGTTTTTCGTGTATTAGTAGAAATATACTATTTTGGTTTATTATTTTCAATAATGAACCATTGGAATCGAGCATGAAAAAAAAAATTCTTACCCCCCCTCAAAATTTGATGGTTTACGTTTCAAGATATGTAGAATCCAAAACTGCAATAAAAATATTTCTGTCTGTCCGCCGTACGCCGTACGCCGTACGCCGTACACCGTACGCCGTACGCCGTACGGGCCACTTTTCTTAGTTACCATGAAAAAAAATTGATGAAATTCGGGTTATAGGTTCCGTTCGGCGTCTAGTTGGTCCTCGAAGCTCGACGTTACTGTGAGTCATCTCTAAGGGGTTCAAAATAGGGGTTGAAATTTTCAAAACGCCTATACCATTTTTTTACGTAAATATTTTTACGGTTTTAAATAGTTCTTGAACTTGCGAGTTTTTTAAGACCATCCGGAGCATCGTACGTCCAGCCGTTCGTTCACAGTAAGGCCCCGAAGTTTGCACCGACAGGCATTTTCGACTCCAGTGTGAATGAAATTGTATACAATCCAAACCAAATCTCGTAACCAGAGACGCGCCCACAATAGGAATTTGTGAATACGGCCAATCATTGGTAGGGATCACCTGATTATATTGGCGGAGTATGAAGTCGAGTTGGTTGTTCTGTGATATTATTTAATTTGAAAAATGATGGCTCTATTGGAGTTTGTTGGTAGGTAGTGAAACTTGAACAAACGTTGAAGTATTATTGATGGGTAAATTATTACTACGGTAAATCATTACTCAACGGTAAATTATTACACAACGGTAAATTATACCATCTACGTAGAAGGGGCTGGAGTTTGTTGGTAGGTACTTTTGCAACTTTTTTCACTCCTCATCAACAATTTCTTTTCAGAACTTCATTATGTGTGTTTCTTTTTGTTAGGTACTGTTTGTCATCGGCAGAATTATTTTAGCAACATTTAACTCGTGATTTAGGTAGGTACCTAGTAACGAGTACGGGGTTAGGTACTAACCTACGGAGTGTCTGCGATCTACATAATATGCATATAATAGAATAGTACATATCATATTATATAGACGGGTTATCTATACATAGAGCTGTGATCTGTAACAGAAGGGTATTCTATACAAAATAATAAACCGTTGTGCAGGGATTTGCAGCGTTTTTTCAATAACTCCGTTTTTCTTTGAAATGGGTTTCCACGATTTCTTCGCGAGTGATTTAGTTCGTATCCGCCTGAAAGCTGTCTACCACCAGAGATCATCCACCCCCCGAGGTATGCAGAGCGCTGCCAAAAGGTACGCGTCGAAAAGTCTTTAATACCTAATTCCTTCTCAATCCCTTTCGCTTCCACCTACCTATTCTTCATTCTCTCACGATTATCTGACCCAGCCCTATAAATTATCCACAAAATACAGTCAACCTTAACCGCCTCATCAGGGGCGATCAAAAATTCACTTTCTTCGGGTCAGATTACTACACCTGATATTATAAACGCTAATATCGGGTCTGTATTTAAAGCCGGGATCTACTGTGGAAACGCTTGTTCGCAAGATTATTGAGAACACTCAAAGAGAGATGCATGTCCGTTTATTGCAACACCTTGATCAAGCTCACAGCCACCTGAAACTGATGTTTCACGGTGTTCCTGAAGCGTCTGATGAAAAACTGGAGTCAGTTGTGACCAGCTGACCAAATGGTCAGGAATACTCTCAAGGTTGATGACAAGTTGATGACAACAGTTTGGTCAGAATTCGAAGGGTTGGTCGTACAAATGACCCGATTTCATAGCAGACCCGCAATACACGTCCGTCTGGAGGGTTCAAACAGCGCCCGATTGGTGACTTCCTCGCATTACGAGGTCAAAGCTGCAGCTGTCTTCGCTGCCAAACGATTTCTCAAAGTTCTCAGAACACCGATGACCGAAGACCTGAGTCATTAGTTTACTCACACAAGTATTTCATAATCTCGTTTTACTGTCATTCTTATTCCGTACATATCAGATGACAGGCCGCCATAAATTGAGTGATGATAAACGGAATCTCCTGTAACTTTTTTAAAATTTAATACATATAAATGTCTGTAGGTAGATTTTCCTGAAGCTAGGAGGAACCTACTTTCCTAATGAATATTTTAATATCGCTGTTATTGATCAAGTTAAACACTACCTATAACTTTGAGTTAAGGCTCAATTTTATTTACATATTCACACTAATATTGGTTTATTATTTTCAATAATGAACCATTGGAATCGAGCATGAAAAAAAAAATTCTTACCCCCCCTCAAAATTTGATGGTTTACGTTTCAAGGTATGTAGAATCCAAAACTGCAATAAAAATATTTCTGTCTGTCCGCCGTACGCCGTACGCCGTACGCCGTACACCGTACGCCGTACGCCGTACGCCGTACGGGCCACTTTTCTTAGTTACCATAAAAAAAAATTGATGAAATTCGGGTTATAGGTTCCGTTCGGCGTCTAGTTGGTCCTCGAAGCTCGACGTTACTGTGAGTCATCTCTAAGGGGTTCAAAATAGGGGTTGAAATTTTCAAAACGCCTATACCATTTTTTTACGTAAATATTTTTACGGTTTTAAATAGTTCTTGAACTTGCGAGTTTTTTAAGACCATCCGGAGCATCGTACGTCCAGCCGTTCGTTCACAGTAAGGCCCCGAAGTTTGCACCGACAGGCATTTTCGACTCCAGTGTGAATGAAATTGTATACAATTCAAACCAAATCTCGTAACCAGAGACGCGCCCACAATAGGAATTTGTGAATACGGCCAATCATTGGTAGGGATCACCTGATAATATTGGCCGAGTATGAAGTCGAGTTGGTTGTTCTGTGATATTATTTCGCTTGAAAAATGATGGCTCTTTTGGAGTTTGTTGGTAGGTAGTGAAACTTGAACAAACGTTGAAGTATTATTGATGGGTAAATTATTACTACGGTAAATCATTACTCAACGGTAAATTATTACACAACGGTTCATTATACCATATACATACGTAGAAGGGGCTGGAGTTTGTTGGTAGGTACTTTTGCAACTTTTTTCACTCCTCATCAACAATTTCTTTTCAGAACTTCATTATGTGTGTTTCTTTTTGTTAGGTACTGTTTGTCATCGGCAGAATTATTTTAGCAACATTTAACTCGTGATTTAGGTAGGTACCTAGTAACGAGTACGGGGTTAGGTACTAACCTACGGAGGGTCTGCGATCTACATAATTATGCATAGAATAGTACATATTATATTATATAGACGGGTTATCTATACATAGAGCTGTGATCTGTAACAGAAGGGTATTCTATACAAAATAATAAACCGTTGTGCAGGGATTTGCAGCGTTTTTTTCATGATCTAGTTTTACGTTTATTCTTTGGATTCAACCCACTACGAGAGACTTCTTATGTACCGTCGTGGCTTGCTTGCTGTGGCAGTATTTATTTTTTTTTGCCTTTTGGTTTATTATTCTGTGAATAATACACCTATGTATTCGCTCAGCAAACAATTTTTATAACACCCCCTCAAACTTTTGGTTTATTATTTTCAATAATGAACCATTGGAATCGAGCATGAAAAAAAAATTCTTACCCCCCCTCAAAATTTGATGGTTTACGTTTCAAGGTATGTAGAATCCAAAACTGCAATAAAAATATTTCTGTCTGTCCGCCGTACGCCGTACGCCGTACGCCGTACGCCGTACGGGCCACTTTTCTTAGTTACCATGAAAAAAAATTGATGAAATTCGGGTTATAGGTTCCGTTCGGCGTCTAGTTGGTCCTCGAAGCTCGACGTTACTGTGAGTCATCTCTAAGGGGTTCAAAATAGGGGTTGAAATTTTCAAAACGCCTATACTATTTTTTTACGTAAATATTTTTACGGTTTTAAATAGTTCTTGAACTTGCGAGTTTTTTAAGACCATCCGGAGCATCGTACGTCCAGCCGTTCGTTCACAGTAAGGCCCCGAAGTTTGCACCGACAGGCATTTTCGACTCCAGTGTGAATGAAATTGTATACAATTCAAACCAAATCTCGTAACCAGAGACGCGCCCACAATAGGAATTTGTGAATACGGCCAATCATTGGTAGGGATCACCTGATTATATTGGCGGAGTATGAAGTCGAGTTGGTTGTTCTGTGATATTATTTCGCTTGAAAAATGATGGCTCTTTTGGAGTTTGTTGGTAGGTAGTGAAACTTGAACAAACGTTGAAGTATTATTGATGGGTAAATTATTACTACGGTAAATCATTACTCAACGGTAAATTATTACACAACGGTTCAGTATACCATCTACGTAGAAGGGGCTGGAGTTTGTTGGTAGGTACTTTTGCAACTTTTTTCACTCCTCATCAACAATTTCTTTTCAGAACTTCATTATGTGCGTTTCTTTTTGTTAGGTACTGTTTGTCATCGGCAGAATTATTTTAGCAACATTTAACTCGTGATTTAGGTAGGTAGTAACGAGTACGGGGTTAGGTACTAACCTACGGAGGGTCTGCGATCTACATTATGTATATAATAGAATAGTACATATCATATTATATAGAAGGGTTATCTTATACATAGAGCTGTGATCTGTAACAGGAGGGTATTCTATACAAAATAATAAACCGTTGTGCAGGGATTTGCAGCGTTTTTTCTTTTCCGTTTCGAGGTGCGTAGATTCCAAAAATGCAATGTCCGTACGCCGTCCGCCGTACGCCGTATCACGTGTACCGGCTTCATTTTAGGTCTAAAAAAGTCGTTCTTTCGCACACATGCTCCATTTGGGCCCTAGTTGTGTCCCGAAACTTTTCAGCCCGATCGGAATATACCCAGGGGTGTTATGAGTGAAAATGTGTGTAAAAATAGGTACTTTTTGCGTTTTAGCAAGATGTTGGTAAAATGAGCTTTTGAGGTAATGTTTTCCATGTTTTTGGGGACGAGAATACCGAATATGAAGTCGATTTTGACCAAAGACGCGGAAATTGAGGTTTTACCAAAGGTTCAGCTCCCAAAATTGGTTTTTTGAGTCAAAAACCTGGAAAATTGTCTGAAATCACCATCAATGTGTATACTAACATTAGAAAAAGTGTAAACAGCTGAATCAAGACCATTAAATCGAACTACCAATGATCAAAGATGATCTGGAAAAAAAGCGTACCTATTTCATGTTTTGGGGGCCAAAATTGGTGGAAATCATCAGAAATAGCTATTTCAATCATTCCACATTCAAGAAACAATAAATTTAACAGCCAACAAGAATCTCTAGTACTCTAATAGAATAATAAACCCATGTGACAAGGACTTTGCAGCGTTTTTAATTTTCTTCTTCTTGTCTTCCCTTTTCCTCATCTTTCTAATATATTTCATATCCTTTTACTATGAACTTCTCTCTCTTCTATTTCATCGAACTATTGATATTCTTTGGGCTTTTGGTGGCTTCCGGGGCTGAGTGGGCTCGCCTGCGGTTCAGGCCTTTTTTTTCAACAACCGCGCCGGGAGATTGTTAGTAGTTGTTTCTAATGTGCTAGTGTATCTATCTGAGGTTCGGACTGAAATGAAAAAACGCTGCAAATCCCTGCACAACGGTTTATTATTTTGTATAGAATACCCTTCTGTTACAGATCACAGCTCTATGTATAGATAACCCGTCTATATAATATGATATGTACTATTCTATGCATAATTATTTAGATCGCAGACCCTCCGTAGGTTAGTACCTAACCCCGTACTCGTTACTAGGTACCTACCTAAATCACGAGTTAAATGTTGCTAAAATAATTCTGCCGATGACAAACAGTACTTAACAAAAAGAAACACACATAATGAAGTTCTGAAAAGAAATTGTTGATGAGGAGTGAAAAAAGTTGCAAAAGTACCTACCAACAAACTCCAGCCCCTTCTACGTAGATGGTATAATGAACCGTTGTGTAATAATTTACCGTTGAGTAATGATTGACCGTAGTAATAATTTACCCATCAATAATACTTCAACGTTTGTTCAAGTTTCACTACCTACCAACAAACTCCAAAAGAGCCATCATTTTTCAAATGAAATAATATCACAGAACATCCAACTCGACTTCATACTCCGCCAATATAATCAGGTGATCCCTACCAATGATTGGCCGTATTCACAAATTCCTATTGTGGGCGCGTCTCTGGTTACGAGATTTGGTTTGAATTGTATACAATTTCATTCACACTGGAGTCGAAAATGCCTGTCGGTGCAAACTTCGGGGCCTTACTGTGAACGAACGGCTGGACGTACGATGCTCCGGATGGTCTTAAAAAACTCGCAAGTTCAAGAACTATTTAAAACCGTAAAAATATTTACGTAAAAAAATGGTATAGGCGTTTTGAAAATTTCAACCCCTATTTTGAACCCCTTAGAGATGACTCACAGTAACGTCGAGCTTCGAGGACCAACTAGACGCCGAACGGAAACTATAACCCGAATTTCATCAATTTTTTTTCATGGTAACTAAGAAAAGTGGCCCGTACGGCGTACGGCGTACGGCGTACGGCGGACAGACAGAAATATTTTTATTGCAGTTTTGGATTCTACATACCTTGAAACGTAAACCATCAAATTTTGAGGGGGGGTAAGAATTTTTTTTTTTCATGCTCGATTCCAATGGTTCATTATTGAAAATAATAAACCAAAAAACCAGTCATGCAGCATGACTTAATGAGCGAATTTTCAAAGAAATATTCGAATTAATGGTTATGGTTTTGTTTTGCTTCGAACTCTCGTCTTCAATTAATACTTCTCACATTTTTCAATCTGACCATTCTAAGGGGGTGGGGGGGGGGGGGGGGGGTAAGAGTTTAAAGATTATCCTAGTTTTGGGTAATTTTTGCGCACTTTAAATGCTCTAATTTAAGAACGGATTTAGATATCTAAAATCCGATTTCACCATCGTGTTCAGCGTGCAAAAACCTTTAATGAGGGGTCACTTGTTAGAAAATAACATTTTGGGGATTTTTGGGTAATTTTTGCGCACTTTAAATGCTCTAATTTGAGAACGGATCAAGATATCTAAAATCCGATTCCACCATCGTGTTCAGCGTGCAAACACCTTTAAAATGAGGGGTCACTTGTTGGAAAATAACATTTTGGGGATTTTTGGGTAATTTTTGCGCACTTTAAATGCGCCAAAACCCTCCTTAGAGTAGGCCAATTTCGCCCATCTTCGAACTTAGCCTTTCGATTGCCAAGATAGATTTTTTGTGCAAATTTGAGCTGTTTATCTCAATTCTATCGAGAGTTATCGTCTGGAGTGACACATATATAAATATATATATACATATAAAAAAAAATCAGTCATGCAGCATGACTTAATGAGCGAATTTTCAAAGAAATATTCGAATTAATGGCTATGGTTTTGAATAAAGGAAAACTTCGGTCTAAAATTTGGTTTTCTATGTATATTCTCTTCGTATTTATTTTAATTTGTACGTTTTGTCCATCCTGATTCTACCGTTTGTTTATTACGTAATTGTACTAAGTGCTTATTTATTTGATCGCTGTGGGTAAATTCAAGGAGTTGTACTAATCGTTTGCCTCCCCCTTTTTTGCTTCGAACTCTCGTCTTCAATTAATACTTCTCACATTTTTCAATCTGACCACTCTAAGGGGGTGGGGGTAAGAGTTTAAAGATTATCCTAGTTTTGGGTAATTTTTGCGCACTTTAAATGCTCTAATTTAAGAACGGATTTAGATATCTAAAATCCGATTTCACTATCGTGTTCAGCGTGCAAAAACCTTTAAAATGAGGGGTCACTTGTTAGAAAATAACATTTTGGGGATTTTTGGGTAATTTTTGCGCACTTTAAATGCTCTAATTTGAGAACGGATCAAGATATCTAAAATCCGATTCAACCATCGTGTTCAGCGTGCAAAAACCTTTAAAATGAGGGGTCACTTGTTGGAAAATAACATTTTGGGGATTTTTGGGTAATTTTTGCGCACTTTAAATGCTCTAATTTGAGAACGGATCAAGATATCTAAAATCCGATTCCACCATCGTGTTCAGCGTGCAAAAACCTTTAAAATGAGGGGTCACTTGTTAGAAAATAACATTTTGGGGATTTTTAGGTAATTTTTGCGCACTTTAAATGCTCTAATTTGAGAACGGATCAAGATATCTAAAATCCGATTCCACCATCGTGTTCAGCGTGCAAAAACCTTTAAAATGAGGGGTCACTTGTTGGAAAATAACATTTTGGGGATTTTTGGGTAATTTTTGCGCACTTTAAATGCGCCAAAACCCTCCTTAGAGTAGGCCAATTTCGCCCATCTTCGAACTTAGCCTTTCGATTGCCAAGATAGATTTTTTGTGCAAATTTGAGCTGTTTATCTCAATTCTATCGAGAGTTATCGTCTGGAGTGACACATATATAAATAAATATATATATATATACATATAAAAAAGTGTTAAATTTCAGGAATCGTTTTAGAATGGTCTGAAACGGATTTCTATGAAGAAAATTTCCAAAAATTTATATTATTTAAATTTCGAAGCCATTGCAATAGCTTCATTTTCTTTGAAAATTCGCTAAAAGTGTTAAATTTCAGGAATCGTTTTAGAATGGTCTGAAACGGATTTCTATGAAGAAAATTTCCAAAAATTTATATTATTTAAATTTCGAAGCCATTGCAATAGCTTCATTTTCTTTGAAAATTCGCTAAAACAAGTAGTGCTAAGGTCATGTAAACAAATCGTAGCATTCATTACGTTATCCCCATTTCTTTCCTCACTTCAGTTTGAAGATAACGTTTACGACGGTCGTCTCCATTTTTTTTTTAACTTTCCTGTGAAAATGGCCCGACTTACGGTCACTAATAGAGGATTTCGATGCCTTGAAATGGACAATTTTTATTACAGACAATTCAAAGTGTACGGAACTGTGAAATGGCGGTGCTCTAGGACGAACTTTTGCATTTTTGAGTACGTTAAAAAAGTCGGTTACATGAGGCACGTTGTACGAAAAAATGAAAAGATGATGCATGATGATAAATTATGACTTCATATTATGTTGCGTAATAATAATAAGCATGATGATAAACAACGTTTTCACTTTACATTTCTCCACATTTCTTCACTTACTGCCTGAACCCTACACTAAATTTTGTGGCGCTTATGTACCAGTAAGCTGGCGCTTATGCCCTATAGCGCTTTTGGCCATGCATTTTGGCGCATATGTCCGGTTTTTCTCCAGTTTGGTGCTTATGTCCTGCCCCGCCGTGACCTATCGAGTGACGGACGTGGTTATCTCACTGCAGACGAGCTGGAAGACTCCGGCGTGTCCTTGAATATCAACAGCCAAATAGCTGGTTTTGTAAATCGTTTCTCGAAGCGTTCCTTTGGGGTAGGCTATTTCAATGCTGGAAGTCTAATTTCTAATATTGATGATGTCAAGGCTTATATTGAAGGGGTGCATTTCTCTGCGCTATGTATTACTGAAACATGGCTGAACAGCAGAATCTCAAATAAAGCAGTTGCTTTGCCTGGGTGCAGGATGATTAGACATGATAGACTTAGTAAACTAGGTAAGGAAGGAGAAGGTGGTGTTGCTATGTGTCTTGAGCTGGTGTGTTGGGCTTACGACATGGCGGGTGAGTTGGATGAGGATAGGTTATGGTGTGGTGAGAGGTTGGATGAGGAAGGATGTGCTGCGTAGGAGTCTTGCTAACGCCCCACGGTTTTCACCACAGCAGGCATTAGCTAGAGGGAAGGTTAGCTCTCAACGGTTTTTATCACAGCTGGCGCTAGAGGTAGTGGCTCCCCGCGGTTTTCACCACAGCAGAAGCCTGGGATGTAGAGGCTAGTACCCCGCGGTTTTCACCACACCAGGTGTTAGAGGAGGAGGAGGCGTCCCGCGGTTTTCACCACAGCAGGTGTTAAAGGAGAAGGAGGTATTCTGCGGTTTTCACCACAGTAGATACCAGGAAGGAGGGGAGCACCCCGTGGTTTTCACAACAGCGAGTGGAAGGAAAGGTAGAAGAGAGATGGCGTGAGAGAGGGTCGACAGAGAAGTCGCAAGTCGAGGGTGGGTCGGTCGAATGAGGAGCTGGGATAGCAGGTCTGCTTATAAAGGTCCATTTCCACCTGTCCCCTGTCTACAAGCGGCGTTATGAACGTTGAGGGGCGATGGAGGTTGATGGAAGGGACACTTCTCCTACTTTCCCCTTGGCGTCGCCCAGCTCGTCGTTCCCTTCGTCTATTTGGTTAAATCCTTCAATATTACAGAGGAGTGGTTAATGTACAGATTTAAGGGGAACCACGACACTATCTTCTAAATTCGTGAAGGCTTGAAGTTGGACATGCGGTGCGGTCTGAAGGTTCCCCAACTGAATTACTGTTCATAAACATAAAATATAACGGTGGAAAATTGCTGACTGATGTTTCTATTCTTGAGCAGACGTTTTTCAATTGGTTTGTGGCTTATGACAATCTGCTGGTTCTAGGGGATTTCAACTGCAATCCTACGATACGCCCAATTTTAAACGGCAGCATTTCATGCTCCCTCCTCTCTCACTGGAACTCATACCATCGGGACTCGCACATCTCACCTCTCATTCTAGCAGCACGATTGATCTTGCACTTGTTAAGAATTTGGATCAGGTCTTTCACTTAAGCAGTTTTTAACATCCGGAGTTTCATCTCATGATTATTTAACTGTTGCATTGAAGATTCCGCCTTTGGCATATACAAACCTACTGTTATTAATATTATAACCAGAAGCTTCAAAAATATTAATTCCGATGACCTTCTTCAGTTTTCAGCTAAGCTAGATTGGGCTAAACTGCATTCACTGACATGGTCAATAATTTCAATTCTCTCATCACAACATGCATGGATAAATTCGCTCCAATCAAACGATTCTAAGTCAAACGCCCCTTGGCGTTCTTCTTGGCGAACTTCTTGGTTCACTGCTACAGTCATAGCCAGTATGGCCGAACGAGATTACACTCTCTGGAAGTTGACCTACGATCCTATAATCAAGGAGGCTCACTCCAGGCAAAGAAATAAAGCGAAATCCCACACTCGTTATCATAAAAAGAAAAATGCCTTGCTCAAGCTTGATCCATCTTGTAACTCCATGAAAACTCTATGGCATAACATCATTGACTTAGGTTTAAAAAAGGTTAAATCGGAGCGGAGACCATTATATGACCCGGATGATCTCAACAAGGACTTTTTCAGATATCAACCATCTTCTCCTCACACTCTTGAACTTCCGGCAACTTCTATCACTGACGGATTTTCATTTTAGTGTGTTGATCAAACTGATGTTAGCATTGCGTTCCATTAATTCTCAATGTCCGGTCAGAGCTGGTTTTGGTTTATTATTTTCAATAATGAACCATTGGAATCGAGCATGAAAAAAAAAATTCTTACCCCCCCTCAAAATTTGATGGTTTACGTTTCAAGGTATGTAGAATCCAAAACTGCAATAAAAATATTTCTGTCTGTCCGCCGTACGCCGTACGCCGTACGCCGTACGCCGTACGCCGTACGCCGTACGCCGTACGCCGTACGCCGTACGGGCCACTTTGCTTAGTTACCATGAATAAAAATTGATGAAATTCGGGTTATAGGTTCCGTTCGGCGTCTAGTTGGTCCTCGAAGCTCGACGTTACTGTGAGTCATCTCTAAGGGGTTCAAAATAGGGGTTGAAATTTTCAGAAAGCCTATACCTTTGTTTTACGAGAATTTTTTTACGGTTTTAAATAGTTCTCGAACTTGGGAGTCGTTTAAGACCACCCGCAGCACCATACGTCCAGCCGTTCGTTCACAGTAAGGCCCCGAAGTTTTCACCGACAGGCATTTTCGACACCAGGGTGAATGAAATTGTATACACTCTCGTCACCAGGGACGCGCTATATTCAATCAATCAATCAATTTATTCAATCAATCGAACAATCAATCAATCAATTTTTCAATTGCAATTGGAATTCACTTAGAATTGTAAATATTGGTATACTCTATTGAACTTTAATTTGAATTGGAATTTTTTTCGAATTGCCTAATTGGCATTGTGCGCTCGTCACCGGGGAAGCGCTCGATTCCATCAATCAATCAATTTATTCAATCGATTTCGAATTGGAATTCATTAATTTGAATTGGAATTCATTAATTTGAATTGGAATTCATTAATTGAATTGGAATTCATTAATTTGAATTCAAATTAATTTGAATTCAATTCAATTTGAATTGGAATTCATTTCGAATTGTCTAATTGGCATGGTGCGCATTGGCATTGTTCGAAATGGTTCTGCAATTCTATTGGCCAACGTTTTCACTCCTCATCAACAATTTTTGGTTTATTATTTTCAATAATGAACCATTGGAATCGAGCATGAAAAAAAAAATTCTTCCCCCCCCTCAAAATTTGATGGTTTACGTTTCAAGGTATGTAGAATCCAAAACTGCAATAAAAATATTTCTGTCTGTCCGCCGTACGCCGTACGCCGTACGCCGTACGCCGTACGGGCCACTTTTCTTAGTTACCATGAAAAAAAATTGATGAAATTCGGGTTATAGGTTCCGTTCGGCGTCTAGTTGGTCCTCGAAGCTCGACGTTACTGTGAGTCATCTCTAAGGGGTTCAAAATAGGGGTTGAAATTTTCAAAACGCCTATACCATTTTTTTACGTAAATATTTTTACGGTTTTAAATAATTCTTGAACTTGCGAGTTTTTTAAGACCATCCGGAGCATCGTACGCCCAGCCGTTCGTTCACAGTAAGGCGCCGAAGTTTGTACCGACAGGCATTTTCGACTCCAGTGTGAATGAAATTGTATACAATTCAAACCAAATCTCGTAACCAGAGACGCGCCCACAATAGGAATTTGTGAATACGGCCAATCATTGGTAGGGATCACCTGATTATATTGGCGGAGTATGAAGTCGAGTTGGTTGTTCTGTGATATTATTTAATTTGAAAAATGATGGCTCTTTTGGAGTTTGTTGGTAGGTAGTGAAACTTGAACAAACGTTGAAGTATTATTGATGGGTAAATTATTACTACGGTAAATCATTACTCAACGGTAAATTATTACACAACGGTTCATTATACCATCTACGTAGAAGGGGATGGAGTTTGTTGGTAGGTACTTTTGCAACTTTTTTCACTCCTCATCAACAATTTCTTTTCAGAACTTCATTATGTGTGTTTCTTTTTGTTAGGTACTGTTTGTCATCGGCAGAATTATTTTAGCAACATTTAACTCGTGATTTAGGTAGGTACCTAGTAACGAGTACGGGGTTAGGTACTAACCTACGGAGGGTCTGCGATCTACATAATTATGCATAGAATAGTATATATTATATTATATAGACGGGTTATCTATACATAGAGCTGTGATCTGTAACAGAAGGGTATTCTATACAAAATAATAAACCGTTGTGCAGGGATTTGCAGCGTTTTTCTCTCCGCTTTCTGATCCATTTTCCCTTGTAACACACCTAACCTTCATCATGAATTGTTGCATAACGTTTCCTCAATTAATACCCGGACAAATGGAAAGAGGCCAAAGTAATACCAGTGGATAAAGGATCCGATAGCCGTTAACGAGTTTCGCCCTGTGTCCCTGCTCTGCGTCCCGTCCAAAGTTCTTGAAAATATTATGTTCAAGCGAATAATGCTGCATAATAATAAGAATTACTTTCTAAGTCCTTTTCAGTCGTGATTCCGGCGAGGTTATAGCTGCGTAACTGCTTTAACTCGAGTGACTGAGGACATTCTTGAAGGTTTTAATAATAAACTTGTCACAGTATCGGTGTTGCTTGATTCTCTGAAGCTTTCGGATCCATATATCAATCTATATTCCTCCACAAACTTGTTTGGTTGTTTCTCATCATTAGCCTGTAAATTCATTTCTTCTTTCTCCACTAATCGATGTCAGTATGTCATGTTCGGGTCTGCTCTGCACCTTTAAATCTTCATGCAGGTGTTCCTCAGGGGGGCCACTTTTTTTCTGTCTTTAGTCAAATGATATATTTCATGCTTTGATCGACTCAAATACCTGCAATATGCAGATGATGTGAAATTTTATGTTTCCTATCCAATCGACCTAAACTCTTCTCCAGTAAACTCTCTTCCCAATGTGCTTCTCAAAGTTAGTGTTTGGGCTAGTGGCAACTCTCTCCGTCTTAACCCAACAAAAAGTCAAGCCATTATTCACTCTCCTTCATTACTTGAAAAAAAAAAAAAATAAATAAATAAAAATTACTCGCTATCAGGGTTGATGGATGCATCAAACCATACAGTGATAAAGTGAAAAGCCTAGGAGTAGTCTTGTCTTCCAACACGAACTGGGAGGGTCATTTAGATGCCGTACCCAGGAAAGTTTACGGCTCTCTAGTTTCTCTTAGAAAATAAATAAACTTCACACCTGAGAAACTCCGAGTTATGTTGGTGAGGACACTTTTACTTCGCGCTTTATGTAGAGCCAAGAGCTTTTTATAAACTCCACTCTTAGTCGGAAATTGGAGGTAGCATATAATTGCCGTGTCAGATATGCTTATCATTTGGAGCCTCGTAGACACTGTATCCGAGCACGTCAACGAAATTCTTGGATGCGGCATAATTGTGTATTTTTTGAAGGTTAATTTTCCCAAATTTGTCTTCAAAATTATTATAAACCACGAGGACTTGAACACACCGGCTCTTGTTGGATGTTCTTTAACATGGCCTATCTGACAGGGTATTTGCTCTCCGGCAGACTTGGACGACGAATCGTCATTTTCGGAACTCCCTTTAGGGTGCACGCAGGTGCGAGTGTGTGGGACTCATTGCCGTTGGCTATTTGTAGTTGTGGCTCGCTCAGGTCTATGGATTAGCTGTCCTGAAGCACACTGAGGATCGGCAGTTCTCTTTATATTTTTATTCTGCTTCTTCTTTCTCTTTCTTCCTATCTGTCCACATTTCATTTTTCCATTCTTCCATCTTATATAAAAATACGCCAACCTGTTATAATTACATTGACGTCATTATTATGTGTAGAAACGTGGAGGGGTTATGAACCCTATTTCCACGTAAAAATATAAATAAATAAACTATTAAAACTATTGAAGTTGATGAAATTTTATCTCCAAAATTGCGAATTTTGAACTTGAGTCTGCCAGTATTTATCAGCGGTTCATTATTGACAGACCAAGGTGTATCATGCTCAAATCACATATATACTTTCATGAAGCCCCTGTCAACCCCCCTGAAGTTTATGACAATTCACCCGCGAAGGCAATTTTGTATGATTATGTCAGCAGTTATCAGCGGTTTGACATTGGGAGACCAAGGCATGTCTTCAGTAAATGCAGTAAAATGTTAAACGGCCTGAAGTTGATGAAATGCCAGTGGTTATCAGCAGTTTCAAATTGGCTAACCTCTACGGTTTAATTACTTCCCACGAGAATATCCGTCCACCGAAGTTACATCCTTCCTGGAATCAGTGTAATTTTTGGTCATTTTGGCCCTCACAACATGACCGCCATTTTTAAAGGCATGCGTTTTGGGTTGGCAGACAAAGCTCATTTTATTCATAATGGCGTAAATTTTCATTTTTTACTATCGATCTTTCTCCTGTGGTGAACACATTTTTTCGTTCCTGGCTCCAGGACCGATATACCTGCAATGAAAATGGAGGACTATCACGTACGGTCACCTTCATTAATTCATTTATCGTTGTGATATATATGAACCATCATGCAATGAGCCCAATGGCCTTATTATGTGGAATAAACCGGTCCAGTGAGATCTCCGATGTTTACCTGGAGCGTGGCTAGTACTTGGATGGGTGCCTGCCGTGACACGTAGTGACACGTTGAGGTATAACCCATGTAGCGGCTGGGCGAACCCCTCTCCACTGAAGGGGACGAGGCAATGATTAGCCAAGTAAAAAGCGAAATGTTCAGATAAAATGCTGATCCTCTCATTGAAGGACAGCTGATAACGTCTGCAAGGCAGTCGAACGAAAAGCCCCAGCCTGGAATGGCTGTTTAATTTAATTTGTTGTTTTTAAATCGATGAAAAACTGCTCAAGAAGTCATACGAAGGAAGTAGTGGGAAAATCTTGAAAAGGACTTACGCTCTGGAGGGTCCGCACTCCGCAGCCATGTGAGGTTTCACTAATTAAAAACCCACTTACCCTTATCCTCTTGACCTAATCCACCCCTGAATCAGCATTAACAACAGTGTATAGTTTCGAATGTACTTACTCAAGTTTCGATACTGATATTTCGAAGAATGCACTCACCCTGGAAAACCCTAATGTAGAAAAACAAAGAACAGAAATGATGAGAGAACTTTAGTGATAAAATGGGGTCTTTGTACGAGGAAACAAATTTAAGAAATGAAACATTCAAGTTCAGTAAAAGTTAAAGCTCAGAAGTTTCGCAAGTAGGAGAAAATAATCACGGACGAGCCTGTTCCCAAATTTCGACTTATTACCATATTAGTTCAACAAACTTCCGCTCAGACGTTACTTTGGTTTTCATTCTAGTGGCTCCCAACGTTTTCAGCCACACTTTTCTTAATGTTGCCTTCCTACGGTTATCAGCCAACCCTTCCTCTTCCTTCTTATTCTCTCGTTTTCCACGAAATTTAATCAGGACCGTCGGCCCCTCTTCGTCTCGTCTTAACCGTCATTCTTAGTCCTCTATCCCCCCCCCCCCCCCCTATACCGACCTCTTCTTCCATCTCCTTTCGACCTCCTTTCAGGACCTTCCTGGACCTCATCCAATCTAGTCGGATGTTACACTCGGATAAGGTTTAATTTGCCAAGAAAAGTTGAGCTCATTGCGAAAAGCGATGGAGGAGAGAAGGTCTTGAAGGGGCATGGCGGGGGAGGGGGGGAGAGTTGGATATTATGAAGGGTGTGAGGAGGGCAACTGAGAGTGGAATCGGTAAGGGAAAAGTCGAGCGGGATTGCTCTTTCAGTTTTTCCCCGCACTGCTGTTCCGTTCCAAGTCGCTTTCATGGTTGCGAGATGTTCTCGAACGAATCTTCATCTATGTTTCTAACCAAAATCAGGCATGTTTCGGGACGGCTCAGTAATGGGTAAGATATGGCGTGCGGATTGGTTTGGAAAATGGGTGAGGGGGAGGATGTACCCGACCAATGTATGTGAATATTCAGTGTTTAACCAAAAACGCTGAAAAGTCCTTGTCACGTGGGTATACCATATATTGTACATACCACCGGAAATGTTGGCTGTTCATTTATCGTTTCTTTCATGCGCAATAATTGAAATACCGATTTTGGCCCCCCTCCCCCACCCAAAACAGTCATTAAGCTAGTTTTTAAATTTATTTTAATATTGGTTTATTCTATTCAATAATGAATCTTTAGAAGCGAGCATGAAGAAGACCCCCCCCCCCCCACCCCCCGACCACAAAATCGTGGTACTGAGCACTTTCTTTAGTTACCATAAACCAAAATTGATGAAATTTGGTTTGCAGGTCCCATTCGGGGTCTGGTGGGCGAAGCTCGGCGTTAATGTCAGTCATTTCTAAGGGGTGAAAAATAGAGGTTTAAATCTCTAGGACGCCGTAACCTCGAACTTTTTTACGATCATAAATAGTTCGTGAACTTGGGAGTTTTTTGAGACCGCCCGAGCATTGTACGTCCAGCCGTTCGTTCACAGTTCGCCCCGACAGGCTTCTACAACAGGAGGGTGAATAAAATTGTGTGCATTCAGCCCAGATATCATTGCTAGGGAGCAGCACCCACCTGATTATATCACGGATAGCTGTATGAATGGAAGTGGAGTTGGTTGTTCTGTGATATTATTCCATTTGACAAATGATGGCTGTTTTGGATTTTGTTGATAGCAACTTTTGCAAATTGAACAAACGTTGAAGTATTATTGGGTAAATAATTATTACACAACGGTTTCTTAAACTATCTACGCAGAAGGGGCATCTGTACAGGTCAATTATTACGCAACAGTTTTTTATTTATCTTATGCTTCATGAATAATTACAAATAATTAATTATTTAATTATTGAACCCTCCGCGTTTGATTGGAACTTTAATTTCCAGGTCGGCTCCAGTACTCCATTTAGGGTTTTTCTGGAGGGATCTGGAGGGTACTGACCACAGAAAACAGTGATCTACGCAGAAGGGGCATCTATACAGATAAATAATGAACCGTTCTTGTAATAATTTGCAGCGTTTTATTATGTTTTCAATAATTGATCTTGAACTAGAGAATTTTTTGAGACCACCCGGAGCATTCTACGACCACCCGTTCGTTTGAACCGAAAAGATTCGTCAACATGATCGTGAATCAAACGGCATAAATCCGGCCCAGATATCATCGCTAGGGAGCACCTGATCATAATCACGAATGGCTGTATGAAGTCGAGTTGGTTGTTTTGCGATATTATTTCATTTGAAAAATGATGGATCTTTTGGATTTTATTGATAGGTGATTTTGCAACTTGAAAAAACGTTGCAGTACTATTGGGTAAAATATTACACAACGGTAAATTATTACACAGCAGTTTATTATGCTACCAAAGCGGAATGGGCACCTATACGGGTAAATTATTACGCAATGATTTATTATTTACCTTATGCTTCATGAATGGCTACAAGTAATAATAATTATGAATGACTGAATCCCGCGTATTTGTATGAAACTTTAATTCCCGGGCCGGCTGCAGTACTCCATTTAGGGCTTGCGTGGGGGGAGCTCGAGGGTATTGACCACAGAAAGCAGTGATCCACGCAGAAGGGGCATCTAGACAGGTAAACAATAAACCGTTGTGTAATAATTTGCAGCGTTTTTATTGCATTTTCTGATTCTACATACCTACGTTCTAACTTCTTCGTCAAGAGTGTCTCAGATTTCGGGGACGATGTGGTGGTACCAAGAATACAGATGTATCTCCATTTAGATTTTGGATTGCAAACTACCCACTGGTCAACTCTCCCGGTCACCAAATTTATTATTAGGATTACCCTTGTCTTCCACCAGCTTTTGGAAATAGATAGAAGCTGAAAGTTTTTTCATTACCGAAGGAAGACATCCGAAAATACAACAATAAGTTGTTCTATCAGGCAGTTTTGGGGCGAAAAAATTCAAATGAGAACGCAGAACAACCGCAAACTGACACCCCCCCCCCCCCCCCACCCAAAAGAAAACTGAAGGAATGACAGCGTGCAACATCGGCACAAGAAGTAACAGAGAAAAGTCCAAGGAAGGTAAATATCCGGTTATTTCCGCGCGAGCAGTCGGCTTGATGAGCTGGGAACCCGTATATTCGCCAGCACCAGCGGTAAACAGAGCGGGCATCCACTTTGCATAAATGCATGTACATTTTCTTCAGCCGTAATCCCACTCCGGAGGACGGTTGGCTCAGTTCAGCGTTTATTTTGATTGCGCCGCGTAAAACCTTGATTAAGACGTTTTGGGGAAATGATTCTCTCTACTAAATTGGTAGCGCCCAAGCTTCAATTGATAAAATAATTGGAGAGCGGGACACTGTTGAGGGTTTTACGATGATAGGAGTGGAACTGCCGAGTACCTTTGACATTTGTTGTAGTGCTTATAGTAAGTAGATTAGGTAAGCAAATGTAATGACATAAAAACCTTGATTTAGCAATCCTTCACTCAAGGAAGGATTAAATATGTTTATATTATCTATTTAATATTGTGATTGTCCTACCAGAAGAAATTTCACACCAAAATGAATTGGAAAAAAACGCGTTGTGTAAGAAACCGTTGTGTAATAAACAGTAGTGTGGGAAACCGTTGTGTAATAATTTACCTGTCCAGATCAGTTTTCTGTGGTCAGTACCTACCCTACAGCTCCCCCAAGGAAAGCCCTAAATCGAGTACTGGAGCCAGCCCCAGAATATTATCTCATAAAAATGCTCTGGATTCAATAATTCATTAATTAATTATTTGTTGTTATTCATGGACCATAACGTTTCTAAGTGCAAATCACTACACAGCGGTTTATTATTTTGTACGGAATACCCTTCTGTTACAGATCAAAGCTCTCTGTATAGATAACCCGTCAATATAGTATAATATGTACTATTCTATACATACTATATGGATCGCAGACCCTCCGTAGGTTAGTACCTAACCCCTTACTCGTTACTAGGTACCTATCTAAATCACGAGTTAAATGTTGCTAAAATAATTCTGTCGATGACAAACGAGTAGGGAGAGAATGTCACTCCTGGCGCATTCCTGTTTGAACATGCTCCTCAGTCTAACCAGCTGCTGGGGGCCTTAGCGGGCGAGTCCACCTTCTCACCCACCCCTTACCAACCCCCTCACCAACCCCTTAACCCCTCCCCCCCCTTCCCCCCTCTCCAAACCCCCCCCCCCCACCCACCACCCCCTCGCCATTACCCTCATCCACCCCATCACCCCCCCCCCCCCCACGGACTTTGCTCTATCGCCCCCTGCCGCCTCCAGACCTCCACCCACCCCACCCCATTACCCCCCCCCCCCCGGACGTCACCCTATCGCCCCCTGCCGCCTCCAGACCTCCACCCACTCCACCCACTGCCGCCTCCAGACCTCCACCAACTCCACCCCCTGCCGCCTCCAGACCTCTACCCACTCCACCCCCTGCCGCCTCCAGACCTCCACCCACCCCCGCCCGCTGACACCTCCAGACCTCCACCCACCCCGCCCCCTGCCGCCTCCACCCACCCCACCCTCCTCCACAGCCCTCAGACCCTCCTCCTACCCCTCCGCCCACAAACCTTCACCCATCACTCCCCACCCATCATCCATCATCACCCATCAACCTCCTACCACCCCCGCCTCATCACCTCGCCCTCACCACCCTCCCCGCCTCTCACACCCCTCACCACCCCCTCACCAATCACCTCCAACCTTTATTATGAATACCTACCAACTTAATTGTACCTATCAAATAATCATAATGATGTCACCCCACCCCACCCATCCACTACCCCCATCTTGGAATTTCTGGAATACCGTTTTGACTATAAATACCTACCTAATTAATTGTATCAGGTAATCATAATGACATCACCCCACCCCACCCCTCTCATCACCTCAACCTTTATTGTGAATACCTTCCAACTTAATTGTACCTATCAAATAATCATAATGACGTCACCCCACCCCCTCCCACCATCTTGGAATTTCTGGAATACCGTTTTGACTATGAATACCTACCTAATTAATTGTATCAGGTAATCATAATGACGTCACCCACCCCACCCCTCTCATCACCTCAACCTTTATTGTGAATACCTTCCAACTTAATTGTACCTATCAAATAATCATAATGACGTCACCCCACCCCCTCCCACCATCTTGGAATTTCTGGAATACCGTTTTGACTATGAATACCTACCTAATTAATTGTATCAGGTAATCATAATGACATCACCCCACCCCACCCCTCTCATCACCTCAACCTTTATTGTGAATACCTTCCAACTTAATTGTACCTATCAAATAATCATAATGACGTCACCCCACCCCCTCCCGCCATCTTGGAATTTCTGGAATTCCGTTTTGATTATGAATACCTACCTACTTAATTCTATCAGGTAAGCATAATAAAGTCCCTCGGAATTTCTGGAAATCCTGTTTGACCATGAATACCTACCCACCTACTTGACACTCCAAACAGTGGACTTATTATTAATACCCGCCCACTTATGCAAATAATATTAAGGTGAATGTTCGAAATGTTGATTCTCACCCAAGCATAATGGGGAGATATTAATCTACCTACGAAAATATTTCATTATGATTGTAATTAAAATGATCATCTCCAACCAGACAGGAGCCAGCGTGTCTCGTTATTATATTTGTCTTGAGCTGAACAATTTTTTTGAGGTTCCTGTGCACCAAAAAGCTTCGTCAACACGATCGTGAATCAAACGGTATAAATCCGGCCGGGATATCATCACTGGGGAGCACCTGATTATAATCAAGAATGGCTGTATGAAGTCGAGTTGGTTGTTATGCGATATGAGTGACGGACTATACTGGATTTTGTTGGTAGGTACTTGTGAAACTTGAACAAACGTTGAAGTATTATTGATGGGTAAATTATTACACAATGGTAAATTATTACACAATGGTAAATTATTAAACAACGGTAAATTACTACATAACGGTAAATTATTACACAACGGTAAATTATCACACAACGGTTCATCTACCAAGAAGGGTCTGGATTTTGTTGATCGGTACTTTTGCAACTTGAACAACCGTTGAAGTATTATTGATGGGCAAGTTATTACACAACGGTTCATTACAGGTATTGACCACAGAAAACAGTGATCAACGCAGAAGGGGCATCTATTTCACTCCACATAAACAATTTTCCTTTAGGCTGTATTATTTTAGCAACATTTGACTCGTGATTTAGGTAGGTACCTAGTAACGAGTACGGGGTTAGGTACTAACCTACGGAGGGTCTGCGATTCACATAATATATTATATAGACGGGTTATCTATACAGAGAGCTCTGATCTGTAACAGAAGGGTATTCTGTACAAAATAATAAACCGTTGTGCAGGGATTTGCAGCGTTTTCTTTTTTATTTTATTCAAACCAAAACACTTCAAACATACATAAATTCAAAATGTTTGACCGCCATATAAGGATACCGTCAAATGAGACCATGATTCGGTCATGAACGGAACTCTTGATCCATGCTCAGTAGCTCTTAATCTTGAGTTTATTCTTTTAGGATCATTATTCAATCGAGCGGGACATTGTTCTAGGATCATCGAGCTGATTGGGTGTGCAATTTGAACTGATCTTAGGAGCGAGAAAATATAGGAATGAACGGGGCAATCTCGTGCCTGGGTAGGCAGCACTGGGCCCGGGGTGAGTTCTAATATTGTGATTCATTGTGTGAATATTATTAAGACGCCACTACACACATGTGAATAGACTTTCTGACTTTGCGAAATTTTTTATATTAAATAGTCCGACTTGTACCTAAAAAGATCTGTATTTTGTCGAATATAAAGTTGTGTTCATGATCGATCTAGAGCTTGTGTTTATCCCGAGAACTTTTCATTGGTGCCGAAACCCGGGAAGTTCTGCCCCATGGCTGAGTGACTATCCAGCGTGTGAGGTTAAGCTCAACTGCGGTCATTCGCCTAACTTGTAATTTTTAATCAGTAGTCAGGTTGTCATTGGACGTCATAATGAGCCCAAGATCTTCACCGTCTTTGAAAATTATCCTCGACGTGGCCATTTTACCTCTGCTGAACACGGATCAGAAGAGGATCTACAAGGCCTTACAAACCTGGAGCCTTCAGGTGGGCCCAGCTCTAACTGCAAATCAATGGACAGAGGATCTAGTACAGCAGTTTGTAGTTCAGGGTCGATCTCTTACAAACGATGTGGCTCAGGCGGGTTTTGAGGATACCATGGAGGAGATCCTCATTGTTAAGGTAAGCAAACTGATTGTACGCTTGACTTTGGTCCCGAAACCCGTTCCGTCCTATCTCCTTTGGAACCTAAGGGCAGCTCTGGGTCCATGGTCTGATGAAATAAAGTACCAAGCACTTCTCATTCAACTTAGCCCTGAAGTGCAATCATCCTTCCGTCGATCTGGTTACAGGTATCCCGAACTGTATGAAGCACTGTGCGCTGAAAATTTGGGCAAGTATTAGCTTAGCACACCAACCGTAGACTCATCCCAAGGTTGCAGCAGCTGGATGATTGACGGATTTTTCTCATCTGCCTGGAGCTGGGTGAGTTCAATGGAGGGACTTCCACTAATGAACTGGCATCCTTCCTTCTGTTCAAAGATCTTCTAAGTAATTGGATCCGGCTATTAAGGACAAGTTCAACCAGGGGGGAGTTGGAAGACGAGATCTTCTCATACAAGCAGCTCCTCGAAATAGCTCAAATTAGCCCCAGATGATTCCCCAGGGGTCACGACCTAGATCAAGTTCTAGGAAAGGGGTTCCAGTAAGCAGCGAAAACCCAGGCCCCCTCCCACTCCTCGCACAACAGATCGACCACCCTCGCTCGGTCAGTCACGAGGGAGCGGTTCAAATGTCATCATTGCTCAGGACCTCACTTCCCTATACCACTGCGAAGAGTTCCGGTAGTTCAGTGTCGAGAGTTCATCAGATCAACTGGACTCCGCATTCATTGCTTTTTGTGGAAGCACAACTCCGCTCAGCACTGCACTTCACTCCAACAGTGCCATTGCGGAGGATCACACCACATCCTACTCCATGACAACGAGGAATCCGGACGATCTGCCATCAAAACAGTTAAGGGTATACGGGGAAACCAAAACCTTAGGCTCCCAGGCCCCGGCCCCCATGTTTCCAGTTCAGGGGTACGCACTGTGCTAGTAGTCCTCCGCGACCCTCTTGATGTCCGGTCAGCAGGGTCTGAAATCCAATTTATCTACCACAAATTAATTGACTCTTGTGGCCAGTTTACTGGTGACGCCGATCAATCATGTAGTGTTGGGCGTGGGAGCCCAGCTGCAGACAGCATGTCGTCACTTTTTTGGCATACTTGAACTGGGCACAGAATGCCCTTTTTAGCCTGTGATGTAGGTCAGATCACAGCTCCCTTGACCTCCTCTAGTTTCTCGTTAAATGGTTGGCTCAGGAACTAACTCAAAGTTCAAGCTCAGTTCCTGGCAGGGACTGAAATGTGGTGGGGTAGACTCTAAGGCTCCTGTTAGTTCTAATTTCCGCTTCCCTTTCAACTCTCATAACGTTACCAATCCCCTAGGCAGTAGCTCTAAGATGTTAGTACCAAGGACCTCTGAGGAAGATGACCCTTCTCTGCTGAAACCTAACGGTGCCATACACAGGAGAAGTGGGATTCATTGCATTACTCATTTGGTTAGTAATAGAGTAGAAGAGAATAGGGTAGAGCCTATTGGACCCGTTGTGCCACCAACCGCCCTAGGTCATAGGCCTGGCCACGTTATCCGCGAACGTCCAGCGAGCCCCACCGATCGATCATAGCGAGTAACTTCGGTTCTCATACGTCCACTAGTAGGAATGTTTATGGGGTCATTCTAAGTCTAGTTCAGTTCTCTCAAAGAATAGGTCTTCCTTTCATTTCCCATGGTCAAAGGGACTACTTCCCACTGCTATAGTTCGGGTGTCCTCAGACGTTACCTCTCCCCGTGTAGTCTGCAAGGCTTTGCTTGACACGGGGTCTGAAATCCAATTTATGTACCACAAATTGGCTCTTGTGGCAAGTTTACTGGTGACACCGATCAACCATGTGGTCTTGGGCGTGGGAGCCCAGCCACAGACAGTATGATGTCATTTTTTCGGCATACTCGAACTGGGCACAGATTGCCCTTTTTAGCCTATGATGTAGATCAGGTCACAGCTCCCTTGACCTCCTCTAGTTTCTCGTTAAATCGTTGGCCTCATACCTGGAGCGTGGGATACAAGCTTGCGGACTCTTTGTTGAGTGAGCGGGATGACATCGATCTTTCTTCTGGTGTAGATCTTTACTTGTATCCGGAGTTTGGCCGTTCTGTTCAATTTAGTCCACTCGCCGAACTGCAAACCTTTAACTCGGATGAACCAGTCCTCTCCATCACACACCACGCTCTTTGGGACACGAGTCTCATGTTGCATTTAGATCAAAAAAATTGTCTTGTCCTGAATGGACTCGAAAATACAGATTGCACCTCCTCAAGGCCTTAAAAGAAGATATTCAGGTGTTGCACCTGGTGATTAGTCGGACCCTCCCCAGCGTGAAGTCAAGGATTCTTGTCCCCAGCATACCGAGCTGCCCCATTCCCGTAAACCCTTGTTCTTTCCTAAGGTCCAGGCAGCTCTGTCCAAGGCTGCTCGGGTGGCTGTGCGAAACTTGTTCTCCATAGCCCCTGTGCTTCAATATTATCCCGCATTGATACCATTGCTCTCGCTGACGTCTTGTTCTCAAATCCTAATTGGTCACTTGGTGGATTCTCCCTCCATTGTTCCTTTCTCTCAGAACCCCGCTCGTTTCGACGTAGCAGCCTCGCCCGTCACTGTTGATGTGCGAGACGGATCGGCTTCTTTGTCAAATGTTCGAGATTGAATCTTTGGAGGGGGGCAGTTCCATGCACCACAGCTGAATTAGAGGCGGAGCAGCTCTTTGTTAGTCAAACTCGCCATGACGAGAGTGGGCGTTATGTAGTTCCTTTACCCATTGCCCAGGACCATACTGTTTAAGGCGCTTCTTGCACGATCACTCTTCAACAGTTCTACCGACTCGAGTCCAAGTTCAGAAAGGATCCCTTTCTAGCTCAGTCTTACCGGTAGTTCATTCACGAGTATAGAGATTCGGGTCGCATGTGCCTTTGGACTTACCCCATTATTATATACGGCATCATGCTGTGCACGTTCTGGCGACCCCCCAAACAATATCTGAGTGGTATTCAATGCCTCGCAACGCACATCAAATGGCCTTCCACTCAATCTTAGAAGTAGGTCCCAAGCTCCAACAGGACATATATGTCTTGTAGTGCTTCGGTCTCGGTTGTTCCGTTTTGTGTTCATTGCTGACATTCGTCAAATGTTCAGACAAATAAAGCATGTCCATGAGGATCAGGGCATGCTGCGTATAGTTTGGAGAGATTCCCCTTCAAATGAGGTAGAGGACTACGCTCTTTGTACACTAACTTATGGAACGGCCCCTGCCCCTTTCTTGGACATACAAGTACTTGTGGATCTGGCTGCCTCTGGTAAGGAGACTCACCCAGTGGCCATGGAAATATTATCCAATGACAAGTACGTAGATTATGCTTATGGTGGGGGAGAAACCGTTCAGTTGGCTCTGCAGGCTCGAGATGAACTGATTGATCTTCTGCAGACGGCTGGTTCCGAGCTTCTAAAGTGGGCCTCCAATGATCATACGGTCCTGCAGAGTACTGCCTGCATGTTGTGGAGGCTGTTGACCTCGGCGTAGAGGATGAAAAGCCGTTAAAACTGTTGCGTGGAATCCCAGATCTGACTGTTTATTCTTCAGAGTCCTCACTAGCCCCCATATCAGGCCCCCAAGCGGGAGTTGGCCAGTCCAGTAGGTCGAGGGGTGGGTCATGCCAGTGTCGATCTTTGCTCGGTGCATTCACCGTGAAGTTTGCTAAGTTTGGATGGGATGATCCGTTGCCTAGTTCCTTGGTTCATGATTGGTTCAAACTTGCCGGTTCCATGGGAATGTTGGCAGACCTACAAATTCCCAGGTACATAAATCTGATCAGTTCTAATCAGTGGCTTGTAGGCTTCGCCGATGGGCCTGAGCGAGCCTACGTCGCTGTGGTGTATCATGTTTCTGTTCAGAGTTTTTTGTTTGTAACTCGATTGCTCATGTTACGAGCAAGGATCGCTCCGTTAAAACAAGAGAAGATACCTCGTCTTGAGCTTTTGGCAGCAGAACCGCTCAGAAAAATCGTGAGAAAGGTATGTCCCTTATTTTGCTCAGATCCTGGACAGTAGTATTGTGGCATGTTCCGATAGTTCAGTGCTGCTCTCGTGGCTCACTGCCAACCCTGCTCCACAGTGCTCTTTGTAGGAAACCCGGTAGCCAAAACACTGGCAGATCTCCCTGTTGAGCACTGGTTTCATGTTGACTGGGCACAACCCCGCAAATGTGGTCTCTGGAGGCACACACCCGAGTCATTTAGTCCGCGACTCATTGTGGTGGACTGGACCCATGTGGTTGCAGTTAGAGAGAGTTCACTGGCCAATTGGGCGTATCCGTCCCGATTTAGCCCAGGAGTCCGTAGCTGAAGAGATCCGTGCTGCGGGCGCTCATCATGTTATTGTTCAGCAGATTTGCTAGAGAAGGACTTTAGTTCACAGGGTCGCCTTAGACGCGTGTTTGCTTGGATTCTACAGTTCAAAAAGAATTGTAGGCCATCCCTAGTAAGTTGGAGCGGTTCCTGTTCCAAGAAAAGGCTCTCAATCACTGAACTTTTGGTTCAAATAGCTCCACTCAGCACAGAGGAGTTGCGAGCAGCAGATATGGTTTTAGTCAGGCGCGTCCAGAAATGCCACTTCCACAATATCATGGTGGCACTTGACAAGTCAGGCCCTAGGACCAAGCTGATGAGGCACTTAGCTCTTTTTAGTTTAACGGATAGGGTTCTCCGCATGGGAGGAAGATTAGTGCATAGCTCTAATCTGTACGAGACCCAGCACCCCACTTTGATTCCAGAACAGTACTTCCTTACCAAGTTGCGCGTTCGACAGGCTCACGAGAGCTGTCTGCACATGGGACCTCACGCTACACTAGCATATTTGTGCACTAGGTTCTGGATGGTGACTGGGGAGATCTGTGGTGACTAAAGTTCTGTCCGGGCTGTACCTGCTGTTCTTCCATTATACCCAAGCACTTACAGCCCGAGATGGGCAAACTTCCTGCCGGACAAGTGCGGCGCTCTTATGCCATTGGTCAGGTGGCCTGTCCCTTCACGGTTTCGGTGGTGGGATAGCGAGGTGCTCGTATTTTGATGATGTACTTGGCAGTATGGCCACCAAGGCTGTCGATCTGGAGGTGGTTATGGACCTCAGTATTAATGGGTTTGTACAGTGTCTCGAACGTTTCATAGATCTCAGGGGGTCCCTCTGTCATTTGGTCGGAACTTCCTTGGCTCAGCCAACTTTCTCCGTAGGCTCAGAATCGTACTCGAGAATGGAGGCTCTCTGGCCCTTGCTGACAGATTAGCAGCTCGAGGGGTTCAGTGGAAATTCATACCGCCTCGAGTGCCCCACATTGGTGGTCATTGGGAGGCCGTGGTCAAGTCAGCCAAAAGGCTCATTAAGGTGAACTTACCAGGAAATTACCAAACCTTCATCACCTGAGGCAGTTCCAAACAGTAGGCCTTTGGTGTTTCAGTCTAATTCGCCCAATGATCTGCTAGTTCTTACGCCCTGTCATCTCCTGGTGCAGAGGCCCCTTACCGCTCTACCGGAAGCTAAGGTCAGCCCTGATGTTGGGCACCTAGGGGACACTAGGGGGCACTTAGGGGATTGGTAACGTTATGCGAGCTGAAAGGGAAGCGGAAATTAGAACTAACAGGAGCCTTAGAGTCTACCCCACCACATTTCAGTCCCTGCCAGGAACTGAGCTTGAACTTTGAGTTAGTTCCTGAGCCAACCATTTAACGAGAAACTAGAGGAGGTCAAGGGAGCTGTGATCTGACCTACATCACAGGCTAAAAAGGGCATTCTGTGCCCAGTTCAAGTATGCCAAAAAAGTGACATCATACTGTCTGTGGCTGGGATCCCACGCTCAAGACCACATGGTTGATCGGTGTCACCAGTAAACTTGCCACAAGAGCCAATTTGTGGTACATAAATTGGATTTCAGACCCCGTGTCAAGCAAAGCCCTGCAGACTACACGGGGAGAGGTAACGTCTGAGGACACACGAACTATAGCAGTGGGAAGTAGTCCCTTTGACCATGGGAAATGAAAGGAAGACCTATTCTTTGAGAGAACTGAACTAGACTTAGAATGACCCCATAAACATTCCTACTAGTGGACGTATGAGAACCGAAGTTACTCGCTATGATCGATCGGTGGGGCTCGCTGGACGTTCGCGGATAACGTGGGCCAGGCCTATGACCTAGGGCGGTTGGTGGCACAACGGGTCCAATAGGCTCTACCCTATTCTCTTCTACTCTATTACTAACCAAATGAGTAATGCAATGAATCCCACTTCTCCTGTGTATGGCACCGTTAGGTTTCAGCAGAGAAGGGTCATCTTCCTCAGAGGCCCTTGGTACTAACATCTTAGAGCTACTTGCAGCTGAGCTACTGCTTTGATGCGTGGTACTAAACATCCTGCCTAGGGGATTGGTAACGTTATGAGAGTTGAAAGGGAAGCGGAAATTAGAACTAACAGGAGCCTTAGAGTCTACCCCACCACATTTCAGTCCCTGCCAGGAACTGAGCTTGAACTTTGAGTTAGTTCCTGAGCCAACCATTTAACGAGAAACTAGAGGAGGTCAAGGGAGCTGTGATCTGACCTACATCACAGGCTAAAAAGGGCATTCTGTGCCCAGTTCAAGTATGCCAAAAAAGTGACGACATGCTGTCTGCAGCTGGGCTCCCACGCCCAACACTACATGATTGATCGGCGTCACCAGTAAACTGGCCACAAGAGTCAATTAATTTGTGGTAGATAAATTGGATTTCAGACCCTGCTGACCGGACATCAAGAGGGTCGCGGAGGACTACTAGCACAGTGGGTACCCCTGAACTGGAAACATGGGGGCCGGGGCCTGGGAGCCTAAGGTTTTGGTTTCCCCGTATACCCTTAACTGTTTTGATGGCAGATCGTCCGGATTCCTCGTTGTCATGGAGTAGGATGTGGTGTGATCCTCCGCAATGGCACTGTTGGAGTGAAGTGCAGTGCTGAGCGGAGTTGTGCTTCCACAAAAAGCAATGAATGCGGAGTCCAGTTGATCTGATGAACTCTCGACACTGAACTACCGGAACTCTTCGCAGTGGTATAGGGAAGTGAGGTCCTGAGCAATGATGACATTTGAACCGCTCCCTCGTGACTGACCGAGCGAGGGTGGTCGATCTGTTGTGCGAGGAGTGGGAGGGGGCCTGGGTTTTCGCTGCTTACTGGAACCCCTTTCCTAGAACTTGATCTAGGTCGTGACCCCTGGGGAATCATCTGGGGCTAATTTGAGCTATTTCGAGGAGCTGCTTGTATGAGAAGATCTCGTCTTCCAACTCCCCCCTGGTTGAACTTGTCCTTAATAGCCGGATCCAATTACTTAGAAGATCTTTGAACAGAAGGAAGGATGCCAGTTCATTAGTGGAAGTCCCTCCATTGAACTCACCCAGCTCCAGGCAGATGAGAAAAATCCGTCAATCATCCAGCTGCTGCAACCTTGGGATGAGTCTACGGTTGGTGTGCTAAGCTAATACTTGCCCAAATTTTCAGCGCACAGTGCTTCATACAGTTCGGGATACCTGTAACCAGATCGACGGAAGGATGATTGCACTTCAGGGCTAAGTTGAATGAGAAGTGCTTGGTACTTTATTTCATCAGACCATGGACCCAGAGCTGCCCTTAGGTTCCAAAGGAGATAGGACGGAACGGGTTTCGGGACCAAAGTCAAGCGTACAATCAGTTTGCTTACCTTAACAATGAGGATCTCCTCCATGGTATCCTCAAAACCCGCCTGAGCCACATCGTTTGTAAGAGATCGACCCTGAACTACAAACTGCTGTACTAGATCCTCTGTCCATTGATTTGCAGTTAGAGCTGGGCCCACCTGAAGGCTCCAGGTTTGTAAGGCCTTGTAGATCCTCTTCTGATCCGTGTTCAGCAGAGGTAAAATGGCCACGTCGAGGATAATTTTCAAAGACGGTGAAGATCTTGGGCTCATTATGACGTCCAATGACAACCTGACTACTGATTAAAAATTACAAGTTAGGCGAATGACCGCAGTTGAGCTTAACCTCACACGCTGGATAGTCACTCAGCCATGGGGCAGAACTTCCCGGGTTTCGGCACCAATGAAAAGTTCTCGGGATAAACACAAGCTCTAGATCGATCATGAACACAACTTTATATTCGACAAAATACAGATCTTTTTAGGTACAAGTCGGACTATTTAATATAAAAAATTTCGCAAAGTCAGAAAGTCTATTCACATGTGTGTAGTGGCGTCTTAATAATATTCACACAATGAATCACAATATTGGAACTCACCCCGGGCCCAGTGCTGCCTACCCAGGCACGAGATTGCCCCGTTCATTCCTATATTTTCTCGCTCCTAAGATCAGTTCAAATTGCACACCCAATCAGCTCGATGATCCTGGAACAATGTCCCGCTCGATTGAATAATGATCCTAAAAGAATAAACTCAAGATTAAGAGCTACTGAGCATGGATCAAGAGTTCCGTTCATGACCGAATCATGGTCTCATTTGACGGTATCCTTATATGGCGGTCAAACATTTTGAATTTATGTATGTTTGAAGTGTTTTGGTTTGAATAAAATAAAAAAGAAAACGCTGCAAATCCCTGCACAACGGTTTATTATTTTGTACAGAATACCCTTCTGTTACAGATCAGAGCTCTCTGTATAGATAACCCGTCTATATAATATATTATGTGAATCGCAGACCCTCCGTAGGTTAGTACCTAACCCCGTACTCGTTACTAGGTACCTACCTAAATCACGAGTCAAATGTTGCTAAAATAATACAGCCTAAAGGAAAATTGTTTATGTGGAGTGAAATAGATGCCCCTTCTGCGTTGATCACTGTTTTCTGTGGTCAATACCTGTAATGAACCGTTGTGTAATAACTTGCCCATCAATAATACTTCAACGGTTGTTCAAGTTGCAAAAGTACCGATCAACAAAATCCAGACCCTTCTTGGTAGATGAACCGTTGTGTGATAATTTACCGTTGTGTAATAATTTACCGTTATGTAGTAATTTACCGTTGTTTAATAATTTACCATTGTGTAATAATTTACCATTGTGTAATAATTTACCCATCAATAATACTTCAACGTTTGTTCAAGTTTCACAAGTACCTACCAACAAAATCCAGTATAGTCCGTCACTCATATCGCATAACAACCAACTCGACTTCATACAGCCATCCTTGATTATAATCAGGTGCTCCCTAGTGATGATATCCCGGCCGGATTTATACCGTTTGATTCACGATCGTGTTGACGAAGCTTTTTGGTGCAAACGAACGGCTGGTCGTACAATGCTCCGGGTGGTCTCAAAAAATTCTTCAGTTCAAGATCAATTGAGAAACGTTAAAAAATACCATACCCTTCAATCGAAAGTTTCCGAGCTACGGCGTTCTGAAAATTTCAACCCCTACATTGAACCGAGATGACTGACAGTAACGAAGAGCTTCGGGGACCAACTAGACCCCGAACGGAACCTATAACCCGAATTTCATCAATTTTGGTTCATGGTAACTAAGAAAAGTGCTAAGTACGGCGTACGCCGAACCGCGGGCAGACAGAAATTTTTTTTGGGTTATTATTTTAAATAATGAACCATTGGAATCGAGCATGAAAAAAAAATGCTGCAAATCCCTGCACAACGGTTTATTATTTTGTACAGAATACCCTTCTGTTACTGATCACAGCTCTCTGTATAGATAACCCGTCTATATAATATAATATGTACTAAGTACTCTATACATATTATGTGAATCGCAGACCCTCCGTAGGTTAGTACTAACCCCGTACTCGTTACTAGGTACCTACCTAAATCACGAGTTAAATGTTGCTAAAATAATACAGCCAATGACAAACAGTAACCAAAACGGCAAAAAGAAATGCAAATAATGAAGTTCTAAAGAAAAATTGTGCATGTGGAGTGAAGTAGATGCCCTTTCTGCGTAGATCACTGTTTTCTGTGGCCAATACCTATAATGAACCGTTGTGTAATAACTTGCCCATCAATAATAATTCAACGGTTGTTCAAATTGCAAAAGTACCGATCAACAAAATCCAGCACCTTCTTGGTAGATGAAACGTTGTGTAATAATTTACCGTTGTGTAATAATTTGCGGAGGGCCTACGATCTACATAATATTTATAGAATAGTACATAATATATTATAATCATAGAAGGGTTATCTATACGGAGAGCTGTGATCTGTAACAGAAGGGTATTCTGTACAAACTAATAAACCGTTGTGCAGGGATTTGCAGCGTTTTATATTTTATTATTTCGAATAATTAATACATTTCTTGAAAAGTTGGTTTGATAAATAAAATAAAAACAGCGCATTGCACAGGAGGCACTTCCTTGGAGCATATTGAATGTGCGGGTAAATTTATGAGCTCTATACGTTATGCCTGTGAGGCCCTATCAAAGAATAACACAAACAACAATATAAAATTGAAAAATAGCGATTTTCATACCCACATCGGTCTCTTCCGCAAATTTGCCCTCATCCGAATTTTCCCACGTTCATCACTCACGCCATATTAGCAACTTTGTCCACCCGTACCATTAATATTATGTAACTTTTGTCATATTATTAACCATATAATAAATAACTACTGAATGTCTTCAACGATTTAACTGTTGCAATATACTTCACGCTTGTAATCCAGTAAGAACATTTTAATCTGTACTTCTGTCAACAGGTCACTAAGGTACATCGTGGACCTTTTTCCCTTTGCTTTTTTGTTCAGTCACTATCCTCCCCCCTTCATACATGTTATACTAATTCCCGATGTCGATTGCACCTGTGTTTCAACCCATACCGCTCTGTTATCTTTTCGCCAACTTGAAATCCTGAATTTTGCGTAATTTATCTCTGTCAACCTGTACACATAATGCATCGGCTTGTATGGATTCAAGGGGCGCCTCCTACCCGGCCGGTGAACCCTATCGTCCTAAAAATGGTTTCATGTCTGTAGTTTTCAAAATAATTGGTAGCCCTTAAAAGGACTGTTGAAGTTTGTGGTCTATGAGCTGAGGAGGAAGGAACTCCCACAGCTCACAGTTATATATGAATTATTATAGGTATTGTTTGAGGGTGATATGAAGGGAAGGTCTCCGCAGTTAATACCTTTTCCGAGGGTGGAAGGAGAACCGAAAGGACGAGACGAGAGAAACGAAACTACCGCATTATCCCGCGTTACAGACTACAAGATCGCGTGTTTCCAACCGAAATCCAACAGCCCCGTCCTCAAGGAGGATAATAAAAGAACAACTTGTTAGGACCCCTGGGAAGAACGAAGAGGAAGACGATGCTTCCTTATTATTTGTCGTTCCCTCTACGACAATTTACGACGGGGCTGAATCTCATTGTTTCGGCTAGCGACCACGGAAGCAGTTGGGGCGGTGAAGGGGGAAGAGGTTATACCGTGGTTATACCTTAATAAGAAACAGCCACCCCTCAGCCATGTGCTTTCTTCTAATAAGGCGAATCATTCTCAACCAGCTTCACCCCTTCGTCTGCACTGTCAGATTAGAGTTACAAATGTGAAACAATATTTATGCTCAACGTAAACCCTCGGAGAAAAGCGCTCACGCCAGTGGTAAATTGGATCGTCCCGTTAGCGATGCTCAGAACTCGCTGTTTCTCTCTGTCTCTCCCCCATCCCTTTCCTTCTCCTTTTCCCTCACCCCATCACTCTCTCTCACCCACTCCTTCTCCTTCTCTCTCACCCTCACCCTATTCACTCCCTCTCACTCGTTCACCCAGAGTACCACCTAATAGCCCCACACGCACAGTAATATCAAAATAATAGTTGAACAATGTAGTTTAATGTGAATTAATAGATGCCATGCACACAAAGTCTTGACGTACTTGAACGTGTGATACAGTGGTAAATAAAAGGAATAAGACCAAGGAAACGTTAGAATACCAAGAGATCTTGAAGCCCGGAAGCAGCGGAGTGTGACTCCTCCTCGACACTCGATATCTCTAGTCTTGGGGTGGCCGGGATTTCTTGTTCAACCCCGAGTACCCCATCCGTCTCCCGGGTGATTCGTCAAGTGCCCCCTTCAAGTCTTGTCATGTGAGGCTACCGCCTCCTTTATCCCGAAAGGTTTTCACGTACCAGCAAGGGCCAGACCTTATATTAATGGCGTTACTTGGTTGCAATGTCGACGGCCTCAGTGCCGGTTAGTAGGTAGGAAACGCGTGGGGCGGCCAATCTCGGGATAGGTACTCCCTCAGGGAGGAACAGGATTGTGGGAGGAATGAACGTCGTGCTCCAATCCGGACGGCTAATACCAAGGGATTCGTCAAGGAGATAGCAGGTGATTCCTAGCCCCACCAAGACGTGTAATGTCTCACTCTGATCAACGCGATCTCGAGCAACCCTCTCTCATCTGAGCTACTCCCTGGATACTTTGGTTCCGCACATCATCACCCACCCGATAATTACGTCTATAATTATTATAGCAGTCAGTGGCTCTGAAAATGTTGGCGATTTTTTGGAGAAAATACGCTGTTGGTAAATTTGTTTCAAATGTTTGAAAATATTCCTATAAAAACCAAATAAAAACGCTTGGGTACAAATCCGCATCAACACAGTGAGACATTTTCATGTTGTATCACAATCTTTACCTTGACGGTTTTCTTAATCTTGATTCAGGACTTGAAAGGAAATACAACAATTTAGGGATAATTAACGGAATCATTTACGGTATGCAAGGTTACCACTATCCGGGTTACAAAGTGGTGCAAGGTTACCACAATTGTATACTAGTAAACAATGCCTTTCTTCATTACCTATGTTGCTGGCTACCTTGTTTACCCAACTTTTTTTCATCATGCTCAGCTCAACTACCGCGCAAGGTAAGGGGGTACGGTTAACAAGAAAATATTCAATAAAATCACACGATTCCAACAAGTGGTGAACGATTTTTGTACGATGAAAAGGCAAACATGAAGTTCCGTAGAAACGAGTCGGCTGTAAGCGAAAATCATCAGAAATGATGCATAAAGCGTTTTCCTGTCGCTTTTTGGTAACGCTTTTCGAGTTTGTGTGCCAAAGTAAAGACATGAAAATGTCAAAATTCTGTTTTGGAACATTCGGAATAGAGCCGTAGATTTAACAGATTTTCCACGCAAACATGGTTTTATGCGTGTATTCATTGAGTGTCAATCATGATGAAATTAGTTTGATCTTGCCTTCATGACAAAAATTCCAAATATCACATGTAAGTATGAATTTATTTTTACATTTGAAAGAATTTCTTCGACGAATAAGTATTTTTAAATCAAAGAGGTGGGTAAAGTTTTGAGTTCTTGGAGCAAGGAGTTGTAAATACAACAAAAACAACTTGAAATTGCTCAACAATGGTACAGAATAGTGACTTTCGTCGGGCTAGAGTACCAATCTTCATGAAGCCGTTCGGGATAAACTACCTACACTACAGGTAATAACCTGCACCAAATTATGATTATTGCACGAAGTACAAGGTTTGATAATTCCCGACCAGCGGATCACCTTTGATGGATCAGATGAAATGAATAAAAATAGCATTGCAATTTCATAGTTAACAAGTCACTCCGGAATATAAAAATAAAAGTGACGTTAGGATGAAAAATACTATACTTATTTCAATAGATAGCCAAGAAGAATTTTGCTGCGACAATGGATCAAAAGTTGAATTTTCACATGTAGGTACCTGTTATTATCACTGAGTACCAAATGTTCATAAATGTTCACTTTTTCAGATGATTTTCTCGTACAAAGACTTCGTTACTATTTCGTACCACTTCCTTACTTTTGATCTTCTCAGTAGAGGAAAAAGATACATTCTGGTGCAAGGGCACCATGCAAGTCCTGTGATACCGAACTCGCAACGCACATTGTGATTTTTTTTTTCTCGAAAAATTCACGATATTTTTGTTATTACCTCCGAAAGTTTTCGAAAAAAATTACGAATATTTTCGAAATTTTACGAAAATATACAACATTTTTGTTATTACCAACGAACATTTACGAGATTACGAAATTTTCTAAATTTTACAAAACATTACAAAATGTTTGTTATTACCTTCGAAAAATTTCGAGAATACTTACAAAATTATCGAAATTTTTCGGGAATTTTGCAATTTTGTAAATTTTTGAACATTTTCGTAGGTAATAACAAACATTTCGAAAACTTTCGTACAATTTTTCAAAAATTTCCCAATTTCGAAAGTATTTGTAGGTAATAACAAAAATTTCGTACATTTTCGTTACATTTTTCGAAAATGTTTGAACTTAACCAACATTTCGTGAATTTTTCGAAAAAAAGATCGTAATATGTGTTGCGGGTTTATTATCAGAGGTCTTAAAGGGTGATCTTGCGCCAAAACGTATCTTTCTCGTTGCAAAGCTTACACTTGCTTTCCAATTTCACACTTTCGAAATTCCCTATTTCCAATCAATGACTGAACATGCCATATGAATATTTACAAGCATTTAGCCGTCTCTAGCTGGAAGAACGTGGACCTTGCACATGTGTGCTGCATAGGAAAAACAGTATAACCCACGTTCTTTCTAATAAACCTCCAAATGCTTGTAATATTTGCGAGTTGAAACTAGGTAGGATTTCCTTTTAGGAAATTATTACTAAAAGGTTTATTAGTTACCGGTATAGGTGCCCCTTCTCCGTAGATCACTGTTTTCTGTGGTCAATACCCTCGAGCTCCCCCCAGAAAAGCTCTAAATGGAGCACTGGAGCCGGCCCGGGAATTGAAGTTTCATACAAATGCGCGGGATTAAGCAATTCAGTCACTAATTTTATTTGTAGTTATTCATGAAGCATAAGGTAAATAATAAATTGTTGAGCAGTAATTTACCTCTATATGCCCCTTCTGCGTAGATAGTATAATAAACCGTTGTGTGTTAATTTACCCAATAATACTTGAGCGTTTGTTCAAGTTGCAAAAGTACCTATCAACTAAATCCATCATTTTTCAAATTGAGTAATATCACAGAACAACCAACTCGACTTCATACAGCCATCCGTGATTATAATCAAGCAATAATATCTGGGCCGGATTTATACCGTTTGATTCACGATAATGTTGACGAAGCATTCGGTACAAACGAAAGGCAGGTCGTACAACTGTGGTCTCAAAAAATTATCTAGTTGAAGATCAATTTAAAAACGTAAAAAAACCATACCCTTCTATTGATATTTTTCGAGCTAAGGTGTTCTGAAAATTTTAACCCTTATTTTGAACCCCTGGCGCGTCCACACTATGCGGAATGAGGGTGGGCACCTTTGTCGGATCCGAAAAGGTGAATAGGGACGGTCGGGTCAGCTTGCCGTCCACATACAAGAGTAGTGTGGACGGGGCGATCGCCCTCAGTCCGCCTCCAGTCTCCTTCGAGTTCTGTTTTCCTGGGTCCGTAGAATTTCACTGTAGTGAATTTAATTTCTTTATTGAATTTCAGTGATGAGTGACGAGGAAGAGACAATTTTAGCAGCTGCTGCTGCAATCGTGCTTGGAGTTGCTGCTGGTGAAATTCGCCACGTCCGCCCTCGAAGATTTTGGGTTTGCCCCAGTATTCGGCATTGTAGGAAAAAATACAGCGCCAGCACATTTATGAAAGATTTGCTACTTGATGAGGTAGATGCTCTCAACTACGAGTATAGGAACGACGTAGGCTTCGCGAACTTTTTCAGGATGAAATGTTCTGACTTTGAAAGTTTGTTGAGCATTATTGGGTCGCAAATCGCAAAAAAAAAAACCCCGAATGGGGCGATCGGCACGTCCACATTGTGATCTTTGATTCCAAGCGGATCGCCGATCCGGACCGACTCGAGTCGGGTTGCGATCGCCGTCAGTCGGGTCGCCTTCCGCACGTTCCGCACGCGACCACTCTTGGTCACCTTTTCGGATCCGACGAGGGTGCCCTCCCTCATTCCGCATAGTGTGGACGCAGCTTTAGAGATGACTGACAGTAACGCCGAGCTTCGAGGACCAACTAGACCCCAAACGGGACCTAAAAACCAAATCCCATTCATTTCGGTTCATGGTAGATAAGAAAAGTGCGAAGTACGGCGTACGGTATACGGCGGACAGACAGAAATATTGATTAAACAATTTTTAACCCCTCCCCCTCAAAATTTGATGGTTTCCGCCGTAAACCGTACGCCGTACTTCGCACTTTTCTTAGTTACCATGAACCAAAATTGACGAAATTCGGTTTATTTGTCCCATTTGGAGTCTAGCTGGTCCTCGAAGCTCGGCGTTAATGTCAGTCATCCCTAAGGGGTGAAAAATGAAGGTTGAAGTCTCCAGGACGCCGTTATCTCGAATTTTTTACTGTTATAAATAGTTCTCGAACTTGGGAGGTTTTTAAGACCACCTGGAGCATTGTACGTCCAGCCGTTCGTTCACAGTAAGGCCCAGAAGTTTGCACCGACAGGTTTTTTCAACAGGAGGGCAAATGAAATTGTATACATTCAGCCCAGATATCGTCACTAGGGAGCACCTGATTATAATCACCGATGGCTGTATGAAGTCGAGTTGGTTGTTCTGCGATATTATTTCATATGACAAATGATGGCTCTTTTGGAGTATGTTGATAGGTAGTGAAACTTGAACAAACGTTGAAGTATTATTGATGGGTAAATTATTACACAACGGTAAATTATTACATAGTAGTTCACAATACTACTTACGTAGAAGGAGCACCTATACAGGTAAATTATTACACAACGGTTTATTATTTGCATTATGCTTCATTAATAACTACATGGTAATCAATGATTGAATGATTGAATCCCGCGCATTTGTAGGAAACTTTAATTCCGAGGCCGGCTCCACTACGGCTTTCCTGGGGGGGAGCTCGAGGGTACTGACCACAGAAAACAGTGATCTACGCAGAACGGACATCTATACATGTATATAATAAACATTTGTGTAATAATTTACAGGGTTTTTTTTCACGGCGGGGTAACGTGGGCGACTTCCGACCAGATATGTCGGATATCTGTTCCCGACCGATATCATTCAAACGATCATCGTACATCTCGCCCACTAAAGCAAAGATATTTCTCTCGATATCAATCAAAAACCTCATAAATCATCCGCCGATACCTCCTCGTGTGCGCCCAGCTATTGAGTTCAAAATACATGGAACGTGGATTAGAATGCTCGGTTATTCTTCGGAATTCCCCATCTCGTTATTATCGGTTGTGAAGGGTGTAGGGTTAGTTATTAGTTCCTAACTTTTTCATCACTGACAGCAGTGAAGGGATGAAGTATAAAGCGAGAGGGAGAGACCAAAATAAAAGTCGGCCGTGATGGGGGGACATAAGACAGAAGACGTGAGAGGGCTAATTGGACTGAGACGTTATAAAAGGGCCCCCTTCATCTTCCTCCTTCTTCCTCTTCCATCCTTCGCCTTCCTCGCCGTTGACGTCTCTTGGAGTCCACACGGGAAGGGCGTACACTTAATCACCTTGCTAAGTGGGATCCTCCACTTCCATCCGTCGCCTCCCGTCTTTACATCTCCTCCGAAAGACTTTTAGCCTCCCGTGAGACAACGTAATAATATACTGGGGAGGTCCGGCTGAAGAAAGTGTCAATACACCGTAACCTTTCTATTGCCGTCGCCAGTGCCAATACAACGTCAACTTTTATATTGACTTCCCCCTCCTTCACGGACGTTTAACCTCAAATAAACTTGGAAGAGCTGTCACCAAGATGATTCACTGGATCTTGGGATTACGGTTTTGATGTAATGCTTTGAAACTCGGTCTTTGAGTGTAAAACTGAAGGTGCTACTAAAAATAAAACGTGGCCAACCACTTGAATTACATGGTACAAGGTACAAGCCGACTTTCAGTGACTTCTGCTCAAGAAACGCTGCAAATTATTACGCAACGGTTTATTATTTTCCTGTATAGCTAACCCTTCTGCGTGGATTGCTGTTTTCTTTTTGAGAAAAACAGGGCCATTTGTTCGTAAGAAATTGATTACCACGTATTTCGCGTGGACGTGATCCGTTTTTTCTGTAATTCGTAGGGGGCCATCTGAGGACCAACCCGCAAATGTCAGCAAAATCTGATTTGAATTGAGGAAATTATGCGTGTGGCAAGGATTTGCGACACCCATACGGACAGACACCTAACCAAATTTGTTCAAGTTACAAAAGTACCTATCAACAAAATCATAAATTTAATTTATTTAATTATAGATTATTATGAGATCAGGTTTAATGACGACCTTTCCCCTGGGTGAATTACAGAAATGGTTTTCGGAGCGATTATACTACTCTTCGGGAGGGTCGGGTGAGAAAAGTGAAAATACGTTCACCTATAAAAATTACCGAAGTCATGCAGGCTATTTCGAGCAATGCAAGGGTTACTGTCACCTTTTAGAGGTATAGGCTGTTGACTGGAATATTCCAAACTGCGTTCTAACCTTACAAAACTGCCTAATTAATATACCTACCTAGTTGCCTACCAATATTGCAACCTGGTAATCTGATTATTTTATTTTTATTTTTATTATTATTATTTTTTATTTTTAACAAACCCTTCACAAAAAGGCAATTAATAATAATTGCTTGAGGGGAAAATCGATCATCTGCTTCATCGTGAAATGTTTGAGGAAGCTGACGTCTGTTCACAGACCCTAATCTGACGGAGCACGATACGGAAATATTATTCAATTCACCCGTTTTATCTGGACGTCCAAGTTATATCGTGAATTTTGGGAAAGTGTAAAAAAAAGAAGTTATCCAACAGGCGGTGAGGAAAGGAGGAGAAGATTGGCATGGGAGAGGGAGTGCGGGAGAAGGAGTAAATATTTGAACGGTGACGACGAAGCGTACGTAGGCTTCTGTCACTCAGCGGCAGACATCCGGAAATTAAATCCGCTGCCCACTCCCAGGGAAAAGGGATTTTTTCCCCCACGCGACGCAAGACATGGATAGAAAATTAGAAAAAAAAAATCCTTTACTGGAAGGGCATGGGGTGGGGATGGAGCGATATATTGAAAATAATAAAGGAAAAAGGAGTCGTGGAGGCCGGGGAGCACGACGGTATATCATGTTTGACAGGGCGGGAGTAATATTTCTGTGTCACAGGTTTCTCCCAACCTTTGTGGCGAAGTATGTTTTACGAAAATCCCTACATAATGGTTTTGTCTCGCATGGGGTTATATCGGGGTTATGAATGATGCGGGACATCTTTTTTTCTGTCTTCCGTCGATTCTGGGGCTTAACATTATTTTCGTTTCACACTCACGCGGCTACCTAAAAACTTTGTGATGTTTTGGCTAAATACGAGTATTTTTTGGTTCGAACCAAGGGTTTCTTTTGAATGCTTTCCTTGATTCTGAAGTGTAACCCTCCTTTTTCAGGGACACCTCTCAGAAGCTTGGCGCCCACATGAGAGCAGCTACCCTGCTGTGGTATATTTTGATGGGAGAGGCCTAGAAATGTATAACCTAGAAACTAGAAACTAGAAACGGCAGAAAATGTGTTTTTCGTTTTGGTGCCTACATAGAGCAAAAGTGTACATTCCCAATGACCCGGTGGGTAGGGCTTAATATTCAGGTTCAGTAATTCGCACCTAGCCTTAAAAATTCGATCGTAGTAGCCTCTCCTTTTTGAATCGCAGAGCGATTAATAATCCTTCAGAGTAGATCGCCTACTGAGAGTGATCACGAGGCTTCATCTACTTTGGTAAGTTGGGAAGCAATTCCCAATCATGTCAATCCTCCTAAGTGATAACAAGGCCCTGTATCTTTGATAGTAAACACGAAATTTCTTGCTGAGGGAGAGTATGGGCGACACGTACAACACCAGCTTTAAACTTCACGGCTCACAGCTTTATTTTATACACTAATGACTGACAAGTTACAAGAAAGTGATCGACATAAGTGAGATATTATAATCATTCAGGAACTGGAAGAACTGAGCTATAACAAAGCAAACGGTACAACTCGCAACACAACTGGGAATTTGACGTCATTACCAACATAATAGGTCGAAAAAATCCGAACGGGAAACATGGCTACTCCGGAATACATGGGACTCCCAACAGCCTTGGTAGGCCCGGAAGCAAAATCGCTGCAGATTATCACACAACGGATTATTATTTACCTGTATAGGCGCCCCTTCTGCGTAGATCACCGTTTTCTGTGGTCAATATCTACAATCTACTCTCGTGCTCTTCGCAGGAAAACCGTGAATCGTGTAAGTACTGGAGCCAGCCCAGGAATTACAGTTTCATAAAAATGCGCGGGGTTCAGTTATTAAATAATTAATAATTACTTTGTTATTCATGAAGCTTAACGTTTCTTCAAGTTACAAAACTACTCATCAAAAACGCTGCGAAGTCCTTGTCACATGGGTTTATTATTCTATAGGACGTACCACCTACCTACAAAAATGTTGGAAATACATTTATTGTTTCATTCATGAATGTGCAAAAATTTGAAACCGGTATTTTTTATGGTTTCCACAAATTTTGGCCCCCATAAACACGAATGTTAAATCTGGAATTCCCGCCACTAGCTGTCGTGCCTAGCAAGTGGTGCACTCGCGCGACCATTTTTGGAACTTCCCGGACAAGGCTGTACCCCCCTGCTGAGACGTTTTTTGAGTTTAGTTGTTGTAGCAGGACGAACCGCTTCGCCGTGTCTTTCGTAGTTGATTCAAGTTTGCATTGTTTAAAGTTACATTCTATTAAATTTGATGTGTTCAAGTAGTGAATACCTTTAGTTGATTTTTATTCATACAGTCCACTAGCAGATCCCAACATAATTTGGTCCTTTGAGCCGTGATGCATCGTTTTAAACTCGTCCCTCCTCGATTGCCGACCGCCTATGGCGACTACACCTTCGTTTGAAAACATACACAAAGACTCTTCCTCTTCCCAACAGAAAACTGTTCCTTTCGTGTCCTTGCTAATTACCAGGTATAATTTTCGTTTTTTTTAAAAAATATATTCATACATAAATATATGCATGTTGGGCCTTGGGTTAGCACAGTGGTTTGAGGTCAAACTGAAGTCCTAGGTAGGTTTGTTTTTCATCTCCAGATTATTATTAGTTATAAATGAAAAGTGTCCATCAACATTCTCGAGTCACTTTATTTTTCGTAATAATAATTACCTATTCATATTGTTACCATCATCAGTTTGTAAGTTTTTGTTCATAGGGCCTAGGTTATTGATTTTTGTGAATTTTACCAAACTACAAGTGTCTACGTTTCTACACTGGGTTTCTTACCAATTATTAGTTGAAAATGCCTCTCAAGGTTGACATTGACACGTTGACTGCAAAACGCTCATTGATTTTCAAACGTTTGAAGGATTTTGAAGTTTATGTGAATAGTTTGAAACTTGATGTACCTTTAGGTGAGCTGAAAGTTCGATTAGGTAAAATAAACGCAGTATGGGAGGAATTCGAGCTGCTTCAAGGTAGAATAGAAGCCTCCATAGACCATAAGAGTGATACCTATGCTGATGAGTTCGAGTCAGAAAATGAAATTCGTTCGAGTTTTGAGAAGAGATTTTATGTTGCAACTGGTTTAGCTGAGGATATTTTGGAGAAAAGTACGCATCGTTCTGAGTCGCCAAACTCTCAAAGAAATGCATCGATTTCACGTGGGATTACAGATTTCAACGTTAGATTGCCTCAGCTGAGCATCCCCACATTTTCAGGGAGTTACGAGGAATGGTACTCCTTTATTAATGGATTTGTTGACATCGTTGACAGAAATCCATCCCTCCCCGATGGGGTTAAGTTTCGATACCTCAAGGGTTCCCTCCGGGGCGAAGCGCTCACAGTCGTGGAATCGTTTGACTCTACGGCCGAAAATTACGCAGAAGCATTGAATCTACTTCGAGAACATTACCAGAACTCCGCTCTTATTATTCAGAAACATGTTCGAGATTTGTTTGGTTTAACAAAGATCGATCGTGATTCAGCTTCATCAATTAGAAATTTGCTTACAACATCTCGCAAACATATTCGAGCTCTAAAATCCTTGAAACAACCCACAGATTCATGGGACTTGATTTTGGTTCATTTGATCTCTAGTAAATTTGATGTTACAACCTTCAAGGAGTGGCAAGAAGAAATCCCAACTAAAGAACTACCTACCATGAATATGTTATCTGAATTCATGGAAAGGAAGTGCCAGATTTTGGAAGCTGTAAAAGCTAATCAACCTTCTTCGTCAAATAGCAATAAAACTTTGAAAACTAACGATGAAAATAGAAACAGTAGTAGATGTTGTCATACCCAAGCAAATTATAACAAAATGCCCAGAAATTGTTTGCTTTGTTCTGGACCAGAACCCCATCGTTTGTTTCATTGCCCTAAATTCAAGGAACTTCCATGGGAAGATAGATTCAAGTTTGTCAAGGCTAATCGCTTGTGCCTCATTTGTTTACTTCCTGGTCATAGTTTTAAAAATTGTCGATCAGAGGGTTGTTCAAGATGTGATGGGGCACCACACAACTCTAGTTTGTGCAGAAAATCGGCATTAGAAGTGAGCTCAGGAGTAACTCGAGTTCCTCCCTCCACTCAGACCCACACGGGTCCTTCGCATTCCTTTCCAGATACTTCAGGTCAGTTCGCAACATCGCAAGCACCATCGATTCTCCCACTTCATGATTCATTGCTTCCTGGAAACTCTGATCCAAAGGCACCTTCTGTGTCCACAACTACCTGCACTGGTGCGACCCAACTACAACAGCTTTCATCCTCTCTTTTGTCGACTGCCCTAATTGTCATTCATGGACCTTCAGGAAGGCGGATTTATTGCCGTGCTCTACTTGACAATGGCAGCCAATCCAGTTTTTTGGCTTCATCAATTTGTGATAGTCTGTCTCTTGACATGGTAGACGTTTCAACCAACATATGTGGTTTGAATAGTTCGATCACGTCAATCAGAAAATTCACCAAAGCCAGAATTTCATCTCGTGTTGGACCATATTCTCGACAAGTGGATTTTTTCGTTGTTCCCAAAATTACCGATTATACCCCAAATTGCTCGATCGATGTAAGGAAACTCAAACTTCCTCCCAATATCATCCTAGCTGATCCCAATTTTAATGAAAACTGTGAGATTGAAATGCTCATTGGAGCCGATTTGTTCTGGGATATCATTGGTAAAGAGCACTTCCAGCTGGATGATGGCTCATTGTCTTTCAGAGAATCACAGTTGGGCTGGATTGTTAGTGGCAAGTGTCCCGATAGTCCCTTGACAAACGTTGTGGGTTATTGCAGTCATGTAGCCACAGATGTGACTTTGGAATCAATTGACAGCACGCTTCGCAGATTTTGGGAAACGGAAGAAATGGATTCAGCTGTAGAACTTAGTAATGAGGACATTGCTTGTGAAGATCATTTTGTGGCAAATACTTATAGAAATGAACTTGGTCGATATGTAGTCAAGATACCCTTTGATTGTGATGTCAACAAGCTTGGCAATAGTCGTGATATTGCATTGAGAAGATTCTTATTGCTAGAGAAGCGTTTTGCTAAAGATGCCGAACTTCATCGTCGTTATAAAGAGTTTATACATGAATATATCGATTTAGGCCAAATGGTTCTGGTAGATTCGGGTGAAGCTTCTTCGTGTTTGCCGTTCTATTATGTGCCGCATCATCCTGTTTTTAAAGAATCTTCGACAACTACAAAGATTAGAGTTGTGTTTGATTTTTCTGCTAAGTCCGCCAGTGGCTTGTCTTTGAATGATATATCGTCAAAAGGTTTTGTTATACAACCTACTCTTCAAGCTCATCTCCTAAGGTCTCGAACTTATGACATTTTTATTTGTGGAGACTTGGAAAAAATGTATAGGCAAATTTTGATTAATGAAGAACAAACTAGCTTGCAGAAAATTCTCTGGAGAGATTCCCCAAACGAGCCTTTGAGGGAATATAAGTTGCTCACAGTTTGTTATGGACAAACTAGTAGCCCATGGCTTGCAACCAGAGCTTTGAAGCAGCTAGCCATTGATCACCAGTTTGAATACCCATTGTCTAGTGCTTCAGTTAGCAAGCATTTTTATGTTGATGACTACCTGTCTGGTGCTGCAACAGTTGAAGAAGCCATTCACCTCAAGGATGAAGTAACAAAGCATTTGAATGAGGGAGGATTTCGCATTAGAAAATGGACTTCAAATTCTGCCGATTTCCTTGAGTCAGTTCCTGTTGAGGACAGAGAGATTAGCCCAGAAGTTGTTTTTGACAGTGACATTCACGTTAGAACATTGGGTTTAGTTTGGTCACCTAGTATTGACTGTTTCACTTATACTATTGACCACATTGTCACTCAACAAACTTTGGATAAGCCTGTAACTAAAAGATTGGTACTATCTACTATTGCTCGTATATTTGACCCTCTAGGTCTGTTGGGTCCTCTTAGCATGAAATCCAAATTATTTCTTCGTGAGCTTTGGAAACAAGAATTGGATTGGGATGAATTATTGTCACGTTCACTCACAAAAAAGTGGCGAATATTTTGTCGTACTCTTTTGAAAATCAAGGAATTGAAAATTCCAAGGAAAATTACAATTCCCAATGCTAATAGAGTTGAACTGCATGGACTTTGTGATGCATCCATGCAAGGTTACGGTGCATGCATCTACCTTCGTTGTATTGACAATCTTGGCAATATCAGTGTAAGTTTGGTTACCTCTAAATCGAGAGTTGCTCCAGTGAAAACTGAATCGTTGCCTCGTTTGGAGTTGTGTGGAGCATTGCTGCTCGCTGAGCTCATGAATAGTATTGTTGCATCCCTTGAGATTCAAGTTGATAAGGTTTCATATTGGACTGATTCAACAGTAGTTTTGTCGTGGCTACAGGGCACTCCCTCTAAGTGGACAACCTATGTCGCCAACAGAGTGTCAAAGATTCAGAAGCTCTCCACTGCTGATCAGTGGAGACATGTTTCTTCGTCTGAAAACTCAGCTGATTTGTTGTCACGTGGTCTATATGCAGATGAACTTTTCAACTCCAGTCTTTGGTGGCAGGGGCCTCGGTGGTTGACTGAAAATATTGACCTTCGTCAATATGGTAACTTTGAACAGCTGGCACCTGCTGAACTTCCGGACACTAAGAAAGAGAAGATAGTCACCCTTCTTTCTACATCAAAATCTGATAAAGACATTGAAAAACACCTTGTCAAAGTTATATTGAAATTTACATCATTTGATCGACTTGTTAGGGTCTTTGCATATGTCCAGCGATTCTTGAGACGTAGCAAGTTCAAAAAGGGTTCTCGGCCAACCGACCCATTCACACCATCAGAGTTGGATGATGCCAGAACTGCTATTCTTCGCGTTGCACAACGCACTACCTTCCCTCAAGAACTGAAAGATCTATCGAAGAGCAAGAATGTCAGCTCCAGCAGCAAGCTTCTATCATTGAATCCATTTCTTGACTCGAAGGGTTTGATTAGAGTTGGTGGACGTTTGCGGCATTCTATGCTCACCCCAGACATGAAACACCCAATTGTTTTGTTGAATGATTCGTCAAATGAAATGAGTAAATTGACATTTAATATTGCTAGACATTTTCATTTGAAATCACATCATGTTGGCCCTCAGTCGTTATTAGCACTAATTAGGGAAAAATTTTGGCCTCTCAATGGCAAGAATCTGTGTAAATTTGTGTATCGTAAATGTGTCACTTGTTTTAAAGCAAATCCTAAGTTGTTGAATCAAACTATGGGTGATCTACCTGAAGCTCGTGTCGAGCCTTCACGTCCTTTTTATCACTGCGGTGTAGATTATGCTGGGCCCCTATTGATTAAGCAATCTATGCGCAGAAATGCGTCATTAAATAAATGTTATGTTGCGTTATTTGTTTGTTTGAGTACAAAATGTATTCATTTAGAATTAGTTGAAGACTTGAGTAGTGCATCATTTTTGGCTGCTTTGCACAGATTTATTTCACGTCGTGGTAAACCTCTTGTTATGTACTCGGACAATGGTACCACATTTGTTGGAGCTAACTCTGACTTAGCCGAGTTGAGAAATTTGTTGCTGTCTGAAATACACAGAAATACTATTGTCGACTCATTGTCTCTTGATGGCGTAACTTGGAAATTTATTCCCCCGAAATCACCCAATTTTGGTGGTTTGTGGGAATCAGGTGTCAAACAGGTAAAATATCATTTAAAACGGATAGTAGGGAGTTCACACCTCACTTTTGTGGAACTATACACTGTGCTAACGCAAGTAGAAGCATGTATCAATTCACGTCCAATTGTCCCTCTATCCTCTGATCCCAGTGACCTCTCCTCCCTATCACCTTCTCATTTTCTACTTGGAGATCGTTTGCTGTCCACCCCTGAACCTGACTTGAAGCCTCTTCCGCAAAATCGTCTCACAAGATGGCAGCTAGTTCAACAGTTGGCACAACATTTTTGGACCAGGTGGACTTCGGAGTACCTGCATGAACTCCAGAAGCGCACTAAATGGAAGACATCCTGTCAAGACCTTCAGAAAGGAGATCTGGTTTTGATCAAGGACTACAACGCTCCTCCTCTCACTTGGCCACTTGGACGTGTTGAGCAGATTCATCCTGGAACTGATCATCACATCAGAGTTGTGACGGTTCGTACAGCTAAAGGCTTGTTTAAGCGCAGCGTCAGGAATCTTTGTGCGTTGCCTATCGATGACTTGAATACATTATAATTTTGAAGTCAGCCCTTCAAGGTGGGGAGTATGTTAAATCTGGAATTCCCGCCACTAGCTGTCGTGCCTAGCAAGTGGTGCACTCGCGCGACCATTTTTGGAACTTCCCGGACAAGGCTGTACCCCCCTGCTGAGACGTTTTTTGAGTTTAGTTGTTGTAGCAGGACGAACCGCTTCGCCGTGTCTTTCGTAGTTGATTCAAGTTTGCATTGTTTAAAGTTACATTCTATTAAATTTGATGTGTTCAAGTAGTGAATACCTTTAGTTGATTTTTATTCATACAGTCCACTAGCAGATCCCAACAACGAATTAAGCTCTTATTTTTGACGAATTATCATTGGTCACTGATAGTGCCATTTAACTATCTTGATTCACCTGTTAATACGACTTCTAGTGTTATTATGCAAGTTTATGGTGATTTCCAATAATCTCCCAGGTTTTAGACTAATAAAAATGAATTTTGGGAGCTGAACCTTCGTTAAAACCTCAGTTCTTCACTCTTTAGTCATAATCAACTTCATATTCGGTCTTCTCGCCCTAAAAAACATGGTAAGCGATACCTCAAAAGCTCATGTTCACTAAAACCTCAACAACCCTCGAAAACCCCTATATGTACCCCCATTTTTCACCCGTAACACCCCTGGGTGTATTCCGATTGGTCTGCCGGCCTTCGGAGCACAACTAGGATCAAAATGTGTTCCCAAATGGGGACCCAAACTGTGTGCGGAAGAAAGACGATTTTAGACCAAATTATAACGTAAATTTACGGCTGAAACGTCGTTAGAACCTCAATTTTCCACTCTTTGGAATCCTGCGCATTTTGATGAAACTGTGATTTCCGCGCTGGCTCCTGTACTCGATTTAGGGCTTTCCTGGGAGGAGCGCGAGGGTAGATATTGGCTACAGAAAACAGTGATCTACGCAGAAGGGGCGCCATGTACAGGAAAATAATTAATCGCTGTGCAATAATTTGCAGCGTTTCAATTTGGAAGAGGCTGTGAACTCAGAAAATAAAACTCTAAACTATTTATGACAATCTAGGATTTCCAATTTCAAACATTTAACTTTTAAATTTCATAAAATTTACTGCCCTGAAGTTAGCTGCATATTCAAAATCGAAAACTTTAAACGTTTGCCACGGCTCGTCAGGTCAAAATTTATGAATTTTGATCATGGGAATGAATTCAGCTACTCAAATGCTAGGAGGTATACCTTTTAGAATTTCGAAATTTTGATCCAAAATTTTAAAATTTTGCCCAAATTTAAACGTTTGCCCTGACCTTATCAATGACATATTTGATGTTCTGATTTCAAATTCTGTTAGTATATATTCTCCTCTCGATGGTATATCTTCCGGAATTTCGAAATTCGACCTTGAAATGGTAATATTCATGCCCTGAAGTTAGCTGCATATTCAAAAAGTTTAAACGTTTGCCACGGCTCGTCAGGTCAAAATTTTTGAATTTTGATCATGGGAATGAATTCAGCTACCCAAATGCTAGGAGGTATACGTTTTAGAATTTCGAAATTTTGATCCAAAATTTTAAAATTTTGCCCAACTTTAAACATTTGCCCTGACCTTATCGATGACATATTTGATGTTCTGATTTCAAATTCTGTTAGTATATATTCTCCTCTCGATGGTATATCTTCCGGATTTTCGAAATTCGACCTTGAAATAGTCAGCTGCAACAACTGAGGCAAACATGATACACGGAAAATGGCTGTATGCTGACTTTAAACGCTTGCCCTGACCTTATCAGTGACATATTTGATGTTCTGATTTCAAATTCTGAAAGCTTATACCTTCCTCTAGATGGTATATCTTCCGGATTTTCGAAATTCGACCTAGAAATAGTCAGCTGCAACAACTGAGGCAAACATGATACACGGAAAATGGCTGTATGCTGACTTTAAACGCTTGCCCTGACCTTATCAGTGACATATTTGATGTTCTGATTTCAAATTCTGAAAGCTTATACCTTCCTCTAGATGGTATATCTTCCGGATTTTTTAAATTCGACCTAGAAATAGTCAGCTGCAACAACTGAGGCAAACATGATACACGGAAAATGGCCGTATGCTGACTTTAAACTATTGCCCCAACCTTATCAGTGACATGTTTGATGTTATGATTTCAAATTCTGAAAGCTTATACCTTTCTCTAGATGGTATATCTTCCGGATTTTTGAAATTTGACCTAGAAATAGTCAGCTGCAACAACTGAGGCAAACATGATACACGGAAAATGGCCGTATGCTGACTTTAAACGCTTGCCCCAACCTTATCAGTGACATATTTGATGTTCTGATTTCAAATTCTGAAAGCTTATACCTTCCTCTAGATGGTATATCTTCCGGATTTTCGAAATTCGACCTAGAAATAGTCAGCTGCAACAACTGAGGCAAACATGATACACGGAAAATGGCTGTATGCTGACTTTAAACGCTTGCCCTGACCTTATCAGTGACATATTTGATGTTCTGATTTCAAATTCTGAAAGCTTATACCTTCCTCTAGATGGTATATCTTCCGGATTTTTTAAATTCGACCTAGAAATAGTCAGCTGCAACAACTGAGGCAAACATGATACACGGAAAATGGCCGTATGCTGACTTTAAACGCTTGCCCCAACCTTATCAGTGACATGTTTGATGTTATGATTTCAAATTCTGAAAGCTTATACCTTTCTCTAGATGGTATATCTTCCGGATTTTTGAAATTTGACCTAGAAATAGTCAGCTGCAACAACTGAGGCAAACATGATACACGGAAAATGGCCGTATGCTGACTTTAAACGCTTGCCCCAACCTTATCAGTGACATATTTGATGTTCTGATTTCAAATTCTGAAAGCTTATACCTTTCTCTAGATGGTATATCTTCCGGATTTTTGAAATTTGACCTAGAAATAGTCAGCTGCAACAACTGAGGCAAACATGATACACGGAAAATGGCCGTATGCTGACTTTAAACGCTTGCCCTGACCTTATCAATGACATATTTGATGTTCTGATTTCAAATTCTGAAAGCTTATACCTTCCTCTAGATGGTATATCTTCCGGATTTTCGAAATTCGACCTAGAAATAGTCAGCTGCAACAACTGAGGCAAACATGATACACGGAAAATGGCTGTATGCTGACTTTAAACGCTTGCCCTGACCTTATCAGTGACATATTTGATGTTCTGATTTCAAATTCTGAAAGCTTATACCTTCCTCTAGATGGTATATCTTCCGGATTTTTTTAATTCGACCTAGAAATAGTCAGCTGCAACAACTGAGGCAAACATGATACACGGAATTGGCCGTATGCTGACTTTAAACGCTTGCCCCAACCTTATCAGTGACATGTTTGATGTTATGATTTCAAATTCTGAAAGCTTATACCTTTCTCTAGATGGTATATCTTCCGGATTTTTGAAATTTGACCTAGAAATAGTCAGCTGCAACAACTGAGGCAAACATGATACACGGAAAATGGCCGTATGCTGACTTTAAACGCTTGCCCCAACCTTATCAGTGACATATTTGATGTTCTGATTTCAAATCTGAAAGCTTATACCTTTCTCTAGATGGTATATCTTCCAGATTTTTGAAATTTGACCTAGAAATAGTCAGCTGCAACAACTGAGGCAAACATGATACACGGAAAATGGCCGTATGCTGACTTTAAACGCTTGCCCCAACCTTATCAGTGACATATTTGATGTTATGATTTCAAATTCTGAAAGCTTATACCTTTCTCTAGATGGTATATCTTCCGGATTTTTGAAATTTGACCTTGAAATGGTAATATTCATGCCCTGAAGTTAGCTGCATATTCAAAAAGTTTAAACGTTTGCCACGGCTCGTCAGGTCAAAATTTTTGAATTTTGATCACGGGAATGAATTTAGCTACTAAAATGCCAGGAGGTATACCGTCTAGAATTTCGAAATTTTGATCCAAAATTTTAAAATTTTGCCCAACTTTAAACGTTTGCCCCAACCTTATCAGTGACATATTTGATGTTCTGATTTCAAATTCTGAAAGCTTATACCTTTCTCTAGATGGTATATCTTCCGGATTTTTGAAATTTGACCTAGAAATAGTCAGCTGCAACAACTGAGGCAAACATGATACACGGAAAATGGCTGTATGCTGACTTTAAACGCTTGCCCTGACCTTATCAGTGACATATTTGATGTTCTGATTTCAAATTCTGAAAGCTTATACCTTCCTCTAGATGGTATATCTTCCGGATTTTCGAAATTCGACCTAGAAATAGTCAGCTGCAACAACTGAGGCAAACATGATACACGGAAAATGGCTGTATGCTGACTTTAAACGCTTGCCCTGACCTTATCAGTGACATATTTGATGTTCTGATTTCAAATTCTGAAAGCTTATACCTTCCTCTAGATGGTATATCTTCCGGATTTTTTAAATTCGACCTAGAAATAGTCAGCTGCAACAACTGAGGCAAACATGATACACGGAAAATGGCCGTATGCTGACTTTAAACGCTTGCCCCAACCTTATCAGTGACATGTTTGATGTTATGATTTCAAATTCTGAAAGCTTATACCTTTCTCTAGATGGTATATCTTCCGGATTTTTGAAATTTGACCTAGAAATAGTCAGCTGCAACAACTGAGGCAAACATGATACACGGAAAATGGCTGTATGCTGACTTTAAACGCTTGCCCTGACCTTATCAGTGACATATTTGATGTTCTGATTTCAAATTCTGAAAGCTTATACCTTTCTCTAGATGGTATATCTTCCGGATTTTTGAAATTTGACCTAGAAATAGTCAGCTGCAACAACTGAGGCAAACATGATACACGGAAAATGGCCGCATGCTGACTTTAAACGCTTGCCCCAACCTTATCAGTAACATGTTTGATGTTCTGATTTCCAATTCTGAAAGCTTATACCTTCCTCTAGATGGTATATCTTCCGGATTTTTGAAATTCGACCTAGAAATAGTCAGCTGCAACAACTGAGGCAAACATGATACACGGAAAATGGCTGTATGCTGACTTTAAACGCTTGCCCTGACCTTATCAGTGACATATTTGATGTTCTGATTTCAAATTCTGAAAGCTTATACCTTCCTCTAGATGGTATATCTTCCGGATTTTTTTAATTCGACCTAGAAATAGTCAGCTGCAACAACTGAGGCAAACATGATACTCGGAATTGGCCGTATGCTGACTTTAAACGCTTGCCCCAACCTTATCAGTGACATGTTTGATGTTATGATTTCAAATTCTGAAAGCTTATACCTTTCTCTAGATGGTATATCTTCCGGATTTTTGAAATTTGACCTAGAAATAGTCAGCTGCAACAACTGAGGCAAACATGATACACGGAAAATGGCCGTATGCTGACTTTAAACGCTTGCCCCAACCTTATCAGTGACATATTTGATGTTATGATTTCAAATTCTGAAAGCTTATACCTTTCTCTAGATGGTATATCTTCCGGATTTTTGAAATTTGACCTTGAAATGGTAATATTCATGCCCTGAAGTTAGCTGCATATTCAAAAAGTTTAAACGTTTGCCACGGCTCGTCAGGTCAAAATTTTTGAATTTTGATCACGGGAATGAATTTAGCTACTAAAATGCCAGGAGGTATACCGTTTAGAATTTCGAAATTTTGATCCAAAATTTTAAAATTTTGCCCAACTTTAAACGTTTGCCCCAACCTTATCAGTGACATATTTGATGTTCTGATTTCAAATTCTGAAAGCTTATACCTTCCTCTAGATGGTATATCTTCCGGATTTTCGAAATTCGACCTAGAAATAGTCAGCTGCAACAACTGAGGCAAACATGATACACGGAAAATGGCTGTATGCTGACTTTAAACGCTTGCCCTGACCTTATCAGTGACATATTTGATGTTCTGATTTCCAATTCTGTTAGTATATATTCTCCTCTCGATGGTATATCTTCCGGATTTTCGAAATTCGACCTTGAAATAGTCAGCTGCAACAACTGAGGCAAACATGATACACGGAAAATGGCTGTATGCTGACTTTAAACGCTTGCCCTGACCTTATCAGTGACATATTTGATGTTCTGATTTCAAATTCTGAAAGCTTATACCTTCCTCTAGATGGTATATCTTCTGGATTTTTGAAATTCGACCTAGAAATAGTCAGCTGCAACAACTGAGGCAAACAGGTTAATTGCAACTTTATCATAGAGGAATGCAGAGGAGCATGGATAGAGAGTAGATGAGTCAGTGAAGAAGGCAAATGGAAGCTTGGAATAGATGAAGATGCATGGATAGTCGACTATGGAGGGGCATTGATGTAGCGATGAGGAAGAAGGTGAAGGAGTGTGGAAAAGGAAAAGAGACATTTTTGCAAACCTTGTGTCATCATCATGAAGCCGGTAACATCAACATCCAGGACTGTTGTGTGGAAGTAGGATAAGGATAGGAGTTCATTTGCCTTGAGAAAAAACTATAATATCGAAGTCGTTCGATTTATTTGATTTATATTGATACCCATACCTAGATTGGGTTGTGAACGCATCAAAAGGCGGACAGTCATAGAAAAAAAAGGAGTAGTAGGTACTAGCAGTGTTGTCTGTAGGACAGCGCCATTGTTCGGAACAATGGCGCTGCTGGGTGTGAAGGGGGTTTATGAAAGGGCTTAGAAGGTTTGAGACATTTCTGGACAACAATTTCTGGATAACAATTTGTTCCCTCTTAAACCAACGCATTCGTTTCTCTGGCGAACTACTACAACCCAATTTCTACAACCGAGAGCCTAAAACGAAGGTTCACCGAAGGTGAGTGATAAAATTGTAAGCCTCAATTCGTATCTTCACCATCCGCCCGTCAACCTCTTCATCCACGCCTCCAACCACCGACGTATTTTACCAGGATCCCACCGAGTCAGATCTCCACTGCAACAGCGAAGTTATTGTGGAATACCAACAGATAGCATCCATGCTGCCGGCGACGGAGTTGGCGCCAGCGATCGGGGAGGCTGTGGGCAGGATTGAGCCGGTAACCCCTCAAGGGGGAACCTGACACCTGACTCTCCCCTCCCCAAAGCCTCCCAACTACGCATTTGATGTAACTTGATGTGACGCACAGAACTTCTCCACACCGTCAAAAGGGTAACGTAAAACCTGTATGCCAAGTATTTTTGCAGTTTATGTTCACTTTAAATTTGCACCAGTGTGGATTAGGACGACCAGTCACAAGCTCTTTTCTTTTCACTTTAACCCTCATGCGGGCGCGCTTTTCTTGTACCACTCATGGGCGCAGGGCGGTAGTCTACCGCCACCTCGTTTTCGCGTGTTTTTCACCCGACATCTTATCCTAAACTTTTGAAATAGGGTTATTTTTAATAGAAACGTTTAACACACAAGAATGGGAAGGTTTATTAAAACTTGAACGATAATAGATAGAGTATAATATTCAACAACAGTATAATATAAACCCTTCATATTTCACAGCACAAAAAACGAATGCCTAGTAGGAACTAGAAATATGAAATCATCGCAAAAATCATCTCAAATCGTGAGACGCAAAACAGTTTCCTACTTGCTCAAGTTGGTATGTAGGTATCAAAAATATTCACATTGAAAAAAGGAAATGTCTTATTTGACAAAATACTGAACATGAAGAAGTACGAGATCAAAAGAAATAAAAAACAGTCTTTGAGGGATAGGTAGACCATGAACGATTTCTGCCCATTTCTTGAACTATATATTACCTACTCATATGTATACCTACACATATGCGTGAAAACATTACGAACAATCACAGTCTCACAATACTTGGGTAATCTGAAGTACCATATCAAAAATACACATCACAAAATCACAAATTGTCAGTATAAAATCTAAACATAAATATGTACATGTACGCAAAATTCAAAATAAATTGAAAAAAAAAAGAATACTGTGGCAAGGTTGTTATTACACATCATCATCTGAATCGCCGTCTGAGGCGGACGAACTAATATTTTGGCAATTTTCGCATGTTGGTACTGAATGTTTTTTACAAACGCTGTTCTTACAAATATTACAACGTAATTTAGTTATGTTATTTTTTTTCGAACCACGGATGTAACAGAAACATCGTCTGTTAGGATCCACAACTCCATTGCTGGTGATTTCTTCTTCTCGATACTGGCTCAGAAAAGTTCTCAAATCTTTGGGAAGTGAATTCACTTTAGCTCGATGCCTCAGGTTACCTTCCATTAGTTCCATTGCCAACTCATAAATATATTGCCGCCTTCTGAAAGATTCCAATGGATTATTCACTCCATAGATTTTCATGGAGTTTATCCCTTATTACATTATTATGATTCTATTACATGATAGTATGGCGAAGAGCACATAAAAACGTAAGTTCATTATTAATATTACTCATTCATCCAATAAAATTACATAAAACAAGAAATTGATACTCACATTTTGTTTCGAGGGTCGGCGAAATAAAATTTCACTCCTGGGCGCAGGGCGGTGAACTACCGTCTACTAACATATGCGAATGTTTGAAGCCGACTGACAAGCGACACCTTCTTATCCTAGAAATGGCATCGACCCCAACTAGTGTCATGTATTGTAACAGAGGAATACACGCAGGCCCCGCCCCTCTGGGCATCTGTAGGCCTTAGCTGATCATGTTTTTATGACGAGGGCGGTAGATTACCGCCTGCGCGCCCGCATGAGGGATAATCTTCTATTTTCTTACATTCTATTAATTTGTATGCGTCAGGAGGCAATTGTCCTCAAAGTTGAGACCTGTGTTTTATTGAATTTATACTTAAATTGTGTTTTGTACGAGACGAGTCAAGAAGAGAGTCGTTTAAGTTTCACCTCAGAGTTTAGAGGTATTTTGTTCATTTTTGCTCTTTTTTCTTCCAATTGTGTTCAATTTAGCTTCAGTAATTCTTTTAGTAGTAAATTCACTTTTTATTGTCGCTTGGATTGCGTAATTTGGGAACTGTACCTTCATTTTCAGCGAAATTCATGTGGAAAGCGTGAACGCACCACCTATAATCCGCCATTTTGTAGCTTAGGTATACCTGTTTGATTGCATGCGTAAAAGATATTGATACATATTTACGGAACGATGTAGGTTTTTCTTGACTTCTTATGATGTAAATTTGCGTTTTCTCACACAAAAGGTGTTTTGTATACGAATAAGAAAACACAGTGTGCGGAGACATGCATGCGACCATTCTAGGAGCTTTTCATTGGATCTGGTAGTGGTTCAAGTTCACTTTTCAACTGTGAAATTCACTTTTCGCCAGCGCAACACATCCCATCTACCCTATATGTGACACCTACAATTTCAGTTATGTCTTGAAACACATAAATTACATTTTACAGAAATGGCAGAGGACCAAGAAGGTGAAGAACAAAGGGCGGAGGTGGCCCAGCAACCTCAACCAGAGGATGATGGGCCACATCCAGTGGAAGATGAGCGTCCTCCACTGGATGAAGCTGGCCCACCTCCACCGGATGAAGCTGGGCCACCTCCACCAGAGGTGGCTCAACCTCGGCAGCCAGCTCAACCTTGGCGGCAAATAAGACGTCGGCGTCCTCCTCAGCACGTACGCCAACGAAGTGAGTATACCATTATTTGTCTTCTAATGACTTACTGTCTGTAACTTAGCTCTAGCAATGACCAGAACTTGTATTATTTGTTACAATTTTAACCAACAATTGACTGTTGTGATTGTTTGTTGCAGCAATAAGAATAACAACATTTCACCCGGGAGGGGGGTACACTGTGAGGGAGGTACCTTGGGTACAGAGGAGATGGCGTCGAGGTGGAAGACGCGGAGGGAGATGGTATGATAAACATTTAACTTTTCATTAGGTAGATAAATACATCAAATTTAGCATATGAAGATAACAAACGCTGCAAATCCCTGCACAACGGTTTATTATTTTGTATAGAATACCCTTCTGTTACAGATCACAGCTCTATGTATAGATAACCCGTCTATATAATATGATATGTACTATTCTATTATATGCATATTATGTAGATCGCAGACACTCCGTAGGTTAGTACCTAACCCCGTACTCGTTACTAGGTACCTACCTAAATCACGAGTTAAATGTTGCTAAAATAATTCTGCCGATGACAAACAGTACCTAACAAAAAGAAACACACATAATGAAGTTCTGAAAAGAAATTGTTGATGAGGAGTGAAAAAAGTTGCAAAATTACCTACCAACAAACTCCAGCCCCTTCTACGTAGATGGTATAATTTGCCGTTGTGTAATAATTTACCGTTGAGTAATGATTTACCGTAGTAATAATTTACCCATCAATAATACTTCAACGTTTGTTCAAGTTTCACTACCTACCAACAAACTCCAATAGAGCCATCATTTTTCAAATTAAATAATATCACAGAACAACCAACTCGACTTCATACTCCGCCAATATAATCAGGTGATCCCTACCAATGATTGGCCGTATTCACAAATTCCTATTGTGGGCGCATCTCTGGTTACGAGATTTGGTTTGGATTGTATACAATTTCATTCACACTGGAGTCGAAAATGCCTGTCGGTGCAAACTTCGGGGCCTTACTGTGAACGAACGGCTGGACGTACGATGCTCCGGATGGTCTTAAAAAACTCGCAAGTTCAAGAACTATTTAAAACCGTAAAAATATTTACGTAAAAAAATGGTATAGGCGTTTTGAAAATTTCAACCCCTATTTTGAACCCCTTAGAGATGACTCACAGTAACGTCGAGCTTCGAGGACCAACTAGACGCCGAACGGAACCTATAACCCGAATTTCATCAATTTTTTTTCATGGTAACTAAGAAAAGTGGCCCGTACGGCGTACGGCGGACAGACAGAAATATTTTTATTGCAGTTTTGGATTCTACATATCTTGAAACGTAAACCATCAAATTTTGAGGGGGGGTAAGAATTTTTTTTTTCATGCTCGATTCCAATGGTTCATTATTGAAAATAATAAACCAAAAATCAATGTATGCAACCTAACGTGAAAAAAGTTGTCATTTCAACTCGAAGAAATACTTATAGTCTCTTTATTGTGTTTTTCAGATTGCCGCAGCCCTCACCCAAGGTACCTGCTTGTAGAGTAGATAGTTTCTCTTATGAACTCGCCTTTTTTCAATTCTATTGTAATTTGTTAGTAGTATGATGTATTTATAACAAGAGCTTTTTTATTTTATTTTCAGGAAGACGCAATCAAACAAATAAAAAATATAAAAATCAAATGTATGCAGTTTTATTCAATCACGCCCCTCAACCAAAGGATAGCATGTATCAATATGTTTTTTCTAACATGGTATTTGTAAGTATTCACAATGATGATAATATGGATTTTCATTGCTCATGGGGTATCCTACTAGCATTTTCAGAAATTGTTGAGTTATAATTTTGTAACATGGGCATCCTTGTTAGTGGAAATCAGTTGGAGAGTAGTGAATCCAAGGACTAAATCCAATGGTAGCTATTTGTGCTGTAAGATGTTAAAACACAAAGTTTGATCTAAGATGATAATGAAATAAATAAAAATAATAAAAATAAATAAAATTAAATTAGTTAGGTAAGAACTATAATAACTGCTTTGAGATGGATACCATAAAACATACATTTAGCTCAGCTTGAAACTGAAATAATCAGTTAATGTTCAGTATTTGTCAAAATAGGTGCACAATGGCAGAAGCCGATTTGTAGAGAGAAAACCTAGTAGCTATGGCCACAACCACACAGTTGAGTATGCAAGAAACATAATAAGTAGGTACTCCCATTTTAATAAAATTAACTAGATACACATTACAGCCATGTTGGTAATCAACGTTTGACGTAAGGATCCAACAGCATATTCATTACTTCATGTTATTTATCCGTTGCTGTATTTTTACAAGGTTATGAAACCTTGTTATCTGTGTTTCACTCAAATCAGTGAACAGTCTTTCAGTTCCTCTGATTGCCTACTTACTTCACTCAACTTGAACACTTTCTAGTATTTCCATTCACTGTTTGTAACTCATGAATTGAGAACAGTATCTTAATCAGCAAAGTATGAGAACGAAAAAAAACAATACATCTTTTATTTGATGCTTGAGAAAAGCAACAAAGATTTATTCGTTGTACCTCATTACCATAATATGTAAATTGTAGCATTACGTAGTAATGTCATCTAAAGTGGAGCATTTAATCATAATGAAGTAGTACTGTTTTTCAACAGTACATATAATTATGTTTTTACCAGGAGTTGTTCCATTGTGATGATCAATCCCACTATGATAAGGTAATCCCCTGAAACTGATTTCTTTCCTAAAACTTTCTTTGTCTTCAACTACGACTCACAGATGTGAAATGCACTCTCAATGGGACCTCTTCGGTAAGAATGACAACGTAGGAGAGAAGATTTATTCACAAAAAATTACATTAAGTACATATTATATACCATTACATGGGTGGGTCCTCTTAGGATGTACCAAAAAATTGCAGCTGTAAATGAAATTTTCCAATTTATAAATTTGCAAGACAAAAAAGGATGCGACGTCATGTCAAACACAAAAAGATGAAGTATAATACAATATAAAAATCTGAAGTGGTTGGTGGTGGTGGTAAAAAAGTGAGTATGCGAAGATGAGAGGCACTCACCAGGTGAGGATGCCCTGAGCCAAAGTATTTCACTCTTCAACTGAACGTGACGGGGCCAGGTAGTTCACACCGAGCTATTCATGTACCACAACTCAAATACTCGTACTTGTAGCATTTAGCGACTGGTACGTGGTACATCTACCCCATGGTACAATAAATGTAAATATAACATCTATCTGTCCTACTATCCTTTCCTTCGAGCATTATTCATTTCCACACCACCCAAGAGGTAGAATAACAATGGCGCGTTTTTTTTAAGGTGCTATCCCCAGTAGGCCTAATGCACCATGATTCATTCACTTTATTGTTGTGAAAAGGTATGTAGGTAGGTACACGTTTTGATGGATTTCTGTAAATGGCAACTTGAGTTATGAAGGTTGAACTGGATATAAAGTTAGTAAATATCGAGTTCAACATACATCACTCAGTATGAATTTGAACGTTTCTTTTAGAATGTTTTTTTTGAAAAGAAGTTATGCGATGGCTATCCAGTGCGCCCAAGGAGTCGGTATGTCCCGTAGGAGGAATCCCGGAACGTAGGCGTTTGGCATGGTAGAATAAATAGAACGTTTGGTGCACAAAGGGTGCCAACGTTGTTCCGATGGTGTGCTTTTTTCCTTCCAGAAAACGCACACTCGGGAGCAGACCGTTGCAGTGAGGGTGCCAAACTGATTTAGCCGGTACTTGCTTCTGAATTTTCCTTTTTTAGATTAGGAACATTAGTATCAAACCGTTGCAAACAGCGCACTGGTAGGTTTCACATATTTGTTTTCCAATGAGAAAACCAAAATACTGACCACATTATTAGAATAGCTAAGAAAAATTAATGTAGCTATCCGTTTTACTGTACAAAATAAGGCATAGTGGGTCAATTGGACTTTAAAAGGATGAAATACCTGTAAAAATTTCATCAGTGGCATAATTATCTATTATAAGTACCTACCTACCTACCAGTTTGAGATGGTGACTCACTTAGTGAAAGCCAGGAGTTGTTTCTGAAGTTTTCAACAATTTTTCAACGTTGTCCATCTCGAACACAGTTCACAACAGTAGGGTTCATAAGGATTTTGTATTTTTTCCTTCGTTATTTTGAGGTAGGACAGACATGGATAGAAGTGGGCTGGTCTGTTGCAGATACAACAGAATACCCATAAATTGTCACTTCTTATATCACCCATTCCACAAAGTAGGCACCTTTCGGTCATGTCCTGCGATTTTTCAAGGCATATTGTTTGCCATTCCTTCCTTGATTGTAATGTGTTAAATGGGTTGATGTCTTTTTCATCCATGATGCACCTTATATAATGAAGGACATAAATTCCACAGTTAAAGTTATCTTCTTGTTTACAATATTGGATTCTATCATCCACACTCCATGTTGTTTCTTCAACATTATTTGGAAAAACCTTATCCCAAAAGGAAACGAAGTTTTTAAAATGTTGTTTGTTCAATGATCGTTTGTTCAATGAGCGTTTGTTCAATGATCGATCGTCCAAGGGATCCATATACACCAGTTTTTTTGTTTCGATGTTGGCGTACAGTAGTACCCAATGGCAGTTATCAACGTGAAGGGGGAAGAAAATCCCTTTCTTTCCCTCGAGCTCATCCTTGTATAAGTCATAAGTTTCTGGATAAGTTGATTTGTGAATAATGTTTCCACCTATTTCACACTCAAAATATGCGAACTTTATTTCGTCTCTGTACAATAAACATTTGGCTGCATAATCAATTAAAAAATTTGACAGATACTCGCCATCAATAAGAGTACAATAATCACATACTTCAAGCACTGTTGCTTGTGACATAATATCTACAGAAGAGTATCTGCGAGTTACTCCAACAGCGTATGGCCTTGGTGGTTTATCTGCAGTATAATATGTTACGTCTTTTATGACACCGTTATCATAACGAGGTACATAGTTGTCGGCCAACGGCTGTTGTTGGTTTTCGTCGGATATGATACTAGTATGTAAATTTTGGTGTAGTTTTTTCAGTCGTGAGCCTTCAACATAGGTTTTCTTATTTTTCTTTGGCTTCTTCCTCCATATCTCTACTGATAACATGTTGTCTGGCTCACTTTTCATCTTTCTTTTTCTAACTTGCACTTTTGGAGGTGGCAAAGATATTTCTTTCATCTTTGCTTCAACAAAGTTCTGTAACGAGGTCACGACTCTCCCTACTTTAACGTTAACGTTTTGATTTAATGTGGTATTCTTCAAAACTTTGAAATGATTTTCTACAGAACCGTTCGTGAACAATTTGTCCGACAGTAAAGAAGACCATAGAGGAGCATATGGCATGACCCGCGAATTAATATGTTGGAGGAACTCTTCACAATGAAGTACGTTCGGCTCAAGATTATTCGTCCTAGTACTCCTTATGTCTGCAGAAGCTGAGGCCATAATTTCGTTAAACATAGAGGCAAATGGAGAAACTTCGTTGGACTCTAACAAATCGTCTACTAATTCGTCGCGCTCTTGCTTCTTTTCATCATCTTCAACTATTTCGTCAATGTTAAGCGAATTAAATTGTAAAGCTTCTACTGATTCATCAAATGAGGTCCATTTATAGGGAGCTATCAACATTTTTACAACATGGTAATATTTGAGGGACATTTCAGCAATTGTTTTTGAATGCGCAAGTTTGGCCATACATTCCAAAATCAATGTTTTGGCTTGTCGCGATATTTTACATTTTGTTGTCAAATATCTAGAAAAACATTTCATGACGTGAGAGTAACACAGGTGAACGTGAATGTACTTTTTAGGCAACTCGGTCCCTGATTGTGAATGATTGTATATCTGTTGAAGGTAAGCAGTAACAGTAGTCCCTCCCCACGCATCAATGACAGCATTGATTGATGCCCAGGACCAATCAACAACCACCCTTGTAATAGGGAAAACGTCTTTTGTATCTACACATTGTTCCCTGTAGAATATTAGGAAGTCTCTTATGGTTCGGGAAGTGTGTTCATTTGTTATCATATGTAGCAAGGGAACGGTTTTTGATTCCACACTGATAACACCAGCGTACAAATAAACTCGTTTAGAAGATTTATATGGTTTCCTAATAATGGAGCCTGTTGCATCAAAATGCATTGTCAAATTGTGGCTGGTGGAGGCGAAACGAATTTCATCATCAGTAACCAGGTAGATAGTAAAGGGGGATACAAATTTTCTAATTATGGTATGTTTAGCCATGTCATACATTACTAATTGTTTAACAATGTCTACAATATCATTAGAATCGCAATCATTTTTGGATAGCTCTTCGGATCTTGCTTTTTGGAGGACTGCTAGGGAATTTGTATTAAGGTAATTTCCATGTTTGGCTAAATCTTCATTCATGGCAAAATATTGTTCACTTACAACCTTACCTGGAAGTACATTGGTTAATTTTTTTTTAAGTTCGGTTCTCCTCATACCCCTCAATTGGTAAGTCAAATCTTGTGTATGGTTTGGGGATTCATTATTACAAAATATTTTTACTTTGACTAAGGTTCCATCAAACCCCATTACAAACTTGAATAGTTTGAGGCACATTGGTTGCTTGCATCTACCGTAATCAGTGAGTTTTATCAATGTTAACTTAGTTTGCTTATTCTTTTTTACTCCATTAAAAATTATGAGACAAGTAATACCGATCTCGGAAAGTCTATCTTTCAAAGCATTGCGGATTGGTTCAATATTTATGTTTTGAAAATCTACCATTGGTAAGCCATTTAGGAGCAGTTCCCCACAATCATGGGAAAATAAAGTTTTACTTTTGTAACGAATACAGATAGTACCTTCGGCAGCTACATAGGACAACGGCGTGTTTCTCAATGGGGTATCAGGGGCAGCGACCGAAGTTTCTAATGGTGTATCAGGGGAAACAACCGAAGTTTCTAATGGTGTATCAGGGGCAGCGACCAAAGTTTCTATTTCAGTTTGTGTATTGCAGGAAATGGTTTTATTATTTGAAATACGTTCTTGTACCAAACTGTGCACCAGATCGGCAAACCCATGGGTATTACTTGTGAAGTATAATTTAATACGATTTGCTAATGTCTTGGTACGATTTCGTTGAAGCCCTTGATCCTTTGCAACCCTGTAACATAATGCGGTGGGAATATTTTTTTCTCGAAAAATGTCCAAACTATCTATATTCTCAGCTACACAACAGGCAATAGATTGATAATACCCTTCCATTTTATGGTAGTAACGAACTAATGAAAGGAAAATCAGTAAAAAAACATAAAGTAAGTAAGTAGAAAATGTGGTACTAGAAAACAAGTTAAAAGAGAAAAGAAATGGAATCAAGATAGTACTCACAGTACTTACCCACTAGATAAACACTAGTTTTGAAGAAACGTGTTAGCGAAAGGAAAATATCTTAAATAATAGTTAATTCACTGAACTCAACAATCTATAGATACCAAATTATTACACAGGGTAATATGGCGAGTATTCATTGAAAATTGAATGAACTAACAGTTCAAGAGAGTCCAAGATGAGTAGAGTACCGGACATCGATATTCATGGATCAAGGTTACTGAACATGGAGTTTTTGTCATTGATGAAGTAGGTAATATCAGTGGCGGATCCAGTGGGTAGGCCTAACGGCAGGAGGGTAGCTAGGTAGGTAATACTGGAGGGTATGTAAGTTGATACAGAAAAGTAGTAGGTAGATAGGTAAGACAGGAAAGTGGTAGGTAATATAGGAATGAGGTGAGTAGGTAATATTGAAAAGAGGTAGTTAGGTGGGTAGGTAATCATGGGAGGAAGCTGTAGGTAATAATACTTACTTGAACGTAGCTAGGTGAGACAGGAAAGTGGTAGGTAACATTGGAAATAGGTAGGTAGGAAAGTAATAATGGAAGGTAACTGGGTAGATAACACTGGAAGGTGGGTGGGTAATGATGGGAGGAAACTACGTTGGTAGGTAATACTTGAAGGAAGTTAGGTAAGACAGGAAAGTGGTAGGTAATATTGGAATGAGGTGAGTAGGTAATATTGAAAAGAGGTAGGTAGGTAATAATGGGTTACAAGGTAACTGGGTTGATAATTGAAGGTCGTGGAATGATACGAAGAATCATGGCATAAAACGAATATAATTTATTATAAAAGACAACAGTCAAACGGAAACGTTTTAAGGCGAAACACAGTTGAGCATCATAGAGTAATAGAAGTAGAGATGGAGCAACCACTCGGACGAACAATTTAAAGTGCCAATGGTGCCAACACAACAGCAGCTATTAGAATGATTATCTTATCCCTATCAATAATACTGGAAGGTGGGTGGGTAGGTAATAAAGGAAGGTAGGTGGGTTTTTCATGCACCTACCTCGTCAAGATTCACCTTGACCAAAACACTACTCCATCAACGGCAACAATGGTCCCATCATTCATATCCTACTGATAAGACATCAATCTGCCATATCCCAAGAAACAGTTCAATTCATTATACTCAAAGAATACATGAACTCCTATCCTTATCTTACTTCCACACAACAGTACGGGATGTGCATGTCACCACCTTCATGACGATGACACAAGGATTGCAAAACTATATAATCTTCTTTTACTGACTCCTTCGCCTTCTTCCTGTTAGGGGCGCGGCCAGTGGCACGTAAGAGAACTTCGGAAGTACACCTCTATGATGACTATTACTCTGAGGGAGTGTGTGTATTCTCCCACGATATGTGTCGTTAGTTGACATGTATGTAAAAGCCTTGTGTTCAAAAATAAAGAGCGTTCGTTTCCTGCTTGTAAATAATTAGAGTCATTTCTATATCGAACTTGTGATAAAACAGTTCCTCAACACACCATCAATGCCCCTCCATATTCGTCCATCCATGCTTCCTCATACAATCCCATGCTTCTTTGAATCCATTTGAATCCATTTGCCTTTTTTATCTGACTCATGGAAAAACAGGGGAAAAACATGGGCGGGGCGTGCACAGTTTGACTTTGGCGCTATCTTTACAACACTCCTTGGTAGTTACAGGGTTTCCAAGAGGATAGATGAAAGCAGCCTAGTAGAACGGTAGAATAATTACAGGCCTAGCAGTACCCATTTGAGCGTTTTCAATACTGGCGGGAACCAGGATGACGAGCGATCATGCGGCTTCTATGATTCACTGATGAACTACACTAACTCCGAAGAGTGACATAAAGGTAGCAATGCAAATTGTATAGTATCCACCCATCGGACAATTTAACACAGAGTGAGACTTCCTTACATACTTCTTCCTCTACACGCTATCCATGAGCTCGTGGAATCCTCTTTGATAAGGTTACAACAAACCTGCAAAGTCAGCATACGGCCATTTTCCGTTATCATGTTTGCCTCAGTTGTTGCAGCTGACTATTTCTAGGTCGAATTTCAAAAATCCGGAAGATATACCATCTAGAGGAAGGTATAAGCTTTCAGAATTTGAAATCAGAACATCAAATATGTCACTGATAAGGTCAGGGCAAGCGTTTAAAGTCAGCATACAGCCATTTTCCGTGTATCATGTTTGCCTCAGTCATTGCAGCTGACTATTTCTAGGTCGAATTTTGAAAATCCGGAAGATATACCATCTAGAGGAAGGTATAAGCTTTCAGAATTTGAAATCAGAACATCAAATATGTCATTGATAAGGTCAGGGCAAGCGTTTAAAGTCAGCATACGGCCATTTTCCGTGTATCATGTTTGCCTCAGTTGTTGCAGCTGACTATTTCTAGGTCAAATTTCAAAAATCCGGAAGATATACCATCTAGAGAAAGGTATAAGCTTTCAGAATTTGAAACCAGAACATCAAACATGTCACTGATAAGGTCAGGGCAAGCGTTTAAAGTCAGCATACAGCCATTTTCCGTGTATCATGTTTGCCTCACTTGTTGCAGCTGACTATTTCTAGGTCGAATTTCGAAAATCCGGAAGATATACCATCTAGAGAAAGGTATAAGCTTTCAGAATTTGAAATCAGAACATCAAACATGTCACTGATAAGGTCAGGGCAAGCGTTTAAAGTCAGCATACAGCCATTTTCCGTGTATCATGTTTGCCTCACTTGTTGCAGCTGACTATTTCTAGGTCGAATTTCGAAAATCCGGAAGATATACCATCTAGAGGAAGGTATAAGCTTTCAGAATTTGAAATCAGAACATCAAATATGTCATTGATAAGGTCAGGGCAAACGTTTAAAGTTGGGCAAAATTTTAAAATTTTGGATCAAAATTTCGTAATTCTAAACGGTATACCTCCTAGCATTTTAGTAGCTAAATTCATTCCCGTGATCAAAATTCAAAAATTTTGACCTGACGAGCCGTGGCAAACGTTTAAACTTTTTGAATATGCAGCTAACTTCAGGGCATGAATATTACCATTTCAAGGTCGAATTTCGAAAATCCGGAAGATATACCATCGAGAGGAGAATATATACTAACAGAATTTGAAATCAGAACATCAAATATGTCATTGATAAGGTCAGGGCAAGCGTTTAAAGTCAGCATACGGCCATTTTCCGTGTATCATGTTTGCCTCAGTTGTTGCAGCTGACTATTTCTAGGTCGAATTTCGAAAATCCGGAAGATATACCATCTAGAGGAAGGTATAAGCTTTCAGAATTTGAAATCAGAACATCAAATATGTCGTTGATAAGGTCAGGGCAAACGTTTAAAGTTGGGCAAAATTTTAAAATTTTGGATCAAAATTTCGAAATTCTAAACGGTATACCTCCTAGCATTTTAGTAGCTAAATTCATTCCCGTGATCAAAATTCAAAAATTTTGACCTGACGAGCCGTGGCAAACGTTTAAACTTTTTGAATATGCAGCTAACTTCAGGGCATGAATATTACCATTTCAAGGTCAAATTTCAAAAATCCGGAAGATATACCATCTAGAGAAAGGTATAAGCTTTCAGAATTTGAAATCAGAACATCAAATATGTCACTGATAAGGTTGGGGCAAGCGTTTAAAGTCAGCATACGGCCATTTTCCGTGTGTCATGTTTGCCTCAGTTGTTGCAGCTGACTATTTCTAGGTCAAATTTCAAAAATCCGGAAGATATACCATCTAGAGAAAGGTATAAGCTTTCAGAATTTGAAATCAGAACATCAAATATGTCACTGATAAGGTTGGGGCAAGCGTTTAAAGTCAGCATGCGGCCATTTTCCGTGTATCATGTTTGCCTCAGTTGTTGCAGCTGTCTATTTCTAGGTCGAATTTCAAAAATCCGGAAGATATACCATCTAGAGGAAGGTATATGCTTTCAGAATTTGAAATCAGAACATCAAATATGTCACTGATAAGGTTGGGGCAAGCGTTTAAAGTCAGCATACGGCCATTTTCCGTGTATCATGTTTGCCTCAGTTGTTGCAGCTGACTATTTCTAGGTCGAATTTCAAAAATCCGGAAGATATACCATCTAGAGGAAGGTATAAGCTTTCAGAATTTGAAATCAGAACATCAAACATGTTACTGATAAGGTTGGGGCAAGCGTTTAAAGTCAGCATACGGCCATTTTCCGTGTATCATGTTTGCCTCAGTTGTTGCAGCTGACTATTTCTAGGTCGAATTTCAAAAATCCGGAAGATATACCATCTAGAGGAAGGTATAAGCTTTCAGAATTGGAAATCAGAACATCAAACATGTTACTGATAAGGTTGGGGCAAGCGTTTAAAGTCAGCATACGGCCATTTTCCGTGTATCATGTTTGCCTCAGTTGTTGCAGCTGACTATTTCTAGGTCAAATTTCAAAAATCCGGAAGATATACCATCTAGAGAAAGGTATAAGCTTTCAGAATTTGAAATCAGAACATCAAATATGTCACTGATAAGGTTGGGGCAAGCGTTTAAAGTCAGCATACGGCCATTTTCCGTGTGTCATGTTTGCCTCAGTTGTTGCAGCTGACTATTTCTAGGTCAAATTTCAAAAATCCGGAAGATATACCATCTAGAGAAAGGTATAAGCTTTCAGAATTTGAAATCAGAACATCAAATATGTCACTGATAAGGTTGGGGCAAGCGTTTAAAGTCAGCATGCGGCCATTTTCCGTGTATCATGTTTGCCTCAGTTGTTGCAGCTGTCTATTTCTAGGTCGAATTTCAAAAATCCGGAAGATATACCATCTAGAGGAAGGTATATGCTTTCAGAATTTGAAATCAGAACATCAAATATGTCACTGATAAGGTTGGGGCAAGCGTTTAAAGTCAGCATACGGCCATTTTCCGTGTATCATGTTTGCCTCAGTTGTTGCAGCTGACTATTTCTAGGTCGAATTTCAAAAATCCGGAAGATATACCATCTAGAGGAAGGTATAAGCTTTCAGAATTTGAAATCAGAACATCAAACATGTTACTGATAAGGTTGGGGCAAGCGTTTAAAGTCAGCATACGGCCATTTTCCGTGTATCATGTTTGCCTCAGTTGTTGCAGCTGACTATTTCTAGGTCGAATTTCAAAAATCCGGAAGATATACCATCTAGAGGAAGGTATAAGCTTTCAGAATTGGAAATCAGAACATCAAACATGTTACTGATAAGGTTGGGGCAAGCGTTTAAAGTCAGCATACGGCCATTTTCCGTGTATCATGTTTGCCTCAGTTGTTGCAGCTGACTATTTCTAGGTCGAATTTCAAAAATCCGGAAGATATACCATCTAGAGGAAGGTATAAGCTTTCAGAATTTGAAATCAGAACATCAAATATGTCACTGATAAGGTCAGGGCAAGCGTTTAAAGTCAGCATACAGCCATTTTCCGTGTATCATGTTTGCCTCAGTTGTTGCAGCTGACTATTTCTAGGTTGAATTTCGAAAATCCGGAAGATATACCATCTAGAGGAAGGTATAAGCTTTCAGAATTTGAAATCAGAACATCAAATATGTCATTGATAAGGTCAGGGCAAACGTTTAAAGTTGGGCAAAATTTTAAAATTTTGCATCAAAATTTCGAAATTCTAAAACGTATACCTCCTAGCATTTGGGTAGCTGAATTCATTCCCATGATCAAAATTCAAAAATTTTGACCTGACGAGCCGTGGCAAACGTTTAAACTTTTTGAATATGCAGCTAACTTCAGGGCATGAATATTACCATTTCAAGGTCAAATTTCAAAAATCCGGAAGATATACCATCTAGAGAAAGGTATAAGCTTTCAGAATTTGAAATCAGAACATCAAATATGTCACTGATAAGGTTGGGGCAAGCGTTTAAAGTCAGCATACGGCCATTTTCCGTGTGTCATGTTTGCCTCAGTTGTTGCAGCTGACTATTTCTAGGTCAAATTTCAAAAATCCGGAAGATATACCATCTAGAGAAAGGTATAAGCTTTCAGAATTTGAAATCAGAACATCAAATATGTCACTGATAAGGTTGGGGCAAGCGTTTAAAGTCAGCATGCGGCCATTTTCCGTGTATCATGTTTGCCTCAGTTGTTGCAGCTGTCTATTTCTAGGTCGAATTTCAAAAATCCGGAAGATATACCATCTAGAGGAAGGTATATGCTTTCAGAATTTGAAATCAGAACATCAAATATGTCACTGATAAGGTTGGGGCAAGCGTTTAAAGTCAGCATGCGGCCATTTTCCGTGTATCATGTTTGCCTCAGTTGTTGCAGCTGACTATTTCTAGGTCAAATTTCAAAAATCCGGAAGATATACCATCTAGAGAAAGGTATAAGCTTTCAGAATTTGAAATCAGAACATCAAATATGTCACTGATAAGGTTGGGGCAAGCGTTTAAAGTCAGCATGCGGCCATTTTCCGTGTATCATGTTTGCCTCAGTTGTTGCAGCTGACTATTTCTAGGTCGAATTTCAAAAATCCGGAAGATATACCATCTAGAGGAAGGTATAAGCTTTCAGAATTTGAAATCAGAACATCAAATATGTCACTGATAAGGTTGGGGCAAGCGTTTAAAGTCAGCATGCGGCCATTTTCCGTGTATCATGTTTGCCTCAGTTGTTGCAGCTGACTATTTCTAGGTCAAATTTCGAAAATCCGGAAGATATACCATCTAGAGAAAGGTATAAGCTTTCAGAATTTGAAATCAGAACATCAAATATGTCACTGATAAGGTTGGGGCAAGCGTTTAAAGTCAGCATGCGGCCATTTTCCGTGTATCATGTTTGCCTCAGTTGTTGCAGCTGACTATTTCTAGGTCGAATTTCAAAAATCCGGAAGATATACCATCTAGAGGAAGGTATATGCTTTCAGAATTTGAAATCAGAACATCAAATATGTCACTGATAAGGTTGGGGCAAGCGTTTAAAGTCAGCATACGGCCATTTTCCGTGTATCATGTTTGCCTCAGTTGTTGCAGCTGACTATTTCTAGGTCGAATTTCCAAAATCCGGAAGATATACCATCTAGAGGAAGGTATAAGCTTTCAGAATTTGAAATCAGAACATCAAACATGTCACTGATAAGGTCAGGGCAAGCGTTTAAAGTCAGCATACAGCCATTTTCCGTGTATCATGTTTGCCTCACTTGTTGCAGCTGACTATTTCTAGGTCGAATTTCAAAAATCCGGAAGATATACCATCTAGAGGAAGGTATAAGCTTTCAGAATTTGAAATCAGAACATCAAACATGTTACTGATAAGGTTGGGGCAAGCGTTTAAAGTCAGCATACGGCCATTTTCCGTGTATCATGTTTGCCTCAGTTGTTGCAGCTGACTATTTCTAGGTCGAATTTCAAAAATCCGGAAGATATACCATCTAGAGGAAGGTATAAGCTTTCAGAATTGGAAATCAGAACATCAAACATGTTACTGATAAGGTTGGGGCAAGCGTTTAAAGTCAGCATACGGCCATTTTCCGTGTATCATGTTTGCCTCAGTTGTTGCAGCTGACTATTTCTAGGTCAAATTTCAAAAATCCGGAAGATATACCATCTAGAGAAAGGTATAAGCTTTCAGAATTTGAAATCAGAACATCAAATATGTCACTGATAAGGTTGGGGCAAGCGTTTAAAGTCAGCATACGGCCATTTTCCGTGTGTCATGTTTGCCTCAGTTGTTGCAGCTGACTATTTCTAGGTCAAATTTCAAAAATCCGGAAGATATACCATCTAGAGAAAGGTATAAGCTTTCAGAATTTGAAATCAGAACATCAAATATGTCACTGATAAGGTTGGGGCAAGCGTTTAAAGTCAGCATGCGGCCATTTTCCGTGTATCATGTTTGCCTCAGTTGTTGCAGCTGTCTATTTCTAGGTCGAATTTCAAAAATCCGGAAGATATACCATCTAGAGGAAGGTATATGCTTTCAGAATTTGAAATCAGAACATCAAATATGTCACTGATAAGGTTGGGGCAAGCGTTTAAAGTCAGCATACGGCCATTTTCCGTGTATCATGTTTGCCTCAGTTGTTGCAGCTGACTATTTCTAGGTCGAATTTCAAAAATCCGGAAGATATACCATCTAGAGGAAGGTATAAGCTTTCAGAATTTGAAATCAGAACATCAAACATGTTACTGATAAGGTTGGGGCAAGCGTTTAAAGTCAGCATACGGCCATTTTCCGTGTATCATGTTTGCCTCAGTTGTTGCAGCTGACTATTTCTAGGTCGAATTTCAAAAATCCGGAAGATATACCATCTAGAGGAAGGTATAAGCTTTCAGAATTGGAAATCAGAACATCAAACATGTTACTGATAAGGTTGGGGCAAGCGTTTAAAGTCAGCATACGGCCATTTTCCGTGTATCATGTTTGCCTCAGTTGTTGCAGCTGACTATTTCTAGGTCGAATTTCAAAAATCCGGAAGATATACCATCTAGAGGAAGGTATAAGCTTTCAGAATTTGAAATCAGAACATCAAATATGTCACTGATAAGGTCAGGGCAAGCGTTTAAAGTCAGCATACAGCCATTTTCCGTGTATCATGTTTGCCTCAGTTGTTGCAGCTGACTATTTCTAGGTTGAATTTCGAAAATCCGGAAGATATACCATCTAGAGGAAGGTATAAGCTTTCAGAATTTGAAATCAGAACATCAAATATGTCATTGATAAGGTCAGGGCAAACGTTTAAAGTTGGGCAAAATTTTAAAATTTTGCATCAAAATTTCGAAATTCTAAAACGTATACCTCCTAGCATTTGGGTAGCTGAATTCATTCCCATGATCAAAATTCAAAAATTTTGACCTGACGAGCCGTGGCAAACGTTTAAACTTTTTGAATATGCAGCTAACTTCAGGGCATGAATATTACCATTTCAAGGTCAAATTTCAAAAATCCGGAAGATATACCATCTAGAGAAAGGTATAAGCTTTCAGAATTTGAAATCAGAACATCAAATATGTCACTGATAAGGTTGGGGCAAGCGTTTAAAGTCAGCATACGGCCATTTTCCGTGTGTCATGTTTGCCTCAGTTGTTGCAGCTGACTATTTCTAGGTCAAATTTCAAAAATCCGGAAGATATACCATCTAGAGAAAGGTATAAGCTTTCAGAATTTGAAATCAGAACATCAAATATGTCACTGATAAGGTTGGGGCAAGCGTTTAAAGTCAGCATGCGGCCATTTTCCGTGTATCATGTTTGCCTCAGTTGTTGCAGCTGTCTATTTCTAGGTCGAATTTCAAAAATCCGGAAGATATACCATCTAGAGGAAGGTATATGCTTTCAGAATTTGAAATCAGAACATCAAATATGTCACTGATAAGGTTGGGGCAAGCGTTTAAAGTCAGCATGCGGCCATTTTCCGTGTATCATGTTTGCCTCAGTTGTTGCAGCTGACTATTTCTAGGTCAAATTTCAAAAATCCGGAAGATATACCATCTAGAGAAAGGTATAAGCTTTCAGAATTTGAAATCAGAACATCAAATATGTCACTGATAAGGTTGGGGCAAGCGTTTAAAGTCAGCATGCGGCCATTTTCCGTGTATCATGTTTGCCTCAGTTGTTGCAGCTGACTATTTCTAGGTCGAATTTCAAAAATCCGGAAGATATACCATCTAGAGGAAGGTATAAGCTTTCAGAATTTGAAATCAGAACATCAAATATGTCACTGATAAGGTTGGGGCAAGCGTTTAAAGTCAGCATGCGGCCATTTTCCGTGTATCATGTTTGCCTCAGTTGTTGCAGCTGACTATTTCTAGGTCAAATTTCGAAAATCCGGAAGATATACCATCTAGAGAAAGGTATAAGCTTTCAGAATTTGAAATCAGAACATCAAATATGTCACTGATAAGGTTGGGGCAAGCGTTTAAAGTCAGCATGCGGCCATTTTCCGTGTATCATGTTTGCCTCAGTTGTTGCAGCTGACTATTTCTAGGTCGAATTTCAAAAATCCGGAAGATATACCATCTAGAGGAAGGTATATGCTTTCAGAATTTGAAATCAGAACATCAAATATGTCACTGATAAGGTTGGGGCAAGCGTTTAAAGTCAGCATACGGCCATTTTCCGTGTATCATGTTTGCCTCAGTTGTTGCAGCTGACTATTTCTAGGTCGAATTTCCAAAATCCGGAAGATATACCATCTAGAGGAAGGTATAAGCTTTCAGAATTTGAAATCAGAACATCAAACATGTCACTGATAAGGTCAGGGCAAGCGTTTAAAGTCAGCATACAGCCATTTTCCGTGTATCATGTTTGCCTCACTTGTTGCAGCTGACTATTTCTAGGTCGAATTTCGAAAATCCGGAAGATATACCATCTAGAGGAAGGTATAAGCTTTCAGAATTTGAAATCAGAACATCAAATATGTCATTGATAAGGTCAGGGCAAACGTTTAAAGTTGGGCAAAATTTTAAAATTTTGGATCAAAATTTCGTAATTCTAAACGGTATACCTCCTAGCATTTTAGTAGCTAAATTCATTCCCGTGATCAAAATTCAAGAATTTTGACCTGACGAGCCGTGGCAAACGTTTAAACTTTTTGAATATGCAGCTAACTTCAGGGCATGAATATTACCATTTCAAGGTCGAATTTCGAAAATCCGGAAGATATACCATCGAGAGGAGAATATATACTAACAGAATTTGAAATCAGAACATCAAATATGTCATTGATAAGGTCAGGGCAAGCGTTTAAAGTCAGCATACGGCCATTTTCCGTGTATCATGTTTGCCTCAGTTGTTGCAGCTGACTATTTCTAGGTCGAATTTCGAAAATCCGGAAGATATACCATCTAGAGGAAGGTATAAGCTTTCAGAATTTGAAATCAGAACATCAAATATGTCGTTGATAAGGTCAGGGCAAACGTTTAAAGTTGGGCAAAATTTTAAAATTTTGGATCAAAATTTCGAAATTCTAAACGGTATACCTCCTAGCATTTTAGTAGCTAAATTCATTCCCGTGATCAAAATTCAAAAATTTTGACCTGACGAGCCGTGGCAAACGTTTAAACTTTTTGAATATGCAGCTAACTTCAGGGCATGAATATTACCATTTCAAGGTCAAATTTCAAAAATCCGGAAGATATACCATCTAGAGAAAGGTATAAGCTTTCAGAATTTGAAATCAGAACATCAAATATGTCACTGATAAGGTTGGGGCAAGCGTTTAAAGTCAGCATACGGCCATTTTCCGTGTGTCATGTTTGCCTCAGTTGTTGCAGCTGACTATTTCTAGGTCAAATTTCAAAAATCCGGAAGATATACCATCTAGAGAAAGGTATAAGCTTTCAGAATTTGAAATCAGAACATCAAATATGTCACTGATAAGGTTGGGGCAAGCGTTTAAAGTCAGCATGCGGCCATTTTCCGTGTATCATGTTTGCCTCAGTTGTTGCAGCTGTCTATTTCTAGGTCGAATTTCAAAAATCCGGAAGATATACCATCTAGAGGAAGGTATATGCTTTCAGAATTTGAAATCAGAACATCAAATATGTCACTGATAAGGTTGGGGCAAGCGTTTAAAGTCAGCATACGGCCATTTTCCGTGTATCATGTTTGCCTCAGTTGTTGCAGCTGACTATTTCTAGGTCGAATTTCAAAAATCCGGAAGATATACCATCTAGAGGAAGGTATAAGCTTTCAGAATTTGAAATCAGAACATCAAACATGTTACTGATAAGGTTGGGGCAAGCGTTTAAAGTCAGCATACGGCCATTTTCCGTGTATCATGTTTGCCTCAGTTGTTGCAGCTGACTATTTCTAGGTCGAATTTCAAAAATCCGGAAGATATACCATCTAGAGGAAGGTATAAGCTTTCAGAATTGGAAATCAGAACATCAAACATGTTACTGATAAGGTTGGGGCAAGCGTTTAAAGTCAGCATACGGCCATTTTCCGTGTATCATGTTTGCCTCACTTGTTGCAGCTGACTATTTCTAGGTCGAATTTCGAAAATCCGGAAGATATACCATCTAGAGGAAGGTATAAGCTTTCAGAATTTGAAATCAGAACATCAAATATGTCATTGATAAGGTCAGGGCAAACGTTTAAAGTTGGGCAAAATTTTAAAATTTTGGATCAAAATTTCGTAATTCTAAACGGTATACCTCCTAGCATTTTAGTAGCTAAATTCATTCCCGTGATCAAAATTCAAGAATTTTGACCTGACGAGCCGTGGCAAACGTTTAAACTTTTTGAATATGCAGCTAACTTCAGGGCATGAATATTACCATTTCAAGGTCGAATTTCGAAAATCCGGAAGATATACCATCGAGAGGAGAATATATACTAACAGAATTTGAAATCAGAACATCAAATATGTCATTGATAAGGTCAGGGCAAGCGTTTAAAGTCAGCATACGGCCATTTTCCGTGTATCATGTTTGCCTCAGTTGTTGCAGCTGACTATTTCTAGGTCGAATTTCGAAAATCCGGAAGATATACCATCTAGAGGAAGGTATAAGCTTTCAGAATTTGAAATCAGAACATCAAATATGTCGTTGATAAGGTCAGGGCAAACGTTTAAAGTTGGGCAAAATTTTAAAATTTTGGATCAAAATTTCGAAATTCTAAACGGTATACCTCCTAGCATTTTAGTAGCTAAATTCATTCCCGTGATCAAAATTCAAAAATTTTGACCTGACGAGCCGTGGCAAACGTTTAAACTTTTTGAATATGCAGCTAACTTCAGGGCATGAATATTACCATTTCAAGGTCAAATTTCAAAAATCCGGAAGATATACCATCTAGAGAAAGGTATAAGCTTTCAGAATTTGAAATCAGAACATCAAATATGTCACTGATAAGGTTGGGGCAAGCGTTTAAAGTCAGCATACGGCCATTTTCCGTGTGTCATGTTTGCCTCAGTTGTTGCAGCTGACTATTTCTAGGTCAAATTTCAAAAATCCGGAAGATATACCATCTAGAGAAAGGTATAAGCTTTCAGAATTTGAAATCAGAACATCAAATATGTCACTGATAAGGTTGGGGCAAGCGTTTAAAGTCAGCATGCGGCCATTTTCCGTGTATCATGTTTGCCTCAGTTGTTGCAGCTGTCTATTTCTAGGTCGAATTTCAAAAATCCGGAAGATATACCATCTAGAGGAAGGTATATGCTTTCAGAATTTGAAATCAGAACATCAAATATGTCACTGATAAGGTTGGGGCAAGCGTTTAAAGTCAGCATACGGCCATTTTCCGTGTATCATGTTTGCCTCAGTTGTTGCAGCTGACTATTTCTAGGTCGAATTTCAAAAATCCGGAAGATATACCATCTAGAGGAAGGTATAAGCTTTCAGAATTTGAAATCAGAACATCAAACATGTTACTGATAAGGTTGGGGCAAGCGTTTAAAGTCAGCATACGGCCATTTTCCGTGTATCATGTTTGCCTCAGTTGTTGCAGCTGACTATTTCTAGGTCGAATTTCAAAAATCCGGAAGATATACCATCTAGAGGAAGGTATAAGCTTTCAGAATTGGAAATCAGAACATCAAACATGTTACTGATAAGGTTGGGGCAAGCGTTTAAAGTCAGCATACGGCCATTTTCCGTGTATCATGTTTGCCTCAGTTGTTGCAGCTGACTATTTCTAGGTCAAATTTCAAAAATCCGGAAGATATACCATCTAGAGAAAGGTATAAGCTTTCAGAATTTGAAATCAGAACATCAAATATGTCACTGATAAGGTTGGGGCAAGCGTTTAAAGTCAGCATACGGCCATTTTCCGTGTGTCATGTTTGCCTCAGTTGTTGCAGCTGACTATTTCTAGGTCAAATTTCAAAAATCCGGAAGATATACCATCTAGAGAAAGGTATAAGCTTTCAGAATTTGAAATCAGAACATCAAATATGTCACTGATAAGGTTGGGGCAAGCGTTTAAAGTCAGCATGCGGCCATTTTCCGTGTATCATGTTTGCCTCAGTTGTTGCAGCTGTCTATTTCTAGGTCGAATTTCAAAAATCCGGAAGATATACCATCTAGAGGAAGGTATATGCTTTCAGAATTTGAAATCAGAACATCAAATATGTCACTGATAAGGTTGGGGCAAGCGTTTAAAGTCAGCATACGGCCATTTTCCGTGTATCATGTTTGCCTCAGTTGTTGCAGCTGACTATTTCTAGGTCGAATTTCAAAAATCCGGAAGATATACCATCTAGAGGAAGGTATAAGCTTTCAGAATTTGAAATCAGAACATCAAACATGTTACTGATAAGGTTGGGGCAAGCGTTTAAAGTCAGCATACGGCCATTTTCCGTGTATCATGTTTGCCTCAGTTGTTGCAGCTGACTATTTCTAGGTCGAATTTCAAAAATCCGGAAGATATACCATCTAGAGGAAGGTATAAGCTTTCAGAATTGGAAATCAGAACATCAAACATGTTACTGATAAGGTTGGGGCAAGCGTTTAAAGTCAGCATACGGCCATTTTCCGTGTATCATGTTTGCCTCAGTTGTTGCAGCTGACTATTTCTAGGTCGAATTTCAAAAATCCGGAAGATATACCATCTAGAGGAAGGTATAAGCTTTCAGAATTTGAAATCAGAACATCAAATATGTCACTGATAAGGTCAGGGCAAGCGTTTAAAGTCAGCATACAGCCATTTTCCGTGTATCATGTTTGCCTCAGTTGTTGCAGCTGACTATTTCTAGGTTGAATTTCGAAAATCCGGAAGATATACCATCTAGAGGAAGGTATAAGCTTTCAGAATTTGAAATCAGAACATCAAATATGTCATTGATAAGGTCAGGGCAAACGTTTAAAGTTGGGCAAAATTTTAAAATTTTGCATCAAAATTTCGAAATTCTAAAACGTATACCTCCTAGCATTTGGGTAGCTGAATTCATTCCCATGATCAAAATTCAAAAATTTTGACCTGACGAGCCGTGGCAAACGTTTAAACTTTTTGAATGTGCAGCTAACTTCAGGGCATGAATATTACCATTTCAAGGTCGAATTTCGAAAATCCGGAAGATATACCATCGAGAGGAGAATATATACTAACAGAATTTGAAATCAGAACATCAAATATGTCATTGATAAGGTCAGGGCAAACGTTTAAAGTTGGGCAAAATTTTAAAATTTTGGATTAAAATTTCGAAATTCTAAAAGGTATACCTCCTAGCATTTGAGTAGCTGAATTCATTCCCATGATCAAAATTCAAAAATTTTGACCTGACGAGCCGTGGCAAACGTTTAATGTTTTCGATTTTGAATATGCAGCTAACTTCAGGGCAGTTAAAATTTGATGATATTTGTTATGTAAGTATATGAATATGTTGAGTTTCGCGGAAATGATACGTTTGTATACTGAGTACACTGCAAAATTAGATGAAAAATCGGTTGATCCTAGCGGCCAGGGCTTTGGAAACAGTTGCTGATCATTTTGAAGCACAGCGTGGTAGTGGCTTTTGGAACTAAAAACGGTATGAGTTTGAATAGTTGTTTTCGTAATTGGAAGAACAACTTTTAACACAGAATGTGTTTTAGCCATGGGCTAACTAGCCGAAAATGGAACGCGGGATGGGAACGAAATGTGTGACATTAACATGACAACCAATAAACATATCACCAGATGTTTATTGCGACAAACCCGTTTGAAGTGAGTAATTTTATTTATGTAAATCGGAGTTTCAGTCGTTCGCGAATCGTCCTTCGGTTTATAAGAACTTGACGCTGCCCAGGCCCCGGATCAGCTGAGTTGCTCCTTAAGCTAATTTCTATGATATTAACTCTACGAAGCTGTAATTTGGTATGTGGGCTCCTTAGGACTTCAACTTGACGCTGCCCAGGCCCCGGATCAGCTGAGTGGCTCCTAAAGCTAATTTCTATGTTATTCACTCTACGAAGCTGTAATTTGGTATCTGGGCACCTTAGGACTTTAACTTGACGCTGCCCAGGCCCCGGATCAGCTGAGTTGCTCCTAAAGCTAATTTCTATGATATTAACTCTACGAAGCTGTAATTTGGTATGTGGGCTCCTTAGGACTTTAACTTGACGCTGCCCAGGCCCCGGATCAGCTGATTGGCTTCTAAAGCTAATTTCTATGTTATTCACTCTACGAAGCTGTAATTTGGTATCTGGGCACCTTAGGACTTTAACTTGAAGGCTGCCCAGGCCCCGGATCAGCTGAGTTGCTCCTAAAGCTAATTACTATGATATTCACTCTACGAAGCTGTAATTTGGTATGTGGGCTCCTTAGGACTTTAACTTGACGCTGCCCAGGCCCCGGATCAGCTGAGTTGCTCCTAAAGCTAATTTCTATGATATTCACTCTACGAAGCTGTAATTTGGTATGTGGGCTCCTTAGGACTTTAACTTGACGCTGCCCAGGCCCCGGATCAGCTGATTGGCTTCTAAAGCTAATTTCTATGTTATTCACTCTACGAAGCTGTAATTTGGTATCTGGGCACCTTAGGACTTTAACTTGAAGGCTGCCCAGGCCCCGGATCAGCTGAGTTGCTCCTAAAGCTAATTACTATGATATTCACTCTACGAAGCTGTAATTTGGTATGTGGGCTCCTTAGGACTTTAACTTGACGCTGCCCAGGCCCCGGATCAGCTGAGTTGCTCCTAAAGCTAATTTCTATGATATTCACTCTACGAAGCTGTAATTTGGTATGTGGGCACCTTAGGAGTTTAAGTTGACGCTGCCCAGGCCCCGGATCAGCTGAGTTGCTCCTAAAGCTAATTTCTATGATATTCACTCTACGAAGCTGTAATTTGGTATGTGGGCACCTTAGGAGTTTAAGTTGACGCTGCCCAGGCCCTGGATCAGCTGAGTTGCTCCTAAAGCTAATTTCTATGATATTCACTCTACGAAGCTGTAAAATGGTATGTGGGATCCTTAGGACTTTAACTTGAAGGCTGCCCAGGCCCCGGATCAGCTGAGTTGCTCCTAAAGCTAATTGCTATGATATTCACTCCACGAAGCTGTAATTTGGTATGTGGGCATCTTAGGACTTTAACTTGACGCTGCCCAGGCCCCGGATCAGCTGAGATGCTCCTAAAGCTAATTTCTATGATATTCACTCTACGAAGCTGTAATTTGGTATGTGGGCACCTTAGGACTTAAACCTGACGCTGCCCAGGCCTCGGATCAGCTGAGTTGCGGTTTATGTGAAACGCGTGAGCTAAAACACATTCTGTGTTTCTATAATTTCGTCCGAAGTATGTAAATAGAGGTAACCGGGGGTCCAGGGGGCTTGCCCCCTGGCGAGGCGCGGAGCGCCGAGTTTTAGTTTATTATTTTCACTAATGAACCTTTGGAATCGAGCGTGAAAAAAAAAAAAAATTTAACCCCCCTCAAAATTTGGTGGTTTAGTATGTAGAATCCGAAAATGCAATAAAAACGCTGCAAATACCAGCACAACGGTTTATTATTTTATACAGAATACCCTTCTGTTACAGATCACAGCTCTCCATATAGATAACCCTTTATGTTATATACTATGTACTATTCTATACATATTATATAGATCGCAGAACCTCCGTAGGTTAGTACCTAACCCCGTACTCGTTACTAGGTACCTACCTAAATCACGAGTTAAATGTTGCTAAAATAATACAGCCGATGACAAACAGTACCTAACTAAAACGGCAAAAGGAAATGCAAATAATGAAGTTCTAAAGAAAAATTGTTGATGTGGAGTGAGATAGATGCCCTTCCTGCGTAGATCACTGTTTTCTGTGGTCAATATCTATAATGAACCGTTGTGTAATAACTTGCCCATCAATAATAATTCAACGGTTGTTCAAGTTGCAAAAGTACCAATCCAGCCCCTTCTTGGTAGATCAACCGTTGTGTAATAATTTACCGTTCTGTAATGATTTACCGTTATGTATAATTTACCGTTGCGTAATAAATTGCCGTCGTGTAATAATTTACCATTGTGTAATAATTTACCCACCAATAATACTTCAACGTTTGTTCACGTTTCAGAAGTATCTACCAACAAAATTCAATAGTCCATCACTTATCAAATGAAAGAATATCGCAGAACAGCCAACTCGACTTCATACAGCCATCCTTGATTATAATCAGGTGCTCCTTAGCGATGATATCCGGGCCGGATTAATACCGTTTGATTCACGATCGTGTTGACGAAGCTTTTTGGCGCACACGAACGGCTGGTCGTACAATGCTCCGGGTGGTCTCAAAAAATTGTATAGCTCAAGACATGTTTAGTAATTTAAAAAAATCCATACCCTTACATAGAAAGTTTTCGAGATGCGGCGTTCTGAAAATGTCAACCTCTATTTTGAACCTCTAGATCAGCGGTTCCCAACCTTTTTTCTCATTCGCACCCCCCAGCAACTCAGTTTCAGCCGGCGCACCCCCGACTTACGTAAATACCAAATAGATCTGTATAGTAAAGGCGTTGTGTCAGAAGTTGATTTATAACAGACTTGAACAAAACAAACAAAAAAAAAAAAAAAAAAGTATACACACATTTTATTTTATAAGTATATATATAAAATAGTATAAAATATATTGTATAAGTATGCACACAGATTTAAAATAAAGTTTGTAGTAAAAACAATGCACATGAGCATCAAGGTAAAAGTAACTCAGGTAGGTAGGTAGGTAACTAAAGAGATCGAAAGAGTAGGAGTTACATAATATGTAACTATAATAATATAATGTTTTAATATTGCAAAATTACATTATTGACAAGAAGACAGGAATGAGACTAAATTAGACTAGCCCGTAAATTTATAAATGAATAAATAAACGAGTAATTTTGGGGCAAATTAATGAGATCCTTGAGGCTGTATCGTGGTACACATTTTTTTGAAATCTGGTTCAATTGTGGACAAGTATACCCTCAAATCTATGCTTCTCTTCCTCCCCTTCTCGGCGCGTCACTACATCCCTCGCACAAAAACGATGTAGGTCCTGTCTTTTCTCAACATCTACTTTCAAGATAAAAAATATTAAAAATGTGTGGGTACACCCCATTCACACTTGAGTAGATCAGTTCACAGTTGGTTGTGGTAGCGGTGGTGTGGCAAAAGAACAAAAAATATTAATCAAATTTTTTCCCAAAAATGTCCGCCATTACTCTATTTTTTCCACGCACCCCCAAAGGGGCTCCCGCGCACCCCAGGTTGGGAATCGCTGCTCTAGATGACTGACAGTAACGCCGAGCTACATGGTAACTAAGAAAAGTGGCCAGTACGGCGTACGGTGGACAGACAGAAATATTTTTATTGCATTTTCGGATTCTACATACCTTGAAACGTAAACCTTCAAATTTTGAGGGGGGTTAGTATTTTTTTTCTTTTTTCCAATGCTCGATTCCAATGGTTCATTATTGGAAATAATAAACCAAAAACTTCTGCCTGTCCGCCGTACGCCGTACTGAGCACTTTTGTTAGTTACCATGAAAAAAAATTGATGAAATTCGGGTTATAGGTTCCGTTCGGGGTCTAGTTTGTCCTCGAAGCTCGACGTTACTGTCAGTCATCTCTAAGGGGTGAAAAATATTGGTTGATATTTTCAGGACGCCGTAGCTCGAAAACTTTCAATAGAAGGGTATGGTTTTTTTTAAAGTTTTTCAATTGATCGTGAACTAATGAATTTTTTGAGACCGCCAGGAGCATTGTACGACCAGCCGTTCGTTTGCACCAAAAAGCTTCGTCAACACGATCGTGAATCAAACGGTATAAATCCGGCCCGGATATCATCACTACGGAGCACCTGATTATAACCAAGGACGGCTGTATGATGTCGAGCAGGTTGTTCTGCGATATTATTTCATTTGATAAGTGATGGATCTATTGGATTTGGATTTTGTTGGTAGGTACTTCTGAAACTTGAAGAAACGGTAGGTTGAAGAAATTATTATTGGTGGGTAAATTATTACACAATGGTAAATTATTACACAACGGCAAATTATTACACAACGGTTCATCTACCTAGAAGGGGCTGGTTTTTGTTGGTAGGTACCTACTTTTTTCACTCCACATCAACAATTTCCATTCAGAACTTCATTATTTGCGTTTCTTTTTGCCATTTTAGTAACTCTTTGTCATCGACAGAATTATTTTAGCAAAATTTAACTCGCGATCTAGGTAGGTACCTAGTAACGAGTACGGGGTCCCTACGGTTTGTCTGCGATCTAATAATATGTGTATAATAGTACATAATAAGAAGGGTTATCTATACGGAGAGCTGTGATCTGTAACAGGAGGGTATTGTGTGCAAAATAATAAACCGTTGTGCAGGGATTTGCAGCGTTTAAAATTACTTACGGTTTTCATGCGGTAAAAAATTGATAAGGGTTGGAACGAACCTTCCTTAATGTTGTCTTCTATACATATTATTATGGTAGTTGATATGCTGGTAAGTACTTCGGGATTGGGATCGTGTGGTTTATTCAAGTTCCGGAGACGGGTGGGGCTTATGAACAACCAGTTCATTAGAAGTGGACTCTGAGGGTTAGATGGGCAGCTACATTGAACAGGGTAGAACCCCTGGCGAGTCCACCCTTTCGACTGGATGAATGGTTTGTTGAGGCATCTTGGGACCTCTGACAGGAAAAGGAGGACGGTTGACAGATAAGGTTTGACTGGTGGAGCAGAAGTGATTCGTGGATGATTCTGGAGGGTCTGCAATTAGTGGATGGGCCCCAGCTCCCTGGGCCTATCTGTCCATAGAGATCACCTACTGCCTCATTGATGTATTAGCGGAGGCTGGCCCCTTCATCAGGCTAAGTACTCATGGTGCCCTTCGTGTAATCCATCAAGACCTTCAACCCCCCCCCCCCCCCCCACCATACCTGCCACCATCTTCTACCACTTCGTTCATCCGCCGAACTCCTTTTCATCAGGGATTGCAATTTGTTTTAAGGTCCTTCTTGAGATTGTCTGTTTCAGCAAACCGGTGGCGCTGCCGGACGGGGGTTAATGGGTGTAATACCCCCCTCACGCCCCAATGGGCTCGAAACATACACTTAGTTTATCAATAATTAAACATTTTTCAAAGATTTTTCAAGAATGACCATACTTTGAAGTATTTTTCAAGAACAAACTTTGAATTATTATTGTTGGGTAAATTATTACACAATGTTAAATTATTACACAACGGTAGATTATTACATAACGGTAAATTATTACACAACGGCTCATCTACCCAGAAGGGGCTGGATTTTGTTGATCGGTACTTTTGCAACTTGACCAACCGTTGAAGTATTATTGAATATTTATACTTCTCAGTTACGCCCACAGTTCGCGCGCCGTCACCGAGCCGTTATCTCAAAATGTTTATTTATTTATCATTTCCGTGAGGTTTTGAGGTTCGTTCCCAGTTTTGGTTTATTATTTTCAATAATGAACCACTGGAATCGAGCATGAAAAAATAAATAAATTCTAGCCCCCCCTCAAAATTTGATGGCTTACGTTTCAAGGTATGTAGAATCCGAAGATGCAGTAAAAAACGCTGCAAATCCCTGCACAGCGGTTTATTATTTTGTACGGAATATTCTTGTACAAGAGAGGTACTTGTCGATGTACTCGAACTTTTCAACTGAATTCATAACGATCGAATCACTGATACGGTCACTGCGCATAAGCAAAAGCGAATCCGAGGTGGTACTCAATTTCTTGCGAAACCAAGACCCGACTACCGTCAGAGTCGAAGGGTAGTTAGGGTGGACTCCTATATGGACTCCTATGAATTTCAGAACGATCGGATCTTGGTATGGTCACTGCGCACGCGCAAATGAGAATCCGAGGTAGGTACTCAATGGAGAATTGACGAGCATATTTTTAAATAATTTTATTTCGAAGTAATTTTTTCATTCTTTTGAATTGTAGGTCTAAAAAAAGGGAGGAAAAAGCGTGCGCCGTCATCTGGTGTATAATTGCCCTCCTGCTGCTGCACGTGGGAACCGAGAAAGGGGGAGATACAGACCAGACGGCGCGCGGCGTCTCGCGTATTTTCTTTAGCTCCTGCCAAACTACGCGGATTTCAGAGCTGCAAATTGAGGTGCAGGGTTTTTGAGGGTGCTGAATCCGATGCTTAGGTCAAAAGCGTCAAATTTCCCCGTCCGTTCCTCCTTTCTCACGACTAAATGACCCGATTTCTCTCAAATTCGGTGGGTATTGTTGGTGTAGCTCCTGGAAGGTTCCCTATGAATTTCAGAACGGTCGAATCATTGCATTAGTATGGCCACGCGTACGTGTGTATAAATGCTGAATCCGTGGTAATCAATATCTTACGAACCATTGGCCGTATTTCGTTCAACTTTGGTAGGTAGTTTGGGTGTAGCTCCTAGATGGTCCCCTATGAATTTCATGCTCGGATCATTTACGCGGATAGTTTTGTATTTACCCGATTTAGGGCTCCCCGTTGGGAAGCACGAGGGTAGGAATTGACCACAGAAAGCAGTTTGATCTACCCACGCAGAATGGGAACGTATACAGAAAAGGAATAATCCGTTGTGTAACGATTCGCTGCGTTTTTTATGCTCAGTTCCAAAGGGTCATTATTGAAAATAATAACTATTATTTTTATGGCTATTGGCTATTTGTATGATGTTATTTACACTCCTGTAATATACATTTTCTTTGCATAAATAATTTAATCCATGATTACTCCATAATATTTATGATATTGATGATTCTACCTAAACAAAGATAAATTTGTGTAATTAATCAAACAGCTACTTCCAAAGTGGAGAGCTCATCGGATTACTCAGTTATTATGGGAAAATCGCTAGATGGCCTCGCTAGTTGGAGGATTTCAGGTAGCCAGTTGTGCGTTTAGTGTTGAACTCACCAATCAATCCGACGGAGAAATTTGAAACTAGATGGGTAAAAACATAAAAATGGCCAAAAAGTCAGTTATATTAAAAATATTATTATATTCAATAATTAATATATTCATCATGATCATCCTCATCGTCCTGTCATGTCAATATTAATGATGCCAATATACAAATTATCATTGAGCCGACTAACTGACTTCGGCGATTAACTGTGGGTAGTGGCATGTTGCGGTGGAGTGAGGATTAGCAGAACATACTGGTAACATGATTCTTGTCAGCTTATCCCCGCCCACAGCTTGTTAGGTGATCGCGGGAACCTAACGAACGAGGTTGGATCGCGGGGGATCCCACCTGCAACATAACGTACAGAGCGGCAGATGGGGAAATGCCACTGCAACATCCATTCCGATCCCGAGCCGCTTGCCCTCGTCCAAGGAAAATCAAAATGGGGGCCCCATAATCCTCCAGGCCCCTTCCTTCAGCATCGAGCGCTACTACAGTCGCTATAGCAACGGTGGAAGAGGGGATACTGCCAGTACAGTGGACGGTTGAAGGGTCCATACGTCTTGCGTGATTACCACTCTAATTCATGAATCAGGGGCAAACCGCGACACATCAATAAGACTGCTTTACATGCCGGATTATCCTACTGCAGGCATTCAACCCCTCGCGAAATTTATGGCTTCCCAACTAACGCTGGCTTAATGTTGACTAGATATATATATATTGGGTGACATGTCGGGATGGGGGCTCTCTAGATTTCACCACCACTTGGAAACATCTCCTACCTACAATCAGCTCAACGCTTATTAATGTTGTGCCAAACACCCGACAGGCAGCAGATTATATGCAACAGTTCCCATCAAAGTTTTCGGGCACGTTAGTCATCGGAACATCATGTTCCTTCCTAAAATAGCATGAGTAATCTCAAACTGACCTGAAGTTTGATACTGTCGAGGCAGGTACGATTTAATCCCCCCCCCCCCCCCCCAACCATGTTGTAACAATTTTCCTGTCAAAAAATACCTCCTCAGCCGATATTCATTGATATCCATTGTGCCCGCCAAAATAGCTCAGTGCTTCGCACCTCGCTCTTGGATGTTCATATAAACCTGTTCGTTCCACCCAAACCTTGAAATTTCTTTCAACGCTGTTTGACGGGATGCTTGGGGTGAGATCAGCGGGGGGAACGGGGTTTTAGGGAGGAAGGAACGGGTTTTGTATAGGCGCATTCGAGAGCGAAGTGCGAAGCACCGAGCATGCTATTCTGGTGGTCAAAATGGTATCAATCCTTTTTGCGGCTGAGAAGATGTTTTCTGGCGGGTAAATTTTTACAATAGGGTTGTTTGGGGGGTATATAACCACATATTTTCGAATTGATGAAGTGTACATACACATTTTTTCTCAGTAAAAAAGTTAAACGGTGGAGAGGGAGGGAGATCACAGAAGCACGAAAGACACTTCCCTGGAGCATGACGAATGTGTGAGCTAAGTGTCAGCTCGCTCCGTTTGGTCTGCGAGTCTGTAGCGCTGTCAAAGAAGAACAAGAACAAGAAGAACGCCTATAAGAAGAAGAAGAGTAGAAACATCCCGTAAAATAATGCCTGCATTACAGTGGACGTCCCTTATGGTGGGTTTATTCATTGCATATCGTCTGAAAGTATACATATATGACTTAATATGATGATTATGATTGTCGTAAGTCTTAGTTAGAGGTAGGGGTTTGGGTAGGACGAAAGGTAGGAAGGAAATGCTTAGGAGGGAGTCTTTTCGGATCGCTAACGCCCCGCGGTTATCACTACAGCAGGCATTAGTGGAAGAGGAGGCTAGCACCCCGCGGTTATCACCACAGCGAGTATTAGGGGAGAGGGAGCATCCCACGAGCAGATGCAAGGAAGGGTAAAAGTGACAGAGGAGGTGTAAGTCGAGTCAGAGAGAGAGAAGTCGTAGACGTAAGGGCGAGATCGGTCGAATGAAGAGCTGGGCGAGCCGGGTGGTATATAAAGGCGCCTCCACCTCGTCCCTCTTCCACCACGACAATGATGACGAATTCATTGAGCAATTATTTAATTACCCAATTTCGTGACCAGTGACGCGATATGAAGAGCTTACGTAGGTACATGTTTCAACTAAGCAGCACGGCCATCATTAGTCGTAACACATATAATTATTAATCTCTGCCCTACGTTTATTATTTAAAACCTGAAAATTTAGATATGAGAAGCTTAGAAATTATATGTATTTATTTTCGTAGTTAATTTAAAAAAACTCCTAATCGATATATTATTGAAGATGACAAACATTACCTACCTATCAAGCGAGGCGGTAGCCGAGCGATGCCAAGCATGAACCCGCGCCCGGCTGCCCCAGAGACTAATATAACTGAGCGAAGAATCGGGCCAACTTTGGCCCCCTCCCGGGCCTTCCCCGTTATTTCTATATTTTATTCGCGCGTATATATTTTGTGGGGCAAACACCCTGAGTCGCCTGACACCAAATTCGAAGCGGTAGGTGTTTCGAAAACCTGCGAAAAATAGGGCTCAAAATACGTGTTTGGTGACTTTCTTCCCATTTTTTTTTTCCACCCATTCTTTGTCACGCATCTTCAACCCTTTTACCTTGACCGATGTTTATGAAATTTGGTATGTAGATCAGGTTTGGCGTGGTGAAGTGCCTTTTGGGAGTTTTAACCGTTTTCGCGGAAGCAAAGGGGGGGTTCCGGGGGAGGGGGCATGCTTTTTTTCCACCCATTCTTTGTCACGCCACTTCTACCGTTTCCCCTCGACCGATGTTTATGAAATTTGGTATGTAGATCAGGTTTGGCGTGGTGAAGTACCTTTTGGTTTATTATTCTGTGAATAATACACCTATGTATTCGCTCAGCAAAAAATTTTTATAACACCCCCTCAAACTTTTTTCTTTTCCGTTTCAAGGTGCATAGATTCCAAAAATGCAATGTCCGTCCGCCGTACGCCGTCCGCCGTATCACGTGTACAGGCTTCATTTTCGGTCTAAAAAAATCGTTCTTTCGCACACATGCTCCATTTGGGCCCTAGTTGTGTCCCGAAACTTTTCAGCCCGATCGGAATATACCCAGGGGTGTTATGAGTGAAAATGAGTGTAAAAATAGGTACTTTTTACGTTTTAGCAACATATTGGTAACATGAGCTTCTGAGATATCGTTTTCTATGTTTTTGGGGACGAGAAGACCGAATATGAAGTCGATTTTGACCAAAGAGTGGAAAATGGAGTTCTACCAGATGTTCAGCTCCCAGAATTGATTTTTTATGAGTGAAAAACCTGGGAAACCGTCTGAAATCACCATCAGTTTGTACAATAACACTGGAAAAAGTGTCAAGACGTGGTTCAGGACGATTAAATGGCACTACCAATGATCAAAGATGATCTTTAAAAAAAAGAAAAAAAAGAGCGTACCTAATTTGTGTTTTGGGGGCCAAAATTAATGGAAACCATCAGAAGTAGCTATTTCGATTATTACGCATGAAAGAAACAATTAATGAACAGCCAACCTTTCTGTAGGTATGTCCAATAGAATAATAAACCCATGTGACAAGGACTTTGCAGCGTTTTTGGAATCTACGCACCTTGAAACGGAAAAGAAAAAATTTTGAGGGGGTGTTATAAAAATTTTTTGCTGAGCGAATACATAGGTGTATTATTCACAGAATAATAAACCAAAAGGAAATGCGAAAATGGAAAGAAGAGAACTCAGAAGAAGACAGGAATAGTAAGAGAAGTAAGATTTGAAGAGGAAAGTGATAGAACAACTCACTTGTTAAGATGCACCCTCAAGGCAGTAGCGAAGGAATTGAGCGAAGGGAGAGACCTAAAGTTTAGTGGCAGTGTGAAAGAACAACAGTCCGTGCGAAAAGTTTTAATTTGTTTGACACTTTCCAAGTTTAATTTCATCAAATGCTTAACTTAACTGGCTACAGTTTCTGTGCTGGAGTTATGTAAAAACGCTGCAAAGTCCTTGTCACATGGGTTTATTATTCTATTGGACATACCTACAGAAAGGTTGGCTGTTCATTAATTGTTTCTTTCATGCGTAATAATCGAAATAGCTACTTCTGATGGTTTCCATTAATTTTGGCCCCCAAAACACAAATTAGGTACGCTCTTTTTTTTTTTTTTTTTGTAACTATCTTTGATCATTGGTAGTGCCATTTAATCGTCCTGAAACACGTCTTGACACTTTTTCCAGTGTTATTATACAAACTGATGGTGATTTCAGACGATTTCCCAGGTTTTTCACTCATAAAAAATCAATTCTGGGAGCTGAACACTTGGTAGAACTCAATTTTCCACTCTTTGGTCAAAATCGACTTCATATTCGGTCTTCTCGTCCCCAAAAACATAGAAAATGATATCTCAGAAGCTCATGTTACCAATATGTTGCTAAAACGTAAAAAGTACCTATTTTTACACACATTTTCACTCATAACACCCCTGGGTATATTCTGATCGGGCTGAAAAGTTTCGGGACACAACTAGGGCCCAAATGGAGCATGTGTGCGAAAGAACGATTTTTTTAGACCGAAAATGAAGCCTGTACACGTGATACGGCGGACGGCGGACGGCGTACGGCGGACGGACATTGCATTTTTGGAATCTATGCACCTTGAAACGTGAAAGAAAAAAGTTTGAGGGGGTGTTATAAAAATTTTTTGCTGAGCGAATACATAGGTGTATTATTAACAGAATAATAAACCAAAATTGGGAATCCGTCACAATTTGTTCAAGTACTATTCTAATGACTCACTAACATGTTGGTATTAATATTTAAACCATGATTTCCTAATGAAATTTGGCTCAAATATTGAATCTAGAGGTAATTATCAACAACGTATTTCAATATTTGTGCGATGTATGTTACTTGTTTCTGGTAGCTGATGCTAGGAACTGTTCTTGATTTTCAAGTATCTCATCCCCGAACCAAAATTGATGTTCATAATTACCCCATAGACTGTGGGATAGTAATGAACATAAGGGGTAATTATGAACAGAGTATTTGAGGTACCTAATTGCAATTAAAAAAGGTCAAAAACGGTCACAGAATGATTTATAGGAGTGGAACAATGCTTATGTTCCATAAAATGGAAGGCGTCTTCCAGGGTTTTACATGGATCAAGAACTCCGGAGAGCTGAGTTCCAAACTTGTTAAATTTGTTCATAATTACCCCAGCTGACCCAACCTTCACTAACGACGAGTAGACGTTTGAAAATAATGGGTTTGGGATCTGTCACTATAACGTGTTTTGCATTTTGAAGTCGGCTTACAAGTAAAGGGCTTTGCCTAGAGAAACACTTGAAGACTGGACGGGGTAGTAGGGCTCTTTTTGATCACAATCAGTGTGAATATATTGCTATAAACTCTGGAACCACGTAGTTCCTCCATAGACGGTTAGGATGAGTTGGAGAATGTGTTAAAAAGTTACAATAAGGTGGCCTAAGTGAATGAGGCTCTGTTCAAGGTCATGATATATATATATATATATATATTGGTTCATTATTTTCAATAATGAACCATTGGAATCGAGCATGAAAAAAAAAATCCAACCCCCCCCCCCCCCCCCTCAAAATTTGATGGTTTACGTTTCAAGGTATGTAGAATCCAAAACTGCAATAAAAAAATTTCTGTCTGTACGCCGTACTGGCCACTTTTCTTAGTTACCATGAATAAAAATTGATGAAATTCGGGTTATAGGTTCCGTTCGGGGTCTAGTTGGCCCTCGACGCTCGACGTTACTGTGAGTCATCTCTAAGGGGTTCAAAATAGGGGTTGACATTTTCAGAACGCCGTAGCTCGAAAACTTTCGATAGAAGGGTATGGGGTTTTTTACGTTATTAAATTCGTCTTGAGCTAGAAAATTTTTTGAGACCACCCGGAGCATTGTACGTCCAGCCGTTCGTGAGCACCAAAAAGCTTCGTCAACACGATCTTGACCCAACGGGAAAAATCCGGCCCAGATATCATCACTAGGGAGCACCTGATTATAATCAAGGATGGATGTATGAATTCGAGATGGTTGTTCGGCGATTATTATTTCATTTGATAAGTGATGGTTGGATTTAGTTGGTAGGTACTTCTGAAACTTGAACAACGTTGAAGTATTATTGATGGGTAAATTATTACACAACGGCAAATTATTTCACAACGGTAAATTATTGGACAACTGTAAATTATTTCATAACGGTAAATTATCACAGAACGGTAAATTATTACACAACGGCAAATTATTTCACAACGGTTAATTATTGAACAACTGTAAATTATTTCATAACGGTAAATTATTACACAACGGTTCATCTACCAAGAAGGGGCTGGATTTTGTTGATCGGTACTTTTGCAACTTGGACCACCGTTGAAGTATTATTGATGGGCAAGTTATTACACAACGGTTCATCATACTTGACCACGAGGGAAGGTATTGGCCACAGAAAACAGTGATCTACGCAGAAGGGGCATCCATTTCACTCCATATCAATAATTTTCCTTCAGAACTTCATTATTTGCGTTTCTTTTTGCCGTTCTAGTTACTGCTTGTCATCGAAAGAATTATTTTAGCAACATTTAACTCGTGATTTAGATAGGTACCTAGTAACGAGTACGGGGTTAGGTACTGACCTACGGAGGGTCTGCGATCTACATCATATGTATAGAGTATAAAATAGTATATATTATATTATATAGACGGGTTATCTATACAGAGAGCTGTGATCTGTAACAGAAGGGTATTCTGTACAAAATAGTAAACCGTTGTGCTCGGATTTGCAGCGGTTTTTCACTTATTTTGATGGCGGCAAAAATTAATTGGCACCGGACAGCAGACATATAGGTAATGGCAAAATAATGTTTCGTTCAAGAAATTAAGAAATGTAATTAGTTATCAATATTTTGCAAATTAAAAAAAAGCTATTTCAATGGACCCAAATTTTCAGAACATCCATTTGTTGGTGATGATTGTTGTTAGGGCCAGCAAGTGGCCTTGGTTTCAATTGCGCGTTGTAATTTTATATTCCTTACTTCTGTACTTCCCGTGTCACGAAATGTGTCATGTCTTGTGCAAATTGTGAACACGTTATAACAGAATTTATTTTTATTTTTAAAGGCATATCCGCATTAGAGCATCCTGAATTCATCCCTAGATTTTAACAAAAATTTACAACACTACATCTACCATGTGTAGGTTACATTCACTGATGTAGATAGACGCTGATATAAGCAGACGAGGCTATATTATCAGCCAGCCGCACGAGCTCCCGAGCTCAGTTCCCCTTCGGTCGTCAATCGTATTCCGTCAACTTGTGTTCCGCATAAAACCATTGGCCAATAAAGTTCTGTTGCATTTCAAAGTTGTGTTTTTTAAAAGCGTAGGAGCTTAAATATGGCGCTGTCGTCCCGGGCAGTTTCGTTCAAAATTCGTGTGTGCGAAGCACGAACTGGAGCTCCTGGATCGGCCACGTGCGGATGCCCTGCGTATTTTCTTGGCGACGAAGGTTTATTATTGATACTAATTAACCAAAAGAGCCGAAATCGTGTTTTGGAGGCCGAAATTGGTAGAAACCATCAGAAATAGCTATTCCAATTATTACGCATGAAAGAAACAATAAATGAAACGCCAACATTTCTGTAGGTATGTCCAATGTGACAAAGAATTTGCAGCGTTTTTCACTCATAACACCCCTGGGTACATCCCGATTGGGCTGCAATGTTTCGGGACACAATTACGGCCCAAATGGAGCATGTGTGCGAAAGAACGACTTTTTTAGACCGAAAATGAAGTGAAGCCGGTATGCATGATGTGGCGGACGGGCATTGCATTTTCTGAATCTACGCACCTTGAAATATAAAAGAAAAAAAATTTTTAGCTGGTGTTCTAAAAATTTCTTGCTGAGCGAATACATAGGTTTATTATTCACGGAATAGTAAACCAAAACGGGGTGATGGGATCATCAATGAACAGTTATGCTTAAGGTCCATTTTGGTTTATTATTCTTTGCATAATAAACCTATGTAGCGCTTAGCAAAAATTTTTTATAACACCCCCTCAAATTTTTTGGTTTATTATTTTCAATAATGAACCATTGGAATCGAGCATGAAAAAAAAAATTCTTACCCCCCCTCAAAATTTGATGGTTTACGTTTCAAGGTATGTAGAATCCAAAACTGCAATAAAAATATTTCTGTCTGTCCGCCGTACGCCGTACGCCGTACACCGTACGCCGTACGCCGTACGGGCCACTTTTCTTAGTTACCATGAAAAAAAATTGATGAAATTCGGGTTATAGGTTCCGTTCGGCGTCTAGTTGGTCCTCGAAGCTCGACGTTACTGTGAGTCATCTCTAAGGGGTTCAAAATAGGGGTTGAAATTTTCAAAACGCCTATACCATTTTTTTACGTAAATATTTTTACGGTTTTAAATAGTTCTTGAACTTGCGAGTTTTTTAAGACCATCCGGAGCATCGTACGTCCAGCCGTTCGTTCACAGTAAGGCCCCGAAGTTTGCACCGACAGGCATTTTCGACTCCAGTGTGAATGAAATTGTATACAATTCAAACCAAATCTCGTAACCAGAGACGCGCCCACAATAGGAATTTGTGAATACGGCCAATCATTGGTAGGGATCACCTGATTATATTGGCGGAGTATGAAGTCGAGTTGGTTGTTCTGTGATATTATTTAATTTGAAAAATGATGGCTCTTTTGGAGTTTGTTGGTAGGTAGTGAAACTTGAACAAACGTTGAAGTATTATTGATGGGTAAATTATTACTACGGTAAATCATTACTCAACGGTAAATTATTACACAAAGGTTCATTATACCATCTACGTAGAAGGGGCTGGAGTTTGTTGGTAGGTACTTTTGCAACTTTTTTCACTCCTCATCAACAATTTCTTTTCAGAACTTCATTATGTGTGTTTCTTTTTGTTAGGTACTGTTTGTCATCGGCAGAGTTATTTTAGCAACATTTAACTCGTGATTTAGGTAGGTACCTAGTAACGAGTACGGGGTTAGGTACTAACCTACGGAGGGTCTGCGATCTACATAAATATGCATAGAATAGTACATATTATATTATATAGACGGGTTATCTATACAGAGAGCTGTGATCTGTAACAGAAGGGTATTCTATACAAAATAATAAACCGTTGTGCAGGGATTTGCAGCGTTTTCATTTACGTTTCAAGGTGCGTAGTTCCAGAGAATGCAATGTCCGTCCGCCATATCATGCATGACGGCATCGTTTTTGGTCTAAAAAATTCGTTCTTTCGCGCACATGCTCCAATTGGGCCCTAGTTATGTCCCGAAACTTTTCAGCCCGATCGGAATATACCCAGGGGTGTTATGAGTGAAAATGTGTGTAAAAATAGGTACTTTTTGTGTTTTAGTAACATGAGGTTATGAGGTATCGTTTTCCATGTTATTTAGGACGAGAAGACCGAATATGAAGTCGATTTGACCAATGAGTGGAAAATTGAGGTTCTAATGAAGTTTCAGCATTAAATTTAAGTTAAATTTTGGTATAAAATCGTCGTTCTTCCGCACATAGTTTGGGTCCCCATTTGGGAAGACATTTTGGTCCTAGTTGTGCTCCAAAGCTCGGCAGCCCGATCGGAATACACTCAGGGGCGTGATGGGAGAAAAATGGGTGTAATAATAGGGGTTTTCGAGGTTTTTTTGAGGTTTTATGGACATGAGCTTGTGAGGTATCGTTTCCCATGTGTTTGAGGGTGAAAAGACCGAATATGAAATTGATCTTGATCAGAGAGCGAAGAATTGAGGTAGTAATGAATGTTCAGCTCCCAAAATTAAATTATAGTGAGTCGAAAACCTGGGAAATGGCAGAAATCGCCATAACCTTTGCCCGTGGATGTAAAAAGTTGAATTAAAAAAAAAAAAAAAGTGAAAACACGTTGTAAAGTAACACTGGAGGTAAGTATTAACAAGTGATTCAAGGCAGTTCAACGACTCGATTTTAGTGGACTTCACAACACAAAATTGTAAACTTCACTGTCTTAAACATGTTATTAATCTATAAATGTTTTACAACTATGTACCTGCCTCAGATAAAATTTCTATAATTGACCATTGTGATACAATATTGTTGTCCGGCTAATAACAAATTTACCTACCCTCTATAAAAATAGATAGAAAGCGTCATTCAAAATTATAGTTGATATTAAAGAGTGTTAGTAGTACCAACCTACATATAATCTCAGTACGTATAGTTTCCTCGTCAGTAGCTAAATAAATTAATTGTGAAGAATGGGTAGGTACCTAAGAAATTCCTTAGGTACTTATCAACTCGATGGGGTTGGTATTTAATTATTTTATGAATGTGTGTATCCAAACAATTGCGGGTTCTATGAAGGGAGGTAGGTAGGTAGGTAATTCTTCCACTAGTTAGTTAAGATAATTGTTTCAAGACAATACCTTCCGTATGTATCCAACCCCCGCCCCACCAACCGACCCCCCGCCTACCCCGCCCGGACACAACCCTTTCATTCCTAATGCTGATTTGGTCGAGACTGTGGCTGTTACTATGTGACGCGTGTCAACGAAAACTTTCCCCAATTTGATAATTTACTCTCGTAAATAGTTTTGCGAATCAAGTAGGTATTAGTTACCATACTTCGGGTCTTTGTGTTGTGTTCAGATTGAACGATTGTTAGATTATTTACCTTTATCTCCCTTCTGAGTTATCTTCGCTGCTACTGAACCCGTTTTCCTCAGTTGCCGTTTCAGGTGAGTTTCTATTATACATATATTTGGGTATTTTATTTTACATATCTATCTGGAGGCAATAGTCCACTTGTGGTACTGATCAATAATCATTTATGGAAATTGGAATGTAATAGTTTTCCTCCTGTTATGGTTGCATTGGAATGTCCGGAGTGGGGGTTGGCACCAATGCAACCATAACAGGAGGAAAACTATTATTCCGCCGATTTCGCCCATTTTGGTTCATTATTCCGTGAATAATACACCTATGTAATGGCTCGGCAAGGTTTCTTTCTTTTACGTTTCAAGCTGCATAGATTCCAAAAATGCATTGTCCGTCCGCCGTATCACGTATACCGGCTTCATTTTCGGTATAAAAAATTCGTTCTTTCGCACACATACTCCATTTGGGCCCTAGTTGTGTCCCGAACTTTGCAGCCAGATCGGAATATACCCAGGGGTGTTATGAGTGAAAATGTGTATAAAAATGGGTAGGTACTTCTTGTGTTTTAGTAACATGTCAGTAACATGAGGTTTTGGGCTATCGTTTTCCATGTTTTTTTTGACGAGAAGACCCGTGGTGTGCACGAACGGCTGGACGTACCGGTAAAAAAACCATACCCTTCCATCGAAAGTTTTCGAGCTACGGCGTTCTGAGTATTTCAACCCCTACTTTTAACCCCTTAGAGATGACTGACAGTAACCCCGAGCTCGAGGACCAACTAGACCCCGAACGGAACCTATAACCCGAATTTCATTAATTTTGTTTCATGGTAACTAAGAAGAGTGGCCAGTACGGCGCACGGCGGACAGACAGAAATATTCCTATTGCATTTTCGCATTCTACATACCTTGAAACGCAAATCATCAAACTTTCAGGGGGGGTTAGATTTTTTTTTTTTTTTCATGCTCGATTCCAATGGTTCATTATTGAAAATAATAAACCAAAATTTACCTACACTCTATAAAAATAGGTAGAAAGCGTCATGCAAAATTATAGTTGATCTTAAAGAGTGGTAGTAGCAGTACCTACATACATATAATCTCAGTACGTATAGTTTCCCCATCAGTAGCTAAATAAATTAATTGTGAAGATTGGGTAGGTACCTAAAAAATTCCTTAGGTACTTGTCAACTCGATGGGGTTGGTATTTAATTATTTTATGAATGTGTGTAACCAAACAATTGCGGGTTCTTTGAAGGGAGGTAGGTAGGTAGGTAATTCTTCCACTAGTTAGTTAAGATAATTGTTTCAAGACAATACCTTCCGTATGTATCCAACCCCCGCCCCACCAACCGACCACCCGCCTACCCCGCTCGGACACAACCCTTTCATTCCTAATGCTGATTTGGTCGAGACTGTGACTGTTACTAAGTGACGCGTGTCAACGAAAACTTTCCCCAATTTGATATTATAGTAATTTACTCTCGTAAATAGTTTTGCGAATCAAGTAGGTATTACTTACCATACTTCGGGTCTTTGTGTTGTGTTCAGATTGAACGATTGTTAGATTATTTACCTTTATCTCCCTTCTGAGTTATCTTCGCTGCTACTGAACCCGTTTTCCTCAGTTGCTGTTTCAGGTGAGTTTCTATTATACATATATTTGGCTATTTTATTTTACTTATCTATCTGGAGGCAATAGTCCACTTGTGGTACTGATCAATAATCTTTTATGGAAATTGGAATGTAATAGTTTTCCTCGTGTTATGGTTGCATTGGAATGTCCGGAGTGGGGGTTGGTACCAATGGAGAGAACGGACCTGACAAGGGGAGTCTACGGCGGTGAGGTCGCCGATTTCGCCCATTTTGGTTTATTATTCTGTGAATAATACACCTATGTAATGGCTCGGCAAAACATTTTTATAACACCCCTTCAAAATTTATTCTTTTACGTTTCAAGGTGCGTAGATTCCAAAAGTACAATGTCCGTCCGCCGTATCACGTATACCGGCTTCATTTTCGGTATAAAAAATTCGTTCTTTCGCACACATACTCCATTTGGGCCCTAGTTGTGTCCCGAACTTTGCAGCCCGATCGGAATACACCGAGGGGTGTTATGAGTGAAAATGTGTATAAAAATGGGTACTTCTGTTGTTTTAGTAACATGTCAGTAACATGAGGTTTTGGCCTATCGTTTTCCATGTTTTTTGGACGAGAAGACCGTTGGTGTGCACGAACGGCTGGACGTACAATGCTCCGGGTGGTCTCAAAAAATTGTTTAGCTCAAGACAAATTTAATATCGTAAAAAAAACCATACCCTTCTATCGAAAGTTTTCGAGCTACGGCGTTCTGAAAATTTCAACCCCTATTTTGAACCCCTTAGAGATGACTCACAGTAACGCCGAGGTTCGAGGACCAACTAGACCCCGAACGGAACATATAACCCGAATTTCATCAATTTTTTTCATGGTAACAAAGAAAATTGCTCAGTGCGGCGTACGGCGGACAGACAGAAATCTTTTTTATTGCATTTTCGGATTCTACGTACCTTGAAACGTAAAACCATCAAATTTGGGGGGGGGGGTTAGAATTAATTTTTTCCATGCTCAATTCCAAAGGTTCATTATTGAAAATAATAAACCAAAAAGAGGTTTCTTTCTTTCTTGAATTTTCTGCCTGTGAAATGAATAATGCTTTACATTTTATTGCGAAACTCAGAAGTTTCACCGCGGTGGAGTATGTCATTACCAACATTTTCATTTGGTATTTTAGTAGTGGCTGTACTTTCACAGCTTCATACCCCCCTCCCCCCCTACCCATTGAATCAAGACGCTCTCCCATTATTCAGTCTGTCGTTCTCCGCTCCTTCAGTTGTTTCTCTACCTACCTAACCGCTATCCTTCCACTCGCTTCCTTCAACTCATCAGGATACCTATCTACAAAATCCGCCTGAAAAAGAAAAACGGAGTTATTGAAAAAATAGTATATTTCCACTAATACACGAAAAACGCAAAAAAACACTGTTATACCGGTTTCGGTGATCAAACCATCGTCAGTAACAATGTGTTACAGACGGTATAACAGTGTTTTTTGCGTTTTTCGTGTATTAGTAGAAATATACTATTTTGGTTTATTATTTTCAATAATGAACCATTGGAATCGAGCATGAAAAAAAAAATTCTTACCCCCCCTCAAAATTTGATGGTTTACGTTTCAAGATATGTAGAATCCAAAACTGCAATAAAAATATTTCTGTCTGTCCGCCGTACGCCGTACGCCGTACGCCGTACACCGTACGCCGTACGCCGTACGGGCCACTTTTCTTAGTTACCATGAAAAAAAATTGATGAAATTCGGGTTATAGGTTCCGTTCGGCGTCTAGTTGGTCCTCGAAGCTCGACGTTACTGTGAGTCATCTCTAAGGGGTTCAAAATAGGGGTTGAAATTTTCAAAACGCCTATACCATTTTTTTACGTAAATATTTTTACGGTTTTAAATAGTTCTTGAACTTGCGAGTTTTTTAAGACCATCCGGAGCATCGTACGTCCAGCCGTTCGTTCACAGTAAGGCCCCGAAGTTTGCACCGACAGGCATTTTCGACTCCAGTGTGAATGAAATTGTATACAATCCAAACCAAATCTCGTAACCAGAGACGCGCCCACAATAGGAATTTGTGAATACGGCCAATCATTGGTAGGGATCACCTGATTATATTGGCGGAGTATGAAGTCGAGTTGGTTGTTCTGTGATATTATTTAATTTGAAAAATGATGGCTCTATTGGAGTTTGTTGGTAGGTAGTGAAACTTGAACAAACGTTGAAGTATTATTGATGGGTAAATTATTACTACGGTAAATCATTACTCAACGGTAAATTATTACACAACGGTAAATTATACCATCTACGTAGAAGGGGCTGGAGTTTGTTGGTAGGTACTTTTGCAACTTTTTTCACTCCTCATCAACAATTTCTTTTCAGAACTTCATTATGTGTGTTTCTTTTTGTTAGGTACTGTTTGTCATCGGCAGAATTATTTTAGCAACATTTAACTCGTGATTTAGGTAGGTACCTAGTAACGAGTACGGGGTTAGGTACTAACCTACGGAGTGTCTGCGATCTACATAATATGCATATAATAGAATAGTACATATCATATTATATAGACGGGTTATCTATACATAGAGCTGTGATCTGTAACAGAAGGGTATTCTATACAAAATAATAAACCGTTGTGCAGGGATTTGCAGCGTTTTTTCAATAACTCCGTTTTTCTTTGAAATGGGTTTCCACGATTTCTTCGCGAGTGATTTAGTTCGTATCCGCCTGAAAGCTGTCTACCACCAGAGATCATCCACCCCCCGAGGTATGCAGAGCGCTGCCAAAAGGTACGCGTCGAAAAGTCTTTAATACCTAATTCCTTCTCAATCCCTTTCGCTTCCACCTACCTATTCTTCATTCTCTCACGATTATCTGACCCAGCCCTATAAATTATCCACAAAATACAGTCAACCTTAACCGCCTCATCAGGGGCGATCAAAAATTCACTTTCTTCGGGTCAGATTACTACACCTGATATTATAAACGCTAATATCGGGTCTGTATTTAAAGCCGGGATCTACTGTGGAAACGCTTGTTCGCAAGATTATTGAGAACACTCAAAGAGAGATGCATGTCCGTTTATTGCAACACCTTGATCAAGCTCACAGCCACCTGAAACTGATGTTTCACGGTGTTCCTGAAGCGTCTGATGAAAAACTGGAGTCAGTTGTGACCAGCTGACCAAATGGTCAGGAATACTTTCAAGGTTGATGACAAGTTGATGACAACAGTTTGGTCAGAATTCGAAGGGTTGGTCGTACAAATGACCCGATTTCATAGCAGACCCGCAATACACGTCCGTCTGGAGGGTTCAAACAGCGCCCGATTGGTGACTTCCTCGCATTACGAGGTCAAAGCTGCAGCTGTCTTCGCTGCCAAACGATTTCTCAAAGTTCTCAGAACACCGATGACCGAAGACCTGAGTCATTAGTTTACTCACACAAGTATTTCATAATCTCGTTTTACTGTCATTCTTATTCCGTACATATCAGATGACAGGCCGCCATAAATTGAGTGATGATAAACGGAATCTCCTGTAACTTTTTTAAAATTTAATACATATAAATGTCTGTAGGTAGATTTTCCTGAAGCTAGGAGGAACCTACTTTCCTAATGAATATTTTAATATCGCTGTTATTGATCAAGTTAAACACTACCTATAACTTTGAGTTAAGGCTCAATTTTATTTACATATTCACACTAATATTGGTTTATTATTTTCAATAATGAACCATTGGAATCGAGCATGAAAAAAAAAATTCTTACCCCCCCTCAAAATTTGATGGTTTACGTTTCAAGGTATGTAGAATCCAAAACTGCAATAAAAATATTTCTGTCTGTCCGCCGTACGCCGTACGCCGTACGCCGTACACCGTACGCCGTACGGGCCACTTTTCTTAGTTACCATAAAAAAAAATTGATGAAATTCGGGTTATAGGTTCCGTTCGGCGTCTAGTTGGTCCTCGAAGCTCGACGTTACTGTGAGTCATCTCTAAGGGGTTCAAAATAGGGGTTGAAATTTTCAAAACGCCTATACCATTTTTTTACGTAAATATTTTTACGGTTTTAAATAGTTCTTGAACTTGCGAGTTTTTTAAGACCATCCGGAGCATCGTACGTCCAGCCGTTCGTTCACAGTAAGGCCCCGAAGTTTGCACCGACAGGCATTTTCGACTCCAGTGTGAATGAAATTGTATACAATTCAAACCAAATCTCGTAACCAGAGACGCGCCCACAATAGGAATTTGTGAATACGGCCAATCATTGGTAGGGATCACCTGATAATATTGGCCGAGTATGAAGTCGAGTTGGTTGTTCTGTGATATTATTTCGCTTGAAAAATGATGGCTCTTTTGGAGTTTGTTGGTAGGTAGTGAAACTTGAACAAACGTTGAAGTATTATTGATGGGTAAATTATTACTACGGTAAATCATTACTCAACGGTAAATTATTACACAACGGTTCATTATACCATATACATACGTAGAAGGGGCTGGAGTTTGTTGGTAGGTACTTTTGCAACTTTTTTCACTCCTCATCAACAATTTCTTTTCAGAACTTCATTATGTGTGTTTCTTTTTGTTAGGTACTGTTTGTCATCGGCAGAATTATTTTAGCAACATTTAACTCGTGATTTAGGTAGGTACCTAGTAACGAGTACGGGGTTAGGTACTAACCTACGGAGGGTCTGCGATCTACATAATTATGCATAGAATAGTACATATTATATTATATAGACGGGTTATCTATACATAGAGCTGTGATCTGTAACAGAAGGGTATTCTATACAAAATAATAAACCGTTGTGCAGGGATTTGCAGCGTTTTTTTCATGATCTAGTTTTACGTTTATTCTTTGGATTCAACCCACTACGAGAGACTTCTTATGTACCGTCGTGGCTTGCTTGCTGTGGCAGTATTTATTTTTTTTTGCCTTTTGGTTTATTATTCTGTGAATAATACACCTATGTATTCGCTCAGCAAACAATTTTTATAACACCCCCTCAAACTTTTGGTTTATTATTTTCAATAATGAACCATTGGAATCGAGCATGAAAAAAAAATTCTTACCCCCCCTCAAAATTTGATGGTTTACGTTTCAAGGTATGTAGAATCCAAAACTGCAATAAAAATATTTCTGTCTGTCCGCCGTACGCCGTACGCCGTACGCCGTACGGGCCACTTTTCTTAGTTACCATGAAAAAAAATTGATGAAATTCGGGTTATAGGTTCCGTTCGGCGTCTAGTTGGTCCTCGAAGCTCGACGTTACTGTGAGTCATCTCTAAGGGGTTCAAAATAGGGGTTGAAATTTTCAAAACGCCTATACTATTTTTTTACGTAAATATTTTTACGGTTTTAAATAGTTCTTGAACTTGCGAGTTTTTTAAGACCATCCGGAGCATCGTACGTCCAGCCGTTCGTTCACAGTAAGGCCCCGAAGTTTGCACCGACAGGCATTTTCGACTCCAGTGTGAATGAAATTGTATACAATTCAAACCAAATCTCGTAACCAGAGACGCGCCCACAATAGGAATTTGTGAATACGGCCAATCATTGGTAGGGATCACCTGATTATATTGGCGGAGTATGAAGTCGAGTTGGTTGTTCTGTGATATTATTTCGCTTGAAAAATGATGGCTCTTTTGGAGTTTGTTGGTAGGTAGTGAAACTTGAACAAACGTTGAAGTATTATTGATGGGTAAATTATTACTACGGTAAATCATTACTCAACGGTAAATTATTACACAACGGTTCAGTATACCATCTACGTAGAAGGGGCTGGAGTTTGTTGGTAGGTACTTTTGCAACTTTTTTCACTCCTCATCAACAATTTCTTTTCAGAACTTCATTATGTGCGTTTCTTTTTGTTAGGTACTGTTTGTCATCGGCAGAATTATTTTAGCAACATTTAACTCGTGATTTAGGTAGGTAGTAACGAGTACGGGGTTAGGTACTAACCTACGGAGGGTCTGCGATCTACATTATGTATATAATAGAATAGTACATATCATATTATATAGAAGGGTTATCTTATACATAGAGCTGTGATCTGTAACAGGAGGGTATTCTATACAAAATAATAAACCGTTGTGCAGGGATTTGCAGCGTTTTTTCTTTTCCGTTTCGAGGTGCGTAGATTCCAAAAATGCAATGTCCGTACGCCGTCCGCCGTACGCCGTATCACGTGTACCGGCTTCATTTTAGGTCTAAAAAAGTCGTTCTTTCGCACACATGCTCCATTTGGGCCCTAGTTGTGTCCCGAAACTTTTCAGCCCGATCGGAATATACCCAGGGGTGTTATGAGTGAAAATGTGTGTAAAAATAGGTACTTTTTGCGTTTTAGCAAGATGTTGGTAAAATGAGCTTTTGAGGTAATGTTTTCCATGTTTTTGGGGACGAGAATACCGAATATGAAGTCGATTTTGACCAAAGACGCGGAAATTGAGGTTTTACCAAAGGTTCAGCTCCCAAAATTGGTTTTTTGAGTCAAAAACCTGGAAAATTGTCTGAAATCACCATCAATGTGTATACTAACATTAGAAAAAGTGTAAACAGCTGAATCAAGACCATTAAATCGAACTACCAATGATCAAAGATGATCTGGAAAAAAAGCGTACCTATTTCATGTTTTGGGGGCCAAAATTGGTGGAAATCATCAGAAATAGCTATTTCAATCATTCCACATTCAAGAAACAATAAATTTAACAGCCAACAAGAATCTCTAGTACTCTAATAGAATAATAAACCCATGTGACAAGGACTTTGCAGCGTTTTTAATTTTCTTCTTCTTGTCTTCCCTTTTCCTCATCTTTCTAATATATTTCATATCCTTTTACTATGAACTTCTCTCTCTTCTATTTCATCGAACTATTGATATTCTTTGGGCTTTTGGTGGCTTCCGGGGCTGAGTGGGCTCGCCTGCGGTTCAGGCCTTTTTTTTCAACAACCGCGCCGGGAGATTGTTAGTAGTTGTTTCTAATGTGCTAGTGTATCTATCTGAGGTTCGGACTGAAATGAAAAAACGCTGCAAATCCCTGCACAACGGTTTATTATTTTGTATAGAATACCCTTCTGTTACAGATCACAGCTCTATGTATAGATAACCCGTCTATATAATATGATATGTACTATTCTATGCATAATTATTTAGATCGCAGACCCTCCGTAGGTTAGTACCTAACCCCGTACTCGTTACTAGGTACCTACCTAAATCACGAGTTAAATGTTGCTAAAATAATTCTGCCGATGACAAACAGTACTTAACAAAAAGAAACACACATAATGAAGTTCTGAAAAGAAATTGTTGATGAGGAGTGAAAAAAGTTGCAAAAGTACCTACCAACAAACTCCAGCCCCTTCTACGTAGATGGTATAATGAACCGTTGTGTAATAATTTACCGTTGAGTAATGATTGACCGTAGTAATAATTTACCCATCAATAATACTTCAACGTTTGTTCAAGTTTCACTACCTACCAACAAACTCCAAAAGAGCCATCATTTTTCAAATGAAATAATATCACAGAACATCCAACTCGACTTCATACTCCGCCAATATAATCAGGTGATCCCTACCAATGATTGGCCGTATTCACAAATTCCTATTGTGGGCGCGTCTCTGGTTACGAGATTTGGTTTGAATTGTATACAATTTCATTCACACTGGAGTCGAAAATGCCTGTCGGTGCAAACTTCGGGGCCTTACTGTGAACGAACGGCTGGACGTACGATGCTCCGGATGGTCTTAAAAAACTCGCAAGTTCAAGAACTATTTAAAACCGTAAAAATATTTACGTAAAAAAATGGTATAGGCGTTTTGAAAATTTCAACCCCTATTTTGAACCCCTTAGAGATGACTCACAGTAACGTCGAGCTTCGAGGACCAACTAGACGCCGAACGGAAACTATAACCCGAATTTCATCAATTTTTTTTCATGGTAACTAAGAAAAGTGGCCCGTACGGCGTACGGCGTACGGCGTACGGCGGACAGACAGAAATATTTTTATTGCAGTTTTGGATTCTACATACCTTGAAACGTAAACCATCAAATTTTGAGGGGGGGTAAGAATTTTTTTTTTTCATGCTCGATTCCAATGGTTCATTATTGAAAATAATAAACCAAAAAACCAGTCATGCAGCATGACTTAATGAGCGAATTTTCAAAGAAATATTCGAATTAATGGTTATGGTTTTGTTTTGCTTCGAACTCTCGTCTTCAATTAATACTTCTCACATTTTTCAATCTGACCATTCTAAGGGGGTGGGGGGGGGGGGGGGGGGAAGAGTTTAAAGATTATCCTAGTTTTGGGTAATTTTTGCGCACTTTAAATGCTCTAATTTAAGAACGGATTTAGATATCTAAAATCCGATTTCACCATCGTGTTCAGCGTGCAAAAACCTTTAATGAGGGGTCACTTGTTAGAAAATAACATTTTGGGGATTTTTGGGTAATTTTTGCGCACTTTAAATGCTCTAATTTGAGAACGGATCAAGATATCTAAAATCCGATTCCACCATCGTGTTCAGCGTGCAAACACCTTTAAAATGAGGGGTCACTTGTTGGAAAATAACATTTTGGGGATTTTTGGGTAATTTTTGCGCACTTTAAATGCGCCAAAACCCTCCTTAGAGTAGGCCAATTTCGCCCATCTTCGAACTTAGCCTTTCGATTGCCAAGATAGATTTTTTGTGCAAATTTGAGCTGTTTATCTCAATTCTATCGAGAGTTATCGTCTGGAGTGACACATATATAAATATATATATACATATAAAAAAAAATCAGTCATGCAGCATGACTTAATGAGCGAATTTTCAAAGAAATATTCGAATTAATGGCTATGGTTTTGAATAAAGGAAAACTTCGGTCTAAAATTTGGTTTTCTATGTATATTCTCTTCGTATTTATTTTAATTTGTACGTTTTGTCCATCCTGATTCTACCGTTTGTTTATTACGTAATTGTACTAAGTGCTTATTTATTTGATCGCTGTGGGTAAATTCAAGGAGTTGTACTAATCGTTTGCCTCCCCCTTTTTTGCTTCGAACTCTCGTCTTCAATTAATACTTCTCACATTTTTCAATCTGACCACTCTAAGGGGGTGGGGGTAAGAGTTTAAAGATTATCCTAGTTTTGGGTAATTTTTGCGCACTTTAAATGCTCTAATTTAAGAACGGATTTAGATATCTAAAATCCGATTTCACTATCGTGTTCAGCGTGCAAAAACCTTTAAAATGAGGGGTCACTTGTTAGAAAATAACATTTTGGGGATTTTTGGGTAATTTTTGCGCACTTTAAATGCTCTAATTTGAGAACGGATCAAGATATCTAAAATCCGATTCAACCATCGTGTTCAGCGTGCAAAAACCTTTAAAATGAGGGGTCACTTGTTGGAAAATAACATTTTGGGGATTTTTGGGTAATTTTTGCGCACTTTAAATGCTCTAATTTGAGAACGGATCAAGATATCTAAAATCCGATTCCACCATCGTGTTCAGCGTGCAAAAACCTTTAAAATGAGGGGTCACTTGTTAGAAAATAACATTTTGGGGATTTTTAGGTAATTTTTGCGCACTTTAAATGCTCTAATTTGAGAACGGATCAAGATATCTAAAATCCGATTCCACCATCGTGTTCAGCGTGCAAAAACCTTTAAAATGAGGGGTCACTTGTTGGAAAATAACATTTTGGGGATTTTTGGGTAATTTTTGCGCACTTTAAATGCGCCAAAACCCTCCTTAGAGTAGGCCAATTTCGCCCATCTTCGAACTTAGCCTTTCGATTGCCAAGATAGATTTTTTGTGCAAATTTGAGCTGTTTATCTCAATTCTATCGAGAGTTATCGTCTGGAGTGACACATATATAAATAAATATATATATATATACATATAAAAAAGTGTTAAATTTCAGGAATCGTTTTAGAATGGTCTGAAACGGATTTCTATGAAGAAAATTTCCAAAAATTTATATTATTTAAATTTCGAAGCCATTGCAATAGCTTCATTTTCTTTGAAAATTCGCTAAAAGTGTTAAATTTCAGGAATCGTTTTAGAATGGTCTGAAACGGATTTCTATGAAGAAAATTTCCAAAAATTTATATTATTTAAATTTCGAAGCCATTGCAATAGCTTCATTTTCTTTGAAAATTCGCTAAAACAAGTAGTGCTAAGGTCATGTAAACAAATCGTAGCATTCATTACGTTATCCCCATTTCTTTCCTCACTTCAGTTTGAAGATAACGTTTACGACGGTCGTCTCCATTTTTTTTTTAACTTTCCTGTGAAAATGGCCCGACTTACGGTCACTAATAGAGGATTTCGATGCCTTGAAATGGACAATTTTTATTACAGACAATTCAAAGTGTACGGAACTGTGAAATGGCGGTGCTCTAGGACGAACTTTTGCATTTTTGAGTACGTTAAAAAAGTCGGTTACATGAGGCACGTTGTACGAAAAAATGAAAAGATGATGCATGATGATAAATTATGACTTCATATTATGTTGCGTAATAATAATAAGCATGATGATAAACAACGTTTTCACTTTACATTTCTCCACATTTCTTCACTTACTGCCTGAACCCTACACTAAATTTTGTGGCGCTTATGTACCAGTAAGCTGGCGCTTATGCCCTATAGCGCTTTTGGCCATGCATTTTGGCGCATATGTCCGGTTTTTCTCCAGTTTGGTGCTTATGTCCTGCCCCGCCGTGACCTATCGAGTGACGGACGTGGTTATCTCACTGCAGACGAGCTGGAAGACTCCGGCGTGTCCTTGAATATCAACAGCCAAATAGCTGGTTTTGTAAATCGTTTCTCGAAGCGTTCCTTTGGGGTAGGCTATTTCAATGCTGGAAGTCTAATTTCTAATATTGATGATGTCAAGGCTTATATTGAAGGGGTGCATTTCTCTGCGCTATGTATTACTGAAACATGGCTGAACAGCAGAATCTCAAATAAAGCAGTTGCTTTGCCTGGGTGCAGGATGATTAGACATGATAGACTTAGTAAACTAGGTAAGGAAGGAGAAGGTGGTGTTGCTATGTGTCTTGAGCTGGTGTGTTGGGCTTACGACATGGCGGGTGAGTTGGATGAGGATAGGTTATGGTGTGGTGAGAGGTTGGATGAGGAAGGATGTGCTGCGTAGGAGTCTTGCTAACGCCCCACGGTTTTCACCACAGCAGGCATTAGCTAGAGGGAAGGTTAGCTCTCAACGGTTTTTATCACAGCTGGCGCTAGAGGTAGTGGCTCCCCGCGGTTTTCACCACAGCAGAAGCCTGGGATGTAGAGGCTAGTACCCCGCGGTTTTCACCACACCAGGTGTTAGAGGAGGAGGAGGCGTCCCGCGGTTTTCACCACAGCAGGTGTTAAAGGAGAAGGAGGTATTCTGCGGTTTTCACCACAGTAGATACCAGGAAGGAGGGGAGCACCCCGTGGTTTTCACAACAGCGAGTGGAAGGAAAGGTAGAAGAGAGATGGCGTGAGAGAGGGTCGACAGAGAAGTCGCAAGTCGAGGGTGGGTCGGTCGAATGAGGAGCTGGGATAGCAGGTCTGCTTATAAAGGTCCATTTCCACCTGTCCCCTGTCTACAAGCGGCGTTATGAACGTTGAGGGGCGATGGAGGTTGATGGAAGGGACACTTCTCCTACTTTCCCCTTGGCGTCGCCCAGCTCGTCGTTCCCTTCGTCTATTTGGTTAAATCCTTCAATATTACAGAGGAGTGGTTAATGTACAGATTTAAGGGGAACCACGACACTATCTTCTAAATTCGTGAAGGCTTGAAGTTGGACATGCGGTGCGGTCTGAAGGTTCCCCAACTGAATTACTGTTCATAAACATAAAATATAACGGTGGAAAATTGCTGACTGATGTTTCTATTCTTGAGCAGACGTTTTTCAATTGGTTTGTGGCTTATGACAATCTGCTGGTTCTAGGGGATTTCAACTGCAATCCTACGATACGCCCAATTTTAAACGGCAGCATTTCATGCTCCCTCCTCTCTCACTGGAACTCATACCATCGGGACTCGCACATCTCACCTCTCATTCTAGCAGCACGATTGATCTTGCACTTGTTAAGAATTTGGATCAGGTCTTTCACTTAAGCAGTTTTTAACATCCGGAGTTTCATCTCATGATTATTTAACTGTTGCATTGAAGATTCCGCCTTTGGCATATACAAACCTACTGTTATTAATATTATAACCAGAAGCTTCAAAAATATTAATTCCGATGACCTTCTTCAGTTTTCAGCTAAGCTAGATTGGGCTAAACTGCATTCACTGACATGGTCAATAATTTCAATTCTCTCATCACAACATGCATGGATAAATTCGCTCCAATCAAACGATTCTAAGTCAAACGCCCCTTGGCGTTCTTCTTGGCGAACTTCTTGGTTCACTGCTACAGTCATAGCCAGTATGGCCGAACGAGATTACACTCTCTGGAAGTTGACCTACGATCCTATAATCAAGGAGGCTCACTCCAGGCAAAGAAATAAAGCGAAATCCCACACTCGTTATCATAAAAAGAAAAATGCCTTGCTCAAGCTTGATCCATCTTGTAACTCCATGAAAACTCTATGGCATAACATCATTGACTTAGGTTTAAAAAAGGTTAAATCGGAGCGGAGACCATTATATGACCCGGATGATCTCAACAAGGACTTTTTCAGATATCAACCATCTTCTCCTCACACTCTTGAACTTCCGGCAACTTCTATCACTGACGGATTTTCATTTTAGTGTGTTGATCAAACTGATGTTAGCATTGCGTTCCATTAATTCTCAATGTCCGGTCAGAGCTGGTTTTGGTTTATTATTTTCAATAATGAACCATTGGAATCGAGCATGAAAAAAAAAATTCTTACCCCCCCTCAAAATTTGATGGTTTACGTTTCAAGGTATGTAGAATCCAAAACTGCAATAAAAATATTTCTGTCTGTCCGCCGTACGCCGTACGCCGTACGCCGTACGCCGTACGCCGTACGCCGTACGCCGTACGCCGTACGCCGTACGGGCCACTTTGCTTAGTTACCATGAATAAAAATTGATGAAATTCGGGTTATAGGTTCCGTTCGGCGTCTAGTTGGTCCTCGAAGCTCGACGTTACTGTGAGTCATCTCTAAGGGGTTCAAAATAGGGGTTGAAATTTTCAGAAAGCCTATACCTTTGTTTTACGAGAATTTTTTTACGGTTTTAAATAGTTCTCGAACTTGGGAGTCGTTTAAGACCACCCGCAGCACCATACGTCCAGCCGTTCGTTCACAGTAAGGCCCCGAAGTTTTCACCGACAGGCATTTTCGACACCAGGGTGAATGAAATTGTATACACTCTCGTCACCAGGGACGCGCTATATTCAATCAATCAATCAATTTATTCAATCAATCGAACAATCAATCAATCAATTTTTCAATTGCAATTGGAATTCACTTAGAATTGTAAATATTGGTATACTCTATTGAACTTTAATTTGAATTGGAATTTTTTTCGAATTGCCTAATTGGCATTGTGCGCTCGTCACCGGGGAAGCGCTCGATTCCATCAATCAATCAATTTATTCAATCGATTTCGAATTGGAATTCATTAATTTGAATTGGAATTCATTAATTTGAATTGGAATTCATTAATTGAATTGGAATTCATTAATTTGAATTCAAATTAATTTGAATTCAATTCAATTTGAATTGGAATTCATTTCGAATTGTCTAATTGGCATGGTGCGCATTGGCATTGTTCGAAATGGTTCTGCAATTCTATTGGCCAACGTTTTCACTCCTCATCAACAATTTTTGGTTTATTATTTTCAATAATGAACCATTGGAATCGAGCATGAAAAAAAAAATTCTTCCCCCCCCTCAAAATTTGATGGTTTACGTTTCAAGGTATGTAGAATCCAAAACTGCAATAAAAATATTTCTGTCTGTCCGCCGTACGCCGTACGCCGTACGCCGTACGCCGTACGGGCCACTTTTCTTAGTTACCATGAAAAAAAATTGATGAAATTCGGGTTATAGGTTCCGTTCGGCGTCTAGTTGGTCCTCGAAGCTCGACGTTACTGTGAGTCATCTCTAAGGGGTTCAAAATAGGGGTTGAAATTTTCAAAACGCCTATACCATTTTTTTACGTAAATATTTTTACGGTTTTAAATAATTCTTGAACTTGCGAGTTTTTTAAGACCATCCGGAGCATCGTACGCCCAGCCGTTCGTTCACAGTAAGGCGCCGAAGTTTGTACCGACAGGCATTTTCGACTCCAGTGTGAATGAAATTGTATACAATTCAAACCAAATCTCGTAACCAGAGACGCGCCCACAATAGGAATTTGTGAATACGGCCAATCATTGGTAGGGATCACCTGATTATATTGGCGGAGTATGAAGTCGAGTTGGTTGTTCTGTGATATTATTTAATTTGAAAAATGATGGCTCTTTTGGAGTTTGTTGGTAGGTAGTGAAACTTGAACAAACGTTGAAGTATTATTGATGGGTAAATTATTACTACGGTAAATCATTACTCAACGGTAAATTATTACACAACGGTTCATTATACCATCTACGTAGAAGGGGATGGAGTTTGTTGGTAGGTACTTTTGCAACTTTTTTCACTCCTCATCAACAATTTCTTTTCAGAACTTCATTATGTGTGTTTCTTTTTGTTAGGTACTGTTTGTCATCGGCAGAATTATTTTAGCAACATTTAACTCGTGATTTAGGTAGGTACCTAGTAACGAGTACGGGGTTAGGTACTAACCTACGGAGGGTCTGCGATCTACATAATTATGCATAGAATAGTATATATTATATTATATAGACGGGTTATCTATACATAGAGCTGTGATCTGTAACAGAAGGGTATTCTATACAAAATAATAAACCGTTGTGCAGGGATTTGCAGCGTTTTTCTCTCCGCTTTCTGATCCATTTTCCCTTGTAACACACCTAACCTTCATCATGAATTGTTGCATAACGTTTCCTCAATTAATACCCGGACAAATGGAAAGAGGCCAAAGTAATACCAGTGGATAAAGGATCCGATAGCCGTTAACGAGTTTCGCCCTGTGTCCCTGCTCTGCGTCCCGTCCAAAGTTCTTGAAAATATTATGTTCAAGCGAATAATGCTGCATAATAATAAGAATTACTTTCTAAGTCCTTTTCAGTCGTGATTCCGGCGAGGTTATAGCTGCGTAACTGCTTTAACTCGAGTGACTGAGGACATTCTTGAAGGTTTTAATAATAAACTTGTCACAGTATCGGTGTTGCTTGATTCTCTGAAGCTTTCGGATCCATATATCAATCTATATTCCTCCACAAACTTGTTTGGTTGTTTCTCATCATTAGCCTGTAAATTCATTTCTTCTTTCTCCACTAATCGATGTCAGTATGTCATGTTCGGGTCTGCTCTGCACCTTTAAATCTTCATGCAGGTGTTCCTCAGGGGGGCCACTTTTTTTCTGTCTTTAGTCAAATGATATATTTCATGCTTTGATCGACTCAAATACCTGCAATATGCAGATGATGTGAAATTTTATGTTTCCTATCCAATCGACCTAAACTCTTCTCCAGTAAACTCTCTTCCCAATGTGCTTCTCAAAGTTAGTGTTTGGGCTAGTGGCAACTCTCTCCGTCTTAACCCAACAAAAAGTCAAGCCATTATTCACTCTCCTTCATTACTTGAAAAAAAAAAAAAATAAATAAATAAAAATTACTCGCTATCAGGGTTGATGGATGCATCAAACCATACAGTGATAAAGTGAAAAGCCTAGGAGTAGTCTTGTCTTCCAACACGAACTGGGAGGGTCATTTAGATGCCGTACCCAGGAAAGTTTACGGCTCTCTAGTTTCTCTTAGAAAATAAATAAACTTCACACCTGAGAAACTCCGAGTTATGTTGGTGAGGACACTTTTACTTCGCGCTTTATGTAGAGCCAAGAGCTTTTTATAAACTCCACTCTTAGTCGGAAATTGGAGGTAGCATATAATTGCCGTGTCAGATATGCTTATCATTTGGAGCCTCGTAGACACTGTATCCGAGCACGTCAACGAAATTCTTGGATGCGGCATAATTGTGTATTTTTTGAAGGTTAATTTTCCCAAATTTGTCTTCAAAATTATTATAAACCACGAGGACTTGAACACACCGGCTCTTGTTGGATGTTCTTTAACATGGCCTATCTGACAGGGTATTTGCTCTCCGGCAGACTTGGACGACGAATCGTCATTTTCGGAACTCCCTTTAGGGTGCACGCAGGTGCGAGTGTGTGGGACTCATTGCCGTTGGCTATTTGTAGTTGTGGCTCGCTCAGGTCTATGGATTAGCTGTCCTGAAGCACACTGAGGATCGGCAGTTCTCTTTATATTTTTATTCTGCTTCTTCTTTCTCTTTCTTCCTATCTGTCCACATTTCATTTTTCCATTCTTCCATCTTATATAAAAATACGCCAACCTGTTATAATTACATTGACGTCATTATTATGTGTAGAAACGTGGAGGGGTTATGAACCCTATTTCCACGTAAAAATATAAATAAATAAACTATTAAAACTATTGAAGTTGATGAAATTTTATCTCCAAAATTGCGAATTTTGAACTTGAGTCTGCCAGTATTTATCAGCGGTTCATTATTGACAGACCAAGGTGTATCATGCTCAAATCACATATATACTTTCATGAAGCCCCTGTCAACCCCCCTGAAGTTTATGACAATTCACCCGCGAAGGCAATTTTGTATGATTATGTCAGCAGTTATCAGCGGTTTGACATTGGGAGACCAAGGCATGTCTTCAGTAAATGCAGTAAAATGTTAAACGGCCTGAAGTTGATGAAATGCCAGTGGTTATCAGCAGTTTCAAATTGGCTAACCTCTACGGTTTAATTACTTCCCACGAGAATATCCGTCCACCGAAGTTACATCCTTCCTGGAATCAGTGTAATTTTTGGTCATTTTGGCCCTCACAACATGACCGCCATTTTTAAAGGCATGCGTTTTGGGTTGGCAGACAAAGCTCATTTTATTCATAATGGCGTAAATTTTCATTTTTTACTATCGATCTTTCTCCTGTGGTGAACACATTTTTTCGTTCCTGGCTCCAGGACCGATATACCTGCAATGAAAATGGAGGACTATCACGTACGGTCACCTTCATTAATTCATTTATCGTTGTGATATATATGAACCATCATGCAATGAGCCCAATGGCCTTATTATGTGGAATAAACCGGTCCAGTGAGATCTCCGATGTTTACCTGGAGCGTGGCTAGTACTTGGATGGGTGCCTGCCGTGACACGTAGTGACACGTTGAGGTATAACCCATGTAGCGGCTGGGCGAACCCCTCTCCACTGAAGGGGACGAGGCAATGATTAGCCAAGTAAAAAGCGAAATGTTCAGATAAAATGCTGATCCTCTCATTGAAGGACAGCTGATAACGTCTGCAAGGCAGTCGAACGAAAAGCCCCAGCCTGGAATGGCTGTTTAATTTAATTTGTTGTTTTTAAATCGATGAAAAACTGCTCAAGAAGTCATACGAAGGAAGTAGTGGGAAAATCTTGAAAAGGACTTACGCTCTGGAGGGTCCGCACTCCGCAGCCATGTGAGGTTTCACTAATTAAAAACCCACTTACCCTTATCCTCTTGACCTAATCCACCCCTGAATCAGCATTAACAACAGTGTATAGTTTCGAATGTACTTACTCAAGTTTCGATACTGATATTTCGAAGAATGCACTCACCCTGGAAAACCCTAATGTAGAAAAACAAAGAACAGAAATGATGAGAGAACTTTAGTGATAAAATGGGGTCTTTGTACGAGGAAACAAATTTAAGAAATGAAACATTCAAGTTCAGTAAAAGTTAAAGCTCAGAAGTTTCGCAAGTAGGAGAAAATAATCACGGACGAGCCTGTTCCCAAATTTCGACTTATTACCATATTAGTTCAACAAACTTCCGCTCAGACGTTACTTTGGTTTTCATTCTAGTGGCTCCCAACGTTTTCAGCCACACTTTTCTTAATGTTGCCTTCCTACGGTTATCAGCCAACCCTTCCTCTTCCTTCTTATTCTCTCGTTTTCCACGAAATTTAATCAGGACCGTCGGCCCCTCTTCGTCTCGTCTTAACCGTCATTCTTAGTCCTCTATCCCCCCCCCCCCCCCCTATACCGACCTCTTCTTCCATCTCCTTTCGACCTCCTTTCAGGACCTTCCTGGACCTCATCCAATCTAGTCGGATGTTACACTCGGATAAGGTTTAATTTGCCAAGAAAAGTTGAGCTCATTGCGAAAAGCGATGGAGGAGAGAAGGTCTTGAAGGGGCATGGCGGGGGAGGGGGGGAGAGTTGGATATTATGAAGGGTGTGAGGAGGGCAACTGAGAGTGGAATCGGTAAGGGAAAAGTCGAGCGGGATTGCTCTTTCAGTTTTTCCCCGCACTGCTGTTCCGTTCCAAGTCGCTTTCATGGTTGCGAGATGTTCTCGAACGAATCTTCATCTATGTTTCTAACCAAAATCAGGCATGTTTCGGGACGGCTCAGTAATGGGTAAGATATGGCGTGCGGATTGGTTTGGAAAATGGGTGAGGGGGAGGATGTACCCGACCAATGTATGTGAATATTCAGTGTTTAACCAAAAACGCTGAAAAGTCCTTGTCACGTGGGTATACCATATATTGTACATACCACCGGAAATGTTGGCTGTTCATTTATCGTTTCTTTCATGCGCAATAATTGAAATACCGATTTTGGCCCCCCTCCCCCACCCAAAACAGTCATTAAGCTAGTTTTTAAATTTATTTTAATATTGGTTTATTCTATTCAATAATGAATCTTTAGAAGCGAGCATGAAGAAGACCCCCCCCCCCCCACCCCCCGACCACAAAATCGTGGTACTGAGCACTTTCTTTAGTTACCATAAACCAAAATTGATGAAATTTGGTTTGCAGGTCCCATTCGGGGTCTGGTGGGCGAAGCTCGGCGTTAATGTCAGTCATTTCTAAGGGGTGAAAAATAGAGGTTTAAATCTCTAGGACGCCGTAACCTCGAACTTTTTTACGATCATAAATAGTTCGTGAACTTGGGAGTTTTTTGAGACCGCCCGAGCATTGTACGTCCAGCCGTTCGTTCACAGTTCGCCCCGACAGGCTTCTACAACAGGAGGGTGAATAAAATTGTGTGCATTCAGCCCAGATATCATTGCTAGGGAGCAGCACCCACCTGATTATATCACGGATAGCTGTATGAATGGAAGTGGAGTTGGTTGTTCTGTGATATTATTCCATTTGACAAATGATGGCTGTTTTGGATTTTGTTGATAGCAACTTTTGCAAATTGAACAAACGTTGAAGTATTATTGGGTAAATAATTATTACACAACGGTTTCTTAAACTATCTACGCAGAAGGGGCATCTGTACAGGTCAATTATTACGCAACAGTTTTTTATTTATCTTATGCTTCATGAATAATTACAAATAATTAATTATTTAATTATTGAACCCTCCGCGTTTGATTGGAACTTTAATTTCCAGGTCGGCTCCAGTACTCCATTTAGGGTTTTTCTGGAGGGATCTGGAGGGTACTGACCACAGAAAACAGTGATCTACGCAGAAGGGGCATCTATACAGATAAATAATGAACCGTTCTTGTAATAATTTGCAGCGTTTTATTATGTTTTCAATAATTGATCTTGAACTAGAGAATTTTTTGAGACCACCCGGAGCATTCTACGACCACCCGTTCGTTTGAACCGAAAAGATTCGTCAACATGATCGTGAATCAAACGGCATAAATCCGGCCCAGATATCATCGCTAGGGAGCACCTGATCATAATCACGAATGGCTGTATGAAGTCGAGTTGGTTGTTTTGCGATATTATTTCATTTGAAAAATGATGGATCTTTTGGATTTTATTGATAGGTGATTTTGCAACTTGAAAAAACGTTGCAGTACTATTGGGTAAAATATTACACAACGGTAAATTATTACACAGCAGTTTATTATGCTACCAAAGCGGAATGGGCACCTATACGGGTAAATTATTACGCAATGATTTATTATTTACCTTATGCTTCATGAATGGCTACAAGTAATAATAATTATGAATGACTGAATCCCGCGTATTTGTATGAAACTTTAATTCCCGGGCCGGCTGCAGTACTCCATTTAGGGCTTGCGTGGGGGGAGCTCGAGGGTATTGACCACAGAAAGCAGTGATCCACGCAGAAGGGGCATCTAGACAGGTAAACAATAAACCGTTGTGTAATAATTTGCAGCGTTTTTATTGCATTTTCTGATTCTACATACCTACGTTCTAACTTCTTCGTCAAGAGTGTCTCAGATTTCGGGGACGATGTGGTGGTACCAAGAATACAGATGTATCTCCATTTAGATTTTGGATTGCAAACTACCCACTGGTCAACTCTCCCGGTCACCAAATTTATTATTAGGATTACCCTTGTCTTCCACCAGCTTTTGGAAATAGATAGAAGCTGAAAGTTTTTTCATTACCGAAGGAAGACATCCGAAAATACAACAATAAGTTGTTCTATCAGGCAGTTTTGGGGCGAAAAAATTCAAATGAGAACGCAGAACAACCGCAAACTGACACCCCCCCCCCCCCCCCACCCAAAAGAAAACTGAAGGAATGACAGCGTGCAACATCGGCACAAGAAGTAACAGAGAAAAGTCCAAGGAAGGTAAATATCCGGTTATTTCCGCGCGAGCAGTCGGCTTGATGAGCTGGGAACCCGTATATTCGCCAGCACCAGCGGTAAACAGAGCGGGCATCCACTTTGCATAAATGCATGTACATTTTCTTCAGCCGTAATCCCACTCCGGAGGACGGTTGGCTCAGTTCAGCGTTTATTTTGATTGCGCCGCGTAAAACCTTGATTAAGACGTTTTGGGGAAATGATTCTCTCTACTAAATTGGTAGCGCCCAAGCTTCAATTGATAAAATAATTGGAGAGCGGGACACTGTTGAGGGTTTTACGATGATAGGAGTGGAACTGCCGAGTACCTTTGACATTTGTTGTAGTGCTTATAGTAAGTAGATTAGGTAAGCAAATGTAATGACATAAAAACCTTGATTTAGCAATCCTTCACTCAAGGAAGGATTAAATATGTTTATATTATCTATTTAATATTGTGATTGTCCTACCAGAAGAAATTTCACACCAAAATGAATTGGAAAAAAACGCGTTGTGTAAGAAACCGTTGTGTAATAAACAGTAGTGTGGGAAACCGTTGTGTAATAATTTACCTGTCCAGATCAGTTTTCTGTGGTCAGTACCTACCCTACAGCTCCCCCAAGGAAAGCCCTAAATCGAGTACTGGAGCCAGCCCCAGAATATTATCTCATAAAAATGCTCTGGATTCAATAATTCATTAATTAATTATTTGTTGTTATTCATGGACCATAACGTTTCTAAGTGCAAATCACTACACAGCGGTTTATTATTTTGTACGGAATACCCTTCTGTTACAGATCAAAGCTCTCTGTATAGATAACCCGTCAATATAGTATAATATGTACTATTCTATACATACTATATGGATCGCAGACCCTCCGTAGGTTAGTACCTAACCCCTTACTCGTTACTAGGTACCTATCTAAATCACGAGTTAAATGTTGCTAAAATAATTCTGTCGATGACAAACGAGTAGGGAGAGAATGTCACTCCTGGCGCATTCCTGTTTGAACATGCTCCTCAGTCTAACCAGCTGCTGGGGGCCTTAGCGGGCGAGTCCACCTTCTCACCCACCCCTTACCAACCCCCTCACCAACCCCTTAACCCCTCCCCCCCCTTCCCCCCTCTCCAAACCCCCCCCCCCCACCCACCACCCCCTCGCCATTACCCTCATCCACCCCATCACCCCCCCCCCCCCCACGGACTTTGCTCTATCGCCCCCTGCCGCCTCCAGACCTCCACCCACCCCACCCCATTACCCCCCCCCCCCCGGACGTCACCCTATCGCCCCCTGCCGCCTCCAGACCTCCACCCACTCCACCCACTGCCGCCTCCAGACCTCCACCAACTCCACCCCCTGCCGCCTCCAGACCTCTACCCACTCCACCCCCTGCCGCCTCCAGACCTCCACCCACCCCCGCCCGCTGACACCTCCAGACCTCCACCCACCCCGCCCCCTGCCGCCTCCACCCACCCCACCCTCCTCCACAGCCCTCAGACCCTCCTCCTACCCCTCCGCCCACAAACCTTCACCCATCACTCCCCACCCATCATCCATCATCACCCATCAACCTCCTACCACCCCCGCCTCATCACCTCGCCCTCACCACCCTCCCCGCCTCTCACACCCCTCACCACCCCCTCACCAATCACCTCCAACCTTTATTATGAATACCTACCAACTTAATTGTACCTATCAAATAATCATAATGATGTCACCCCACCCCACCCATCCACTACCCCCATCTTGGAATTTCTGGAATACCGTTTTGACTATAAATACCTACCTAATTAATTGTATCAGGTAATCATAATGACATCACCCCACCCCACCCCTCTCATCACCTCAACCTTTATTGTGAATACCTTCCAACTTAATTGTACCTATCAAATAATCATAATGACGTCACCCCACCCCCTCCCACCATCTTGGAATTTCTGGAATACCGTTTTGACTATGAATACCTACCTAATTAATTGTATCAGGTAATCATAATGACGTCACCCACCCCACCCCTCTCATCACCTCAACCTTTATTGTGAATACCTTCCAACTTAATTGTACCTATCAAATAATCATAATGACGTCACCCCACCCCCTCCCACCATCTTGGAATTTCTGGAATACCGTTTTGACTATGAATACCTACCTAATTAATTGTATCAGGTAATCATAATGACATCACCCCACCCCACCCCTCTCATCACCTCAACCTTTATTGTGAATACCTTCCAACTTAATTGTACCTATCAAATAATCATAATGACGTCACCCCACCCCCTCCCGCCATCTTGGAATTTCTGGAATTCCGTTTTGATTATGAATACCTACCTACTTAATTCTATCAGGTAAGCATAATAAAGTCCCTCGGAATTTCTGGAAATCCTGTTTGACCATGAATACCTACCCACCTACTTGACACTCCAAACAGTGGACTTATTATTAATACCCGCCCACTTATGCAAATAATATTAAGGTGAATGTTCGAAATGTTGATTCTCACCCAAGCATAATGGGGAGATATTAATCTACCTACGAAAATATTTCATTATGATTGTAATTAAAATGATCATCTCCAACCAGACAGGAGCCAGCGTGTCTCGTTATTATATTTGTCTTGAGCTGAACAATTTTTTTGAGGTTCCTGTGCACCAAAAAGCTTCGTCAACACGATCGTGAATCAAACGGTATAAATCCGGCCGGGATATCATCACTGGGGAGCACCTGATTATAATCAAGAATGGCTGTATGAAGTCGAGTTGGTTGTTATGCGATATGAGTGACGGACTATACTGGATTTTGTTGGTAGGTACTTGTGAAACTTGAACAAACGTTGAAGTATTATTGATGGGTAAATTATTACACAATGGTAAATTATTACACAATGGTAAATTATTAAACAACGGTAAATTACTACATAACGGTAAATTATTACACAACGGTAAATTATCACACAACGGTTCATCTACCAAGAAGGGTCTGGATTTTGTTGATCGGTACTTTTGCAACTTGAACAACCGTTGAAGTATTATTGATGGGCAAGTTATTACACAACGGTTCATTACAGGTATTGACCACAGAAAACAGTGATCAACGCAGAAGGGGCATCTATTTCACTCCACATAAACAATTTTCCTTTAGGCTGTATTATTTTAGCAACATTTGACTCGTGATTTAGGTAGGTACCTAGTAACGAGTACGGGGTTAGGTACTAACCTACGGAGGGTCTGCGATTCACATAATATATTATATAGACGGGTTATCTATACAGAGAGCTCTGATCTGTAACAGAAGGGTATTCTGTACAAAATAATAAACCGTTGTGCAGGGATTTGCAGCGTTTTCTTTTTTATTTTATTCAAACCAAAACACTTCAAACATACATAAATTCAAAATGTTTGACCGCCATATAAGGATACCGTCAAATGAGACCATGATTCGGTCATGAACGGAACTCTTGATCCATGCTCAGTAGCTCTTAATCTTGAGTTTATTCTTTTAGGATCATTATTCAATCGAGCGGGACATTGTTCTAGGATCATCGAGCTGATTGGGTGTGCAATTTGAACTGATCTTAGGAGCGAGAAAATATAGGAATGAACGGGGCAATCTCGTGCCTGGGTAGGCAGCACTGGGCCCGGGGTGAGTTCTAATATTGTGATTCATTGTGTGAATATTATTAAGACGCCACTACACACATGTGAATAGACTTTCTGACTTTGCGAAATTTTTTATATTAAATAGTCCGACTTGTACCTAAAAAGATCTGTATTTTGTCGAATATAAAGTTGTGTTCATGATCGATCTAGAGCTTGTGTTTATCCCGAGAACTTTTCATTGGTGCCGAAACCCGGGAAGTTCTGCCCCATGGCTGAGTGACTATCCAGCGTGTGAGGTTAAGCTCAACTGCGGTCATTCGCCTAACTTGTAATTTTTAATCAGTAGTCAGGTTGTCATTGGACGTCATAATGAGCCCAAGATCTTCACCGTCTTTGAAAATTATCCTCGACGTGGCCATTTTACCTCTGCTGAACACGGATCAGAAGAGGATCTACAAGGCCTTACAAACCTGGAGCCTTCAGGTGGGCCCAGCTCTAACTGCAAATCAATGGACAGAGGATCTAGTACAGCAGTTTGTAGTTCAGGGTCGATCTCTTACAAACGATGTGGCTCAGGCGGGTTTTGAGGATACCATGGAGGAGATCCTCATTGTTAAGGTAAGCAAACTGATTGTACGCTTGACTTTGGTCCCGAAACCCGTTCCGTCCTATCTCCTTTGGAACCTAAGGGCAGCTCTGGGTCCATGGTCTGATGAAATAAAGTACCAAGCACTTCTCATTCAACTTAGCCCTGAAGTGCAATCATCCTTCCGTCGATCTGGTTACAGGTATCCCGAACTGTATGAAGCACTGTGCGCTGAAAATTTGGGCAAGTATTAGCTTAGCACACCAACCGTAGACTCATCCCAAGGTTGCAGCAGCTGGATGATTGACGGATTTTTCTCATCTGCCTGGAGCTGGGTGAGTTCAATGGAGGGACTTCCACTAATGAACTGGCATCCTTCCTTCTGTTCAAAGATCTTCTAAGTAATTGGATCCGGCTATTAAGGACAAGTTCAACCAGGGGGGAGTTGGAAGACGAGATCTTCTCATACAAGCAGCTCCTCGAAATAGCTCAAATTAGCCCCAGATGATTCCCCAGGGGTCACGACCTAGATCAAGTTCTAGGAAAGGGGTTCCAGTAAGCAGCGAAAACCCAGGCCCCCTCCCACTCCTCGCACAACAGATCGACCACCCTCGCTCGGTCAGTCACGAGGGAGCGGTTCAAATGTCATCATTGCTCAGGACCTCACTTCCCTATACCACTGCGAAGAGTTCCGGTAGTTCAGTGTCGAGAGTTCATCAGATCAACTGGACTCCGCATTCATTGCTTTTTGTGGAAGCACAACTCCGCTCAGCACTGCACTTCACTCCAACAGTGCCATTGCGGAGGATCACACCACATCCTACTCCATGACAACGAGGAATCCGGACGATCTGCCATCAAAACAGTTAAGGGTATACGGGGAAACCAAAACCTTAGGCTCCCAGGCCCCGGCCCCCATGTTTCCAGTTCAGGGGTACGCACTGTGCTAGTAGTCCTCCGCGACCCTCTTGATGTCCGGTCAGCAGGGTCTGAAATCCAATTTATCTACCACAAATTAATTGACTCTTGTGGCCAGTTTACTGGTGACGCCGATCAATCATGTAGTGTTGGGCGTGGGAGCCCAGCTGCAGACAGCATGTCGTCACTTTTTTGGCATACTTGAACTGGGCACAGAATGCCCTTTTTAGCCTGTGATGTAGGTCAGATCACAGCTCCCTTGACCTCCTCTAGTTTCTCGTTAAATGGTTGGCTCAGGAACTAACTCAAAGTTCAAGCTCAGTTCCTGGCAGGGACTGAAATGTGGTGGGGTAGACTCTAAGGCTCCTGTTAGTTCTAATTTCCGCTTCCCTTTCAACTCTCATAACGTTACCAATCCCCTAGGCAGTAGCTCTAAGATGTTAGTACCAAGGACCTCTGAGGAAGATGACCCTTCTCTGCTGAAACCTAACGGTGCCATACACAGGAGAAGTGGGATTCATTGCATTACTCATTTGGTTAGTAATAGAGTAGAAGAGAATAGGGTAGAGCCTATTGGACCCGTTGTGCCACCAACCGCCCTAGGTCATAGGCCTGGCCACGTTATCCGCGAACGTCCAGCGAGCCCCACCGATCGATCATAGCGAGTAACTTCGGTTCTCATACGTCCACTAGTAGGAATGTTTATGGGGTCATTCTAAGTCTAGTTCAGTTCTCTCAAAGAATAGGTCTTCCTTTCATTTCCCATGGTCAAAGGGACTACTTCCCACTGCTATAGTTCGGGTGTCCTCAGACGTTACCTCTCCCCGTGTAGTCTGCAAGGCTTTGCTTGACACGGGGTCTGAAATCCAATTTATGTACCACAAATTGGCTCTTGTGGCAAGTTTACTGGTGACACCGATCAACCATGTGGTCTTGGGCGTGGGAGCCCAGCCACAGACAGTATGATGTCATTTTTTCGGCATACTCGAACTGGGCACAGATTGCCCTTTTTAGCCTATGATGTAGATCAGGTCACAGCTCCCTTGACCTCCTCTAGTTTCTCGTTAAATCGTTGGCCTCATACCTGGAGCGTGGGATACAAGCTTGCGGACTCTTTGTTGAGTGAGCGGGATGACATCGATCTTTCTTCTGGTGTAGATCTTTACTTGTATCCGGAGTTTGGCCGTTCTGTTCAATTTAGTCCACTCGCCGAACTGCAAACCTTTAACTCGGATGAACCAGTCCTCTCCATCACACACCACGCTCTTTGGGACACGAGTCTCATGTTGCATTTAGATCAAAAAAATTGTCTTGTCCTGAATGGACTCGAAAATACAGATTGCACCTCCTCAAGGCCTTAAAAGAAGATATTCAGGTGTTGCACCTGGTGATTAGTCGGACCCTCCCCAGCGTGAAGTCAAGGATTCTTGTCCCCAGCATACCGAGCTGCCCCATTCCCGTAAACCCTTGTTCTTTCCTAAGGTCCAGGCAGCTCTGTCCAAGGCTGCTCGGGTGGCTGTGCGAAACTTGTTCTCCATAGCCCCTGTGCTTCAATATTATCCCGCATTGATACCATTGCTCTCGCTGACGTCTTGTTCTCAAATCCTAATTGGTCACTTGGTGGATTCTCCCTCCATTGTTCCTTTCTCTCAGAACCCCGCTCGTTTCGACGTAGCAGCCTCGCCCGTCACTGTTGATGTGCGAGACGGATCGGCTTCTTTGTCAAATGTTCGAGATTGAATCTTTGGAGGGGGGCAGTTCCATGCACCACAGCTGAATTAGAGGCGGAGCAGCTCTTTGTTAGTCAAACTCGCCATGACGAGAGTGGGCGTTATGTAGTTCCTTTACCCATTGCCCAGGACCATACTGTTTAAGGCGCTTCTTGCACGATCACTCTTCAACAGTTCTACCGACTCGAGTCCAAGTTCAGAAAGGATCCCTTTCTAGCTCAGTCTTACCGGTAGTTCATTCACGAGTATAGAGATTCGGGTCGCATGTGCCTTTGGACTTACCCCATTATTATATACGGCATCATGCTGTGCACGTTCTGGCGACCCCCCAAACAATATCTGAGTGGTATTCAATGCCTCGCAACGCACATCAAATGGCCTTCCACTCAATCTTAGAAGTAGGTCCCAAGCTCCAACAGGACATATATGTCTTGTAGTGCTTCGGTCTCGGTTGTTCCGTTTTGTGTTCATTGCTGACATTCGTCAAATGTTCAGACAAATAAAGCATGTCCATGAGGATCAGGGCATGCTGCGTATAGTTTGGAGAGATTCCCCTTCAAATGAGGTAGAGGACTACGCTCTTTGTACACTAACTTATGGAACGGCCCCTGCCCCTTTCTTGGACATACAAGTACTTGTGGATCTGGCTGCCTCTGGTAAGGAGACTCACCCAGTGGCCATGGAAATATTATCCAATGACAAGTACGTAGATTATGCTTATGGTGGGGGAGAAACCGTTCAGTTGGCTCTGCAGGCTCGAGATGAACTGATTGATCTTCTGCAGACGGCTGGTTCCGAGCTTCTAAAGTGGGCCTCCAATGATCATACGGTCCTGCAGAGTACTGCCTGCATGTTGTGGAGGCTGTTGACCTCGGCGTAGAGGATGAAAAGCCGTTAAAACTGTTGCGTGGAATCCCAGATCTGACTGTTTATTCTTCAGAGTCCTCACTAGCCCCCATATCAGGCCCCCAAGCGGGAGTTGGCCAGTCCAGTAGGTCGAGGGGTGGGTCATGCCAGTGTCGATCTTTGCTCGGTGCATTCACCGTGAAGTTTGCTAAGTTTGGATGGGATGATCCGTTGCCTAGTTCCTTGGTTCATGATTGGTTCAAACTTGCCGGTTCCATGGGAATGTTGGCAGACCTACAAATTCCCAGGTACATAAATCTGATCAGTTCTAATCAGTGGCTTGTAGGCTTCGCCGATGGGCCTGAGCGAGCCTACGTCGCTGTGGTGTATCATGTTTCTGTTCAGAGTTTTTTGTTTGTAACTCGATTGCTCATGTTACGAGCAAGGATCGCTCCGTTAAAACAAGAGAAGATACCTCGTCTTGAGCTTTTGGCAGCAGAACCGCTCAGAAAAATCGTGAGAAAGGTATGTCCCTTATTTTGCTCAGATCCTGGACAGTAGTATTGTGGCATGTTCCGATAGTTCAGTGCTGCTCTCGTGGCTCACTGCCAACCCTGCTCCACAGTGCTCTTTGTAGGAAACCCGGTAGCCAAAACACTGGCAGATCTCCCTGTTGAGCACTGGTTTCATGTTGACTGGGCACAACCCCGCAAATGTGGTCTCTGGAGGCACACACCCGAGTCATTTAGTCCGCGACTCATTGTGGTGGACTGGACCCATGTGGTTGCAGTTAGAGAGAGTTCACTGGCCAATTGGGCGTATCCGTCCCGATTTAGCCCAGGAGTCCGTAGCTGAAGAGATCCGTGCTGCGGGCGCTCATCATGTTATTGTTCAGCAGATTTGCTAGAGAAGGACTTTAGTTCACAGGGTCGCCTTAGACGCGTGTTTGCTTGGATTCTACAGTTCAAAAAGAATTGTAGGCCATCCCTAGTAAGTTGGAGCGGTTCCTGTTCCAAGAAAAGGCTCTCAATCACTGAACTTTTGGTTCAAATAGCTCCACTCAGCACAGAGGAGTTGCGAGCAGCAGATATGGTTTTAGTCAGGCGCGTCCAGAAATGCCACTTCCACAATATCATGGTGGCACTTGACAAGTCAGGCCCTAGGACCAAGCTGATGAGGCACTTAGCTCTTTTTAGTTTAACGGATAGGGTTCTCCGCATGGGAGGAAGATTAGTGCATAGCTCTAATCTGTACGAGACCCAGCACCCCACTTTGATTCCAGAACAGTACTTCCTTACCAAGTTGCGCGTTCGACAGGCTCACGAGAGCTGTCTGCACATGGGACCTCACGCTACACTAGCATATTTGTGCACTAGGTTCTGGATGGTGACTGGGGAGATCTGTGGTGACTAAAGTTCTGTCCGGGCTGTACCTGCTGTTCTTCCATTATACCCAAGCACTTACAGCCCGAGATGGGCAAACTTCCTGCCGGACAAGTGCGGCGCTCTTATGCCATTGGTCAGGTGGCCTGTCCCTTCACGGTTTCGGTGGTGGGATAGCGAGGTGCTCGTATTTTGATGATGTACTTGGCAGTATGGCCACCAAGGCTGTCGATCTGGAGGTGGTTATGGACCTCAGTATTAATGGGTTTGTACAGTGTCTCGAACGTTTCATAGATCTCAGGGGGTCCCTCTGTCATTTGGTCGGAACTTCCTTGGCTCAGCCAACTTTCTCCGTAGGCTCAGAATCGTACTCGAGAATGGAGGCTCTCTGGCCCTTGCTGACAGATTAGCAGCTCGAGGGGTTCAGTGGAAATTCATACCGCCTCGAGTGCCCCACATTGGTGGTCATTGGGAGGCCGTGGTCAAGTCAGCCAAAAGGCTCATTAAGGTGAACTTACCAGGAAATTACCAAACCTTCATCACCTGAGGCAGTTCCAAACAGTAGGCCTTTGGTGTTTCAGTCTAATTCGCCCAATGATCTGCTAGTTCTTACGCCCTGTCATCTCCTGGTGCAGAGGCCCCTTACCGCTCTACCGGAAGCTAAGGTCAGCCCTGATGTTGGGCACCTAGGGGACACTAGGGGGCACTTAGGGGATTGGTAACGTTATGCGAGCTGAAAGGGAAGCGGAAATTAGAACTAACAGGAGCCTTAGAGTCTACCCCACCACATTTCAGTCCCTGCCAGGAACTGAGCTTGAACTTTGAGTTAGTTCCTGAGCCAACCATTTAACGAGAAACTAGAGGAGGTCAAGGGAGCTGTGATCTGACCTACATCACAGGCTAAAAAGGGCATTCTGTGCCCAGTTCAAGTATGCCAAAAAAGTGACATCATACTGTCTGTGGCTGGGATCCCACGCTCAAGACCACATGGTTGATCGGTGTCACCAGTAAACTTGCCACAAGAGCCAATTTGTGGTACATAAATTGGATTTCAGACCCCGTGTCAAGCAAAGCCCTGCAGACTACACGGGGAGAGGTAACGTCTGAGGACACACGAACTATAGCAGTGGGAAGTAGTCCCTTTGACCATGGGAAATGAAAGGAAGACCTATTCTTTGAGAGAACTGAACTAGACTTAGAATGACCCCATAAACATTCCTACTAGTGGACGTATGAGAACCGAAGTTACTCGCTATGATCGATCGGTGGGGCTCGCTGGACGTTCGCGGATAACGTGGGCCAGGCCTATGACCTAGGGCGGTTGGTGGCACAACGGGTCCAATAGGCTCTACCCTATTCTCTTCTACTCTATTACTAACCAAATGAGTAATGCAATGAATCCCACTTCTCCTGTGTATGGCACCGTTAGGTTTCAGCAGAGAAGGGTCATCTTCCTCAGAGGCCCTTGGTACTAACATCTTAGAGCTACTTGCAGCTGAGCTACTGCTTTGATGCGTGGTACTAAACATCCTGCCTAGGGGATTGGTAACGTTATGAGAGTTGAAAGGGAAGCGGAAATTAGAACTAACAGGAGCCTTAGAGTCTACCCCACCACATTTCAGTCCCTGCCAGGAACTGAGCTTGAACTTTGAGTTAGTTCCTGAGCCAACCATTTAACGAGAAACTAGAGGAGGTCAAGGGAGCTGTGATCTGACCTACATCACAGGCTAAAAAGGGCATTCTGTGCCCAGTTCAAGTATGCCAAAAAAGTGACGACATGCTGTCTGCAGCTGGGCTCCCACGCCCAACACTACATGATTGATCGGCGTCACCAGTAAACTGGCCACAAGAGTCAATTAATTTGTGGTAGATAAATTGGATTTCAGACCCTGCTGACCGGACATCAAGAGGGTCGCGGAGGACTACTAGCACAGTGGGTACCCCTGAACTGGAAACATGGGGGCCGGGGCCTGGGAGCCTAAGGTTTTGGTTTCCCCGTATACCCTTAACTGTTTTGATGGCAGATCGTCCGGATTCCTCGTTGTCATGGAGTAGGATGTGGTGTGATCCTCCGCAATGGCACTGTTGGAGTGAAGTGCAGTGCTGAGCGGAGTTGTGCTTCCACAAAAAGCAATGAATGCGGAGTCCAGTTGATCTGATGAACTCTCGACACTGAACTACCGGAACTCTTCGCAGTGGTATAGGGAAGTGAGGTCCTGAGCAATGATGACATTTGAACCGCTCCCTCGTGACTGACCGAGCGAGGGTGGTCGATCTGTTGTGCGAGGAGTGGGAGGGGGCCTGGGTTTTCGCTGCTTACTGGAACCCCTTTCCTAGAACTTGATCTAGGTCGTGACCCCTGGGGAATCATCTGGGGCTAATTTGAGCTATTTCGAGGAGCTGCTTGTATGAGAAGATCTCGTCTTCCAACTCCCCCCTGGTTGAACTTGTCCTTAATAGCCGGATCCAATTACTTAGAAGATCTTTGAACAGAAGGAAGGATGCCAGTTCATTAGTGGAAGTCCCTCCATTGAACTCACCCAGCTCCAGGCAGATGAGAAAAATCCGTCAATCATCCAGCTGCTGCAACCTTGGGATGAGTCTACGGTTGGTGTGCTAAGCTAATACTTGCCCAAATTTTCAGCGCACAGTGCTTCATACAGTTCGGGATACCTGTAACCAGATCGACGGAAGGATGATTGCACTTCAGGGCTAAGTTGAATGAGAAGTGCTTGGTACTTTATTTCATCAGACCATGGACCCAGAGCTGCCCTTAGGTTCCAAAGGAGATAGGACGGAACGGGTTTCGGGACCAAAGTCAAGCGTACAATCAGTTTGCTTACCTTAACAATGAGGATCTCCTCCATGGTATCCTCAAAACCCGCCTGAGCCACATCGTTTGTAAGAGATCGACCCTGAACTACAAACTGCTGTACTAGATCCTCTGTCCATTGATTTGCAGTTAGAGCTGGGCCCACCTGAAGGCTCCAGGTTTGTAAGGCCTTGTAGATCCTCTTCTGATCCGTGTTCAGCAGAGGTAAAATGGCCACGTCGAGGATAATTTTCAAAGACGGTGAAGATCTTGGGCTCATTATGACGTCCAATGACAACCTGACTACTGATTAAAAATTACAAGTTAGGCGAATGACCGCAGTTGAGCTTAACCTCACACGCTGGATAGTCACTCAGCCATGGGGCAGAACTTCCCGGGTTTCGGCACCAATGAAAAGTTCTCGGGATAAACACAAGCTCTAGATCGATCATGAACACAACTTTATATTCGACAAAATACAGATCTTTTTAGGTACAAGTCGGACTATTTAATATAAAAAATTTCGCAAAGTCAGAAAGTCTATTCACATGTGTGTAGTGGCGTCTTAATAATATTCACACAATGAATCACAATATTGGAACTCACCCCGGGCCCAGTGCTGCCTACCCAGGCACGAGATTGCCCCGTTCATTCCTATATTTTCTCGCTCCTAAGATCAGTTCAAATTGCACACCCAATCAGCTCGATGATCCTGGAACAATGTCCCGCTCGATTGAATAATGATCCTAAAAGAATAAACTCAAGATTAAGAGCTACTGAGCATGGATCAAGAGTTCCGTTCATGACCGAATCATGGTCTCATTTGACGGTATCCTTATATGGCGGTCAAACATTTTGAATTTATGTATGTTTGAAGTGTTTTGGTTTGAATAAAATAAAAAAGAAAACGCTCCAAATCCCTGCACAACGGTTTATTATTTTGTACAGAATACCCTTCTGTTACAGATCAGAGCTCTCTGTATAGATAACCCGTCTATATAATATATTATGTGAATCGCAGACCCTCCGTAGGTTAGTACCTAACCCCGTACTCGTTACTAGGTACCTACCTAAATCACGAGTCAAATGTTGCTAAAATAATACAGCCTAAAGGAAAATTGTTTATGTGGAGTGAAATAGATGCCCCTTCTGCGTTGATCACTGTTTTCTGTGGTCAATACCTGTAATGAACCGTTGTGTAATAACTTGCCCATCAATAATACTTCAACGGTTGTTCAAGTTGCAAAAGTACCGATCAACAAAATCCAGACCCTTCTTGGTAGATGAACCGTTGTGTGATAATTTACCGTTGTGTAATAATTTACCGTTATGTAGTAATTTACCGTTGTTTAATAATTTACCATTGTGTAATAATTTACCATTGTGTAATAATTTACCCATCAATAATACTTCAACGTTTGTTCAAGTTTCACAAGTACCTACCAACAAAATCCAGTATAGTCCGTCACTCATATCGCATAACAACCAACTCGACTTCATACAGCCATCCTTGATTATAATCAGGTGCTCCCTAGTGATGATATCCCGGCCGGATTTATACCGTTTGATTCACGATCGTGTTGACGAAGCTTTTTGGTGCAAACGAACGGCTGGTCGTACAATGCTCCGGGTGGTCTCAAAAAATTCTTCAGTTCAAGATCAATTGAGAAACGTTAAAAAATACCATACCCTTCAATCGAAAGTTTCCGAGCTACGGCGTTCTGAAAATTTCAACCCCTACATTGAACCGAGATGACTGACAGTAACGAAGAGCTTCGGGGACCAACTAGACCCCGAACGGAACCTATAACCCGAATTTCATCAATTTTGGTTCATGGTAACTAAGAAAAGTGCTAAGTACGGCGTACGCCGAACCGCGGGCAGACAGAAATTTTTTTTGGGTTATTATTTTAAATAATGAACCATTGGAATCGAGCATGAAAAAAAAATGCTGCAAATCCCTGCACAACGGTTTATTATTTTGTACAGAATACCCTTCTGTTACTGATCACAGCTCTCTGTATAGATAACCCGTCTATATAATATAATATGTACTAAGTACTCTATACATATTATGTGAATCGCAGACCCTCCGTAGGTTAGTACTAACCCCGTACTCGTTACTAGGTACCTACCTAAATCACGAGTTAAATGTTGCTAAAATAATACAGCCAATGACAAACAGTAACCAAAACGGCAAAAAGAAATGCAAATAATGAAGTTCTAAAGAAAAATTGTGCATGTGGAGTGAAGTAGATGCCCTTTCTGCGTAGATCACTGTTTTCTGTGGCCAATACCTATAATGAACCGTTGTGTAATAACTTGCCCATCAATAATAATTCAACGGTTGTTCAAATTGCAAAAGTACCGATCAACAAAATCCAGCACCTTCTTGGTAGATGAAACGTTGTGTAATAATTTACCGTTGTGTAATAATTTGCGGAGGGCCTACGATCTACATAATATTTATAGAATAGTACATAATATATTATAATCATAGAAGGGTTATCTATACGGAGAGCTGTGATCTGTAACAGAAGGGTATTCTGTACAAACTAATAAACCGTTGTGCAGGGATTTGCAGCGTTTTATATTTTATTATTTCGAATAATTAATACATTTCTTGAAAAGTTGGTTTGATAAATAAAATAAAAACAGCGCATTGCACAGGAGGCACTTCCTTGGAGCATATTGAATGTGCGGGTAAATTTATGAGCTCTATACGTTATGCCTGTGAGGCCCTATCAAAGAATAACACAAACAACAATATAAAATTGAAAAATAGCGATTTTCATACCCACATCGGTCTCTTCCGCAAATTTGCCCTCATCCGAATTTTCCCACGTTCATCACTCACGCCATATTAGCAACTTTGTCCACCCGTACCATTAATATTATGTAACTTTTGTCATATTATTAACCATATAATAAATAACTACTGAATGTCTTCAACGATTTAACTGTTGCAATATACTTCACGCTTGTAATCCAGTAAGAACATTTTAATCTGTACTTCTGTCAACAGGTCACTAAGGTACATCGTGGACCTTTTTCCCTTTGCTTTTTTGTTCAGTCACTATCCTCCCCCCTTCATACATGTTATACTAATTCCCGATGTCGATTGCACCTGTGTTTCAACCCATACCGCTCTGTTATCTTTTCGCCAACTTGAAATCCTGAATTTTGCGTAATTTATCTCTGTCAACCTGTACACATAATGCATCGGCTTGTATGGATTCAAGGGGCGCCTCCTACCCGGCCGGTGAACCCTATCGTCCTAAAAATGGTTTCATGTCTGTAGTTTTCAAAATAATTGGTAGCCCTTAAAAGGACTGTTGAAGTTTGTGGTCTATGAGCTGAGGAGGAAGGAACTCCCACAGCTCACAGTTATATATGAATTATTATAGGTATTGTTTGAGGGTGATATGAAGGGAAGGTCTCCGCAGTTAATACCTTTTCCGAGGGTGGAAGGAGAACCGAAAGGACGAGACGAGAGAAACGAAACTACCGCATTATCCCGCGTTACAGACTACAAGATCGCGTGTTTCCAACCGAAATCCAACAGCCCCGTCCTCAAGGAGGATAATAAAAGAACAACTTGTTAGGACCCCTGGGAAGAACGAAGAGGAAGACGATGCTTCCTTATTATTTGTCGTTCCCTCTACGACAATTTACGACGGGGCTGAATCTCATTGTTTCGGCTAGCGACCACGGAAGCAGTTGGGGCGGTGAAGGGGGAAGAGGTTATACCGTGGTTATACCTTAATAAGAAACAGCCACCCCTCAGCCATGTGCTTTCTTCTAATAAGGCGAATCATTCTCAACCAGCTTCACCCCTTCGTCTGCACTGTCAGATTAGAGTTACAAATGTGAAACAATATTTATGCTCAACGTAAACCCTCGGAGAAAAGCGCTCACGCCAGTGGTAAATTGGATCGTCCCGTTAGCGATGCTCAGAACTCGCTGTTTCTCTCTGTCTCTCCCCCATCCCTTTCCTTCTCCTTTTCCCTCACCCCATCACTCTCTCTCACCCACTCCTTCTCCTTCTCTCTCACCCTCACCCTATTCACTCCCTCTCACTCGTTCACCCAGAGTACCACCTAATAGCCCCACACGCACAGTAATATCAAAATAATAGTTGAACAATGTAGTTTAATGTGAATTAATAGATGCCATGCACACAAAGTCTTGACGTACTTGAACGTGTGATACAGTGGTAAATAAAAGGAATAAGACCAAGGAAACGTTAGAATACCAAGAGATCTTGAAGCCCGGAAGCAGCGGAGTGTGACTCCTCCTCGACACTCGATATCTCTAGTCTTGGGGTGGCCGGGATTTCTTGTTCAACCCCGAGTACCCCATCCGTCTCCCGGGTGATTCGTCAAGTGCCCCCTTCAAGTCTTGTCATGTGAGGCTACCGCCTCCTTTATCCCGAAAGGTTTTCACGTACCAGCAAGGGCCAGACCTTATATTAATGGCGTTACTTGGTTGCAATGTCGACGGCCTCAGTGCCGGTTAGTAGGTAGGAAACGCGTGGGGCGGCCAATCTCGGGATAGGTACTCCCTCAGGGAGGAACAGGATTGTGGGAGGAATGAACGTCGTGCTCCAATCCGGACGGCTAATACCAAGGGATTCGTCAAGGAGATAGCAGGTGATTCCTAGCCCCACCAAGACGTGTAATGTCTCACTCTGATCAACGCGATCTCGAGCAACCCTCTCTCATCTGAGCTACTCCCTGGATACTTTGGTTCCGCACATCATCACCCACCCGATAATTACGTCTATAATTATTATAGCAGTCAGTGGCTCTGAAAATGTTGGCGATTTTTTGGAGAAAATACGCTGTTGGTAAATTTGTTTCAAATGTTTGAAAATATTCCTATAAAAACCAAATAAAAACGCTTGGGTACAAATCCGCATCAACACAGTGAGACATTTTCATGTTGTATCACAATCTTTACCTTGACGGTTTTCTTAATCTTGATTCAGGACTTGAAAGGAAATACAACAATTTAGGGATAATTAACGGAATCATTTACGGTATGCAAGGTTACCACTATCCGGGTTACAAAGTGGTGCAAGGTTACCACAATTGTATACTAGTAAACAATGCCTTTCTTCATTACCTATGTTGCTGGCTACCTTGTTTACCCAACTTTTTTTCATCATGCTCAGCTCAACTACCGCGCAAGGTAAGGGGGTACGGTTAACAAGAAAATATTCAATAAAATCACACGATTCCAACAAGTGGTGAACGATTTTTGTACGATGAAAAGGCAAACATGAAGTTCCGTAGAAACGAGTCGGCTGTAAGCGAAAATCATCAGAAATGATGCATAAAGCGTTTTCCTGTCGCTTTTTGGTAACGCTTTTCGAGTTTGTGTGCCAAAGTAAAGACATGAAAATGTCAAAATTCTGTTTTGGAACATTCGGAATAGAGCCGTAGATTTAACAGATTTTCCACGCAAACATGGTTTTATGCGTGTATTCATTGAGTGTCAATCATGATGAAATTAGTTTGATCTTGCCTTCATGACAAAAATTCCAAATATCACATGTAAGTATGAATTTATTTTTACATTTGAAAGAATTTCTTCGACGAATAAGTATTTTTAAATCAAAGAGGTGGGTAAAGTTTTGAGTTCTTGGAGCAAGGAGTTGTAAATACAACAAAAACAACTTGAAATTGCTCAACAATGGTACAGAATAGTGACTTTCGTCGGGCTAGAGTACCAATCTTCATGAAGCCGTTCGGGATAAACTACCTACACTACAGGTAATAACCTGCACCAAATTATGATTATTGCACGAAGTACAAGGTTTGATAATTCCCGACCAGCGGATCACCTTTGATGGATCAGATGAAATGAATAAAAATAGCATTGCAATTTCATAGTTAACAAGTCACTCCGGAATATAAAAATAAAAGTGACGTTAGGATGAAAAATACTATACTTATTTCAATAGATAGCCAAGAAGAATTTTGCTGCGACAATGGATCAAAAGTTGAATTTTCACATGTAGGTACCTGTTATTATCACTGAGTACCAAATGTTCATAAATGTTCACTTTTTCAGATGATTTTCTCGTACAAAGACTTCGTTACTATTTCGTACCACTTCCTTACTTTTGATCTTCTCAGTAGAGGAAAAAGATACATTCTGGTGCAAGGGCACCATGCAAGTCCTGTGATACCGAACTCGCAACGCACATTGTGATTTTTTTTTTCTCGAAAAATTCACGATATTTTTGTTATTACCTCCGAAAGTTTTCGAAAAAAATTACGAATATTTTCGAAATTTTACGAAAATATACAACATTTTTGTTATTACCAACGAACATTTACGAGATTACGAAATTTTCTAAATTTTACAAAACATTACAAAATGTTTGTTATTACCTTCGAAAAATTTCGAGAATACTTACAAAATTATCGAAATTTTTCGGGAATTTTGCAATTTTGTAAATTTTTGAACATTTTCGTAGGTAATAACAAACATTTCGAAAACTTTCGTACAATTTTTCAAAAATTTCCCAATTTCGAAAGTATTTGTAGGTAATAACAAAAATTTCGTACATTTTCGTTACATTTTTCGAAAATGTTTGAACTTAACCAACATTTCGTGAATTTTTCGAAAAAAAGATCGTAATATGTGTTGCGGGTTTATTATCAGAGGTCTTAAAGGGTGATCTTGCGCCAAAACGTATCTTTCTCGTTGCAAAGCTTACACTTGCTTTCCAATTTCACACTTTCGAAATTCCCTATTTCCAATCAATGACTGAACATGCCATATGAATATTTACAAGCATTTAGCCGTCTCTAGCTGGAAGAACGTGGACCTTGCACATGTGTGCTGCATAGGAAAAACAGTATAACCCACGTTCTTTCTAATAAACCTCCAAATGCTTGTAATATTTGCGAGTTGAAACTAGGTAGGATTTCCTTTTAGGAAATTATTACTAAAAGGTTTATTAGTTACCGGTATAGGTGCCCCTTCTCCGTAGATCACTGTTTTCTGTGGTCAATACCCTCGAGCTCCCCCCAGAAAAGCTCTAAATGGAGCACTGGAGCCGGCCCGGGAATTGAAGTTTCATACAAATGCGCGGGATTAAGCAATTCAGTCACTAATTTTATTTGTAGTTATTCATGAAGCATAAGGTAAATAATAAATTGTTGAGCAGTAATTTACCTCTATATGCCCCTTCTGCGTAGATAGTATAATAAACCGTTGTGTGTTAATTTACCCAATAATACTTGAGCGTTTGTTCAAGTTGCAAAAGTACCTATCAACTAAATCCATCATTTTTCAAATTGAGTAATATCACAGAACAACCAACTCGACTTCATACAGCCATCCGTGATTATAATCAAGCAATAATATCTGGGCCGGATTTATACCGTTTGATTCACGATAATGTTGACGAAGCATTCGGTACAAACGAAAGGCAGGTCGTACAACTGTGGTCTCAAAAAATTATCTAGTTGAAGATCAATTTAAAAACGTAAAAAAACCATACCCTTCTATTGATATTTTTCGAGCTAAGGTGTTCTGAAAATTTTAACCCTTATTTTGAACCCCTGGCGCGTCCACACTATGCGGAATGAGGGTGGGCACCTTTGTCGGATCCGAAAAGGTGAATAGGGACGGTCGGGTCAGCTTGCCGTCCACATACAAGAGTAGTGTGGACGGGGCGATCGCCCTCAGTCCGCCTCCAGTCTCCTTCGAGTTCTGTTTTCCTGGGTCCGTAGAATTTCACTGTAGTGAATTTAATTTCTTTATTGAATTTCAGTGATGAGTGACGAGGAAGAGACAATTTTAGCAGCTGCTGCTGCAATCGTGCTTGGAGTTGCTGCTGGTGAAATTCGCCACGTCCGCCCTCGAAGATTTTGGGTTTGCCCCAGTATTCGGCATTGTAGGAAAAAATACAGCGCCAGCACATTTATGAAAGATTTGCTACTTGATGAGGTAGATGCTCTCAACTACGAGTATAGGAACGACGTAGGCTTCGCGAACTTTTTCAGGATGAAATGTTCTGACTTTGAAAGTTTGTTGAGCATTATTGGGTCGCAAATCGCAAAAAAAAAAACCCCGAATGGGGCGATCGGCACGTCCACATTGTGATCTTTGATTCCAAGCGGATCGCCGATCCGGACCGACTCGAGTCGGGTTGCGATCGCCGTCAGTCGGGTCGCCTTCCGCACGTTCCGCACGCGACCACTCTTGGTCACCTTTTCGGATCCGACGAGGGTGCCCTCCCTCATTCCGCATAGTGTGGACGCAGCTTTAGAGATGACTGACAGTAACGCCGAGCTTCGAGGACCAACTAGACCCCAAACGGGACCTAAAAACCAAATCCCATTCATTTCGGTTCATGGTAGATAAGAAAAGTGCGAAGTACGGCGTACGGTATACGGCGGACAGACAGAAATATTGATTAAACAATTTTTAACCCCTCCCCCTCAAAATTTGATGGTTTCCGCCGTAAACCGTACGCCGTACTTCGCACTTTTCTTAGTTACCATGAACCAAAATTGACGAAATTCGGTTTATTTGTCCCATTTGGAGTCTAGCTGGTCCTCGAAGCTCGGCGTTAATGTCAGTCATCCCTAAGGGGTGAAAAATGAAGGTTGAAGTCTCCAGGACGCCGTTATCTCGAATTTTTTACTGTTATAAATAGTTCTCGAACTTGGGAGGTTTTTAAGACCACCTGGAGCATTGTACGTCCAGCCGTTCGTTCACAGTAAGGCCCAGAAGTTTGCACCGACAGGTTTTTTCAACAGGAGGGCAAATGAAATTGTATACATTCAGCCCAGATATCGTCACTAGGGAGCACCTGATTATAATCACCGATGGCTGTATGAAGTCGAGTTGGTTGTTCTGCGATATTATTTCATATGACAAATGATGGCTCTTTTGGAGTATGTTGATAGGTAGTGAAACTTGAACAAACGTTGAAGTATTATTGATGGGTAAATTATTACACAACGGTAAATTATTACATAGTAGTTCACAATACTACTTACGTAGAAGGAGCACCTATACAGGTAAATTATTACACAACGGTTTATTATTTGCATTATGCTTCATTAATAACTACATGGTAATCAATGATTGAATGATTGAATCCCGCGCATTTGTAGGAAACTTTAATTCCGAGGCCGGCTCCACTACGGCTTTCCTGGGGGGGAGCTCGAGGGTACTGACCACAGAAAACAGTGATCTACGCAGAACGGACATCTATACATGTATATAATAAACATTTGTGTAATAATTTACAGGGTTTTTTTTCACGGCGGGGTAACGTGGGCGACTTCCGACCAGATATGTCGGATATCTGTTCCCGACCGATATCATTCAAACGATCATCGTACATCTCGCCCACTAAAGCAAAGATATTTCTCTCGATATCAATCAAAAACCTCATAAATCATCCGCCGATACCTCCTCGTGTGCGCCCAGCTATTGAGTTCAAAATACATGGAACGTGGATTAGAATGCTCGGTTATTCTTCGGAATTCCCCATCTCGTTATTATCGGTTGTGAAGGGTGTAGGGTTAGTTATTAGTTCCTAACTTTTTCATCACTGACAGCAGTGAAGGGATGAAGTATAAAGCGAGAGGGAGAGACCAAAATAAAAGTCGGCCGTGATGGGGGGACATAAGACAGAAGACGTGAGAGGGCTAATTGGACTGAGACGTTATAAAAGGGCCCCCTTCATCTTCCTCCTTCTTCCTCTTCCATCCTTCGCCTTCCTCGCCGTTGACGTCTCTTGGAGTCCACACGGGAAGGGCGTACACTTAATCACCTTGCTAAGTGGGATCCTCCACTTCCATCCGTCGCCTCCCGTCTTTACATCTCCTCCGAAAGACTTTTAGCCTCCCGTGAGACAACGTAATAATATACTGGGGAGGTCCGGCTGAAGAAAGTGTCAATACACCGTAACCTTTCTATTGCCGTCGCCAGTGCCAATACAACGTCAACTTTTATATTGACTTCCCCCTCCTTCACGGACGTTTAACCTCAAATAAACTTGGAAGAGCTGTCACCAAGATGATTCACTGGATCTTGGGATTACGGTTTTGATGTAATGCTTTGAAACTCGGTCTTTGAGTGTAAAACTGAAGGTGCTACTAAAAATAAAACGTGGCCAACCACTTGAATTACATGGTACAAGGTACAAGCCGACTTTCAGTGACTTCTGCTCAAGAAACGCTGCAAATTATTACGCAACGGTTTATTATTTTCCTGTATAGCTAACCCTTCTGCGTGGATTGCTGTTTTCTTTTTGAGAAAAACAGGGCCATTTGTTCGTAAGAAATTGATTACCACGTATTTCGCGTGGACGTGATCCGTTTTTTCTGTAATTCGTAGGGGGCCATCTGAGGACCAACCCGCAAATGTCAGCAAAATCTGATTTGAATTGAGGAAATTATGCGTGTGGCAAGGATTTGCGACACCCATACGGACAGACACCTAACCAAATTTGTTCAAGTTACAAAAGTACCTATCAACAAAATCATAAATTTAATTTATTTAATTATAGATTATTATGAGATCAGGTTTAATGACGACCTTTCCCCTGGGTGAATTACAGAAATGGTTTTCGGAGCGATTATACTACTCTTCGGGAGGGTCGGGTGAGAAAAGTGAAAATACGTTCACCTATAAAAATTACCGAAGTCATGCAGGCTATTTCGAGCAATGCAAGGGTTACTGTCACCTTTTAGAGGTATAGGCTGTTGACTGGAATATTCCAAACTGCGTTCTAACCTTACAAAACTGCCTAATTAATATACCTACCTAGTTGCCTACCAATATTGCAACCTGGTAATCTGATTATTTTATTTTTATTTTTATTATTATTATTTTTTATTTTTAACAAACCCTTCACAAAAAGGCAATTAATAATAATTGCTTGAGGGGAAAATCGATCATCTGCTTCATCGTGAAATGTTTGAGGAAGCTGACGTCTGTTCACAGACCCTAATCTGACGGAGCACGATACGGAAATATTATTCAATTCACCCGTTTTATCTGGACGTCCAAGTTATATCGTGAATTTTGGGAAAGTGTAAAAAAAAGAAGTTATCCAACAGGCGGTGAGGAAAGGAGGAGAAGATTGGCATGGGAGAGGGAGTGCGGGAGAAGGAGTAAATATTTGAACGGTGACGACGAAGCGTACGTAGGCTTCTGTCACTCAGCGGCAGACATCCGGAAATTAAATCCGCTGCCCACTCCCAGGGAAAAGGGATTTTTTCCCCCACGCGACGCAAGACATGGATAGAAAATTAGAAAAAAAAATCCTTTACTGGAAGGGCATGGGGTGGGGATGGAGCGATATATTGAAAATAATAAAGGAAAAAGGAGTCGTGGAGGCCGGGGAGCACGACGGTATATCATGTTTGACAGGGCGGGAGTAATATTTCTGTGTCACAGGTTTCTCCCAACCTTTGTGGCGAAGTATGTTTTACGAAAATCCCTACATAATGGTTTTGTCTCGCATGGGGTTATATCGGGGTTATGAATGATGCGGGACATCTTTTTTTCTGTCTTCCGTCGATTCTGGGGCTTAACATTATTTTCGTTTCACACTCACGCGGCTACCTAAAAACTTTGTGATGTTTTGGCTAAATACGAGTATTTTTTGGTTCGAACCAAGGGTTTCTTTTGAATGCTTTCCTTGATTCTGAAGTGTAACCCTCCTTTTTCAGGGACACCTCTCAGAAGCTTGGCGCCCACATGAGAGCAGCTACCCTGCTGTGGTATATTTTGATGGGAGAGGCCTAGAAATGTATAACCTAGAAACTAGAAACTAGAAACGGCAGAAAATGTGTTTTTCGTTTTGGTGCCTACATAGAGCAAAAGTGTACATTCCCAATGACCCGGTGGGTAGGGCTTAATATTCAGGTTCAGTAATTCGCACCTAGCCTTAAAAATTCGATCGTAGTAGCCTCTCCTTTTTGAATCGCAGAGCGATTAATAATCCTTCAGAGTAGATCGCCTACTGAGAGTGATCACGAGGCTTCATCTACTTTGGTAAGTTGGGAAGCAATTCCCAATCATGTCAATCCTCCTAAGTGATAACAAGGCCCTGTATCTTTGATAGTAAACACGAAATTTCTTGCTGAGGGAGAGTATGGGCGACACGTACAACACCAGCTTTAAACTTCACGGCTCACAGCTTTATTTTATACACTAATGACTGACAAGTTACAAGAAAGTGATCGACATAAGTGAGATATTATAATCATTCAGGAACTGGAAGAACTGAGCTATAACAAAGCAAACGGTACAACTCGCAACACAACTGGGAATTTGACGTCATTACCAACATAATAGGTCGAAAAAATCCGAACGGGAAACATGGCTACTCCGGAATACATGGGACTCCCAACAGCCTTGGTAGGCCCGGAAGCAAAATCGCTGCAGATTATCACACAACGGATTATTATTTACCTGTATAGGCGCCCCTTCTGCGTAGATCACCGTTTTCTGTGGTCAATATCTACAATCTACTCTCGTGCTCTTCGCAGGAAAACCGTGAATCGTGTAAGTACTGGAGCCAGCCCAGGAATTACAGTTTCATAAAAATGCGCGGGGTTCAGTTATTAAATAATTAATAATTACTTTGTTATTCATGAAGCTTAACGTTTCTTCAAGTTACAAAACTACTCATCAAAAACGCTGCGAAGTCCTTGTCACATGGGTTTATTATTCTATAGGACGTACCACCTACCTACAAAAATGTTGGAAATACATTTATTGTTTCATTCATGAATGTGCAAAAATTTGAAACCGGTATTTTTTATGGTTTCCACAAATTTTGGCCCCCATAAACACGAATGTTAAATCTGGAATTCCCGCCACTAGCTGTCGTGCCTAGCAAGTGGTGCACTCGCGCGACCATTTTTGGAACTTCCCGGACAAGGCTGTACCCCCCTGCTGAGACGTTTTTTGAGTTTAGTTGTTGTAGCAGGACGAACCGCTTCGCCGTGTCTTTCGTAGTTGATTCAAGTTTGCATTGTTTAAAGTTACATTCTATTAAATTTGATGTGTTCAAGTAGTGAATACCTTTAGTTGATTTTTATTCATACAGTCCACTAGCAGATCCCAACATAATTTGGTCCTTTGAGCCGTGATGCATCGTTTTAAACTCGTCCCTCCTCGATTGCCGACCGCCTATGGCGACTACACCTTCGTTTGAAAACATACACAAAGACTCTTCCTCTTCCCAACAGAAAACTGTTCCTTTCGTGTCCTTGCTAATTACCAGGTATAATTTTCGTTTTTTTTTAAAAATATATTCATACATAAATATATGCATGTTGGGCCTTGGGTTAGCACAGTGGTTTGAGGTCAAACTGAAGTCCTAGGTAGGTTTGTTTTTCATCTCCAGATTATTATTAGTTATAAATGAAAAGTGTCCATCAACATTCTCGAGTCACTTTATTTTTCGTAATAATAATTACCTATTCATATTGTTACCATCATCAGTTTGTAAGTTTTTGTTCATAGGGCCTAGGTTATTGATTTTTGTGAATTTTACCAAACTACAAGTGTCTACGTTTCTACACTGGGTTTCTTACCAATTATTAGTTGAAAATGCCTCTCAAGGTTGACATTGACACGTTGACTGCAAAACGCTCATTGATTTTCAAACGTTTGAAGGATTTTGAAGTTTATGTGAATAGTTTGAAACTTGATGTACCTTTAGGTGAGCTGAAAGTTCGATTAGGTAAAATAAACGCAGTATGGGAGGAATTCGAGCTGCTTCAAGGTAGAATAGAAGCCTCCATAGACCATAAGAGTGATACCTATGCTGATGAGTTCGAGTCAGAAAATGAAATTCGTTCGAGTTTTGAGAAGAGATTTTATGTTGCAACTGGTTTAGCTGAGGATATTTTGGAGAAAAGTACGCATCGTTCTGAGTCGCCAAACTCTCAAAGAAATGCATCGATTTCACGTGGGATTACAGATTTCAACGTTAGATTGCCTCAGCTGAGCATCCCCACATTTTCAGGGAGTTACGAGGAATGGTACTCCTTTATTAATGGATTTGTTGACATCGTTGACAGAAATCCATCCCTCCCCGATGGGGTTAAGTTTCGATACCTCAAGGGTTCCCTCCGGGGCGAAGCGCTCACAGTCGTGGAATCGTTTGACTCTACGGCCGAAAATTACGCAGAAGCATTGAATCTACTTCGAGAACATTACCAGAACTCCGCTCTTATTATTCAGAAACATGTTCGAGATTTGTTTGGTTTAACAAAGATCGATCGTGATTCAGCTTCATCAATTAGAAATTTGCTTACAACATCTCGCAAACATATTCGAGCTCTAAAATCCTTGAAACAACCCACAGATTCATGGGACTTGATTTTGGTTCATTTGATCTCTAGTAAATTTGATGTTACAACCTTCAAGGAGTGGCAAGAAGAAATCCCAACTAAAGAACTACCTACCATGAATATGTTATCTGAATTCATGGAAAGGAAGTGCCAGATTTTGGAAGCTGTAAAAGCTAATCAACCTTCTTCGTCAAATAGCAATAAAACTTTGAAAACTAACGATGAAAATAGAAACAGTAGTAGATGTTGTCATACCCAAGCAAATTATAACAAAATGCCCAGAAATTGTTTGCTTTGTTCTGGACCAGAACCCCATCGTTTGTTTCATTGCCCTAAATTCAAGGAACTTCCATGGGAAGATAGATTCAAGTTTGTCAAGGCTAATCGCTTGTGCCTCATTTGTTTACTTCCTGGTCATAGTTTTAAAAATTGTCGATCAGAGGGTTGTTCAAGATGTGATGGGGCACCACACAACTCTAGTTTGTGCAGAAAATCGGCATTAGAAGTGAGCTCAGGAGTAACTCGAGTTCCTCCCTCCACTCAGACCCACACGGGTCCTTCGCATTCCTTTCCAGATACTTCAGGTCAGTTCGCAACATCGCAAGCACCATCGATTCTCCCACTTCATGATTCATTGCTTCCTGGAAACTCTGATCCAAAGGCACCTTCTGTGTCCACAACTACCTGCACTGGTGCGACCCAACTACAACAGCTTTCATCCTCTCTTTTGTCGACTGCCCTAATTGTCATTCATGGACCTTCAGGAAGGCGGATTTATTGCCGTGCTCTACTTGACAATGGCAGCCAATCCAGTTTTTTGGCTTCATCAATTTGTGATAGTCTGTCTCTTGACATGGTAGACGTTTCAACCAACATATGTGGTTTGAATAGTTCGATCACGTCAATCAGAAAATTCACCAAAGCCAGAATTTCATCTCGTGTTGGACCATATTCTCGACAAGTGGATTTTTTCGTTGTTCCCAAAATTACCGATTATACCCCAAATTGCTCGATCGATGTAAGGAAACTCAAACTTCCTCCCAATATCATCCTAGCTGATCCCAATTTTAATGAAAACTGTGAGATTGAAATGCTCATTGGAGCCGATTTGTTCTGGGATATCATTGGTAAAGAGCACTTCCAGCTGGATGATGGCTCATTGTCTTTCAGAGAATCACAGTTGGGCTGGATTGTTAGTGGCAAGTGTCCCGATAGTCCCTTGACAAACGTTGTGGGTTATTGCAGTCATGTAGCCACAGATGTGACTTTGGAATCAATTGACAGCACGCTTCGCAGATTTTGGGAAACGGAAGAAATGGATTCAGCTGTAGAACTTAGTAATGAGGACATTGCTTGTGAAGATCATTTTGTGGCAAATACTTATAGAAATGAACTTGGTCGATATGTAGTCAAGATACCCTTTGATTGTGATGTCAACAAGCTTGGCAATAGTCGTGATATTGCATTGAGAAGATTCTTATTGCTAGAGAAGCGTTTTGCTAAAGATGCCGAACTTCATCGTCGTTATAAAGAGTTTATACATGAATATATCGATTTAGGCCAAATGGTTCTGGTAGATTCGGGTGAAGCTTCTTCGTGTTTGCCGTTCTATTATGTGCCGCATCATCCTGTTTTTAAAGAATCTTCGACAACTACAAAGATTAGAGTTGTGTTTGATTTTTCTGCTAAGTCCGCCAGTGGCTTGTCTTTGAATGATATATCGTCAAAAGGTTTTGTTATACAACCTACTCTTCAAGCTCATCTCCTAAGGTCTCGAACTTATGACATTTTTATTTGTGGAGACTTGGAAAAAATGTATAGGCAAATTTTGATTAATGAAGAACAAACTAGCTTGCAGAAAATTCTCTGGAGAGATTCCCCAAACGAGCCTTTGAGGGAATATAAGTTGCTCACAGTTTGTTATGGACAAACTAGTAGCCCATGGCTTGCAACCAGAGCTTTGAAGCAGCTAGCCATTGATCACCAGTTTGAATACCCATTGTCTAGTGCTTCAGTTAGCAAGCATTTTTATGTTGATGACTACCTGTCTGGTGCTGCAACAGTTGAAGAAGCCATTCACCTCAAGGATGAAGTAACAAAGCATTTGAATGAGGGAGGATTTCGCATTAGAAAATGGACTTCAAATTCTGCCGATTTCCTTGAGTCAGTTCCTGTTGAGGACAGAGAGATTAGCCCAGAAGTTGTTTTTGACAGTGACATTCACGTTAGAACATTGGGTTTAGTTTGGTCACCTAGTATTGACTGTTTCACTTATACTATTGACCACATTGTCACTCAACAAACTTTGGATAAGCCTGTAACTAAAAGATTGGTACTATCTACTATTGCTCGTATATTTGACCCTCTAGGTCTGTTGGGTCCTCTTAGCATGAAATCCAAATTATTTCTTCGTGAGCTTTGGAAACAAGAATTGGATTGGGATGAATTATTGTCACGTTCACTCACAAAAAAGTGGCGAATATTTTGTCGTACTCTTTTGAAAATCAAGGAATTGAAAATTCCAAGGAAAATTACAATTCCCAATGCTAATAGAGTTGAACTGCATGGACTTTGTGATGCATCCATGCAAGGTTACGGTGCATGCATCTACCTTCGTTGTATTGACAATCTTGGCAATATCAGTGTAAGTTTGGTTACCTCTAAATCGAGAGTTGCTCCAGTGAAAACTGAATCGTTGCCTCGTTTGGAGTTGTGTGGAGCATTGCTGCTCGCTGAGCTCATGAATAGTATTGTTGCATCCCTTGAGATTCAAGTTGATAAGGTTTCATATTGGACTGATTCAACAGTAGTTTTGTCGTGGCTACAGGGCACTCCCTCTAAGTGGACAACCTATGTCGCCAACAGAGTGTCAAAGATTCAGAAGCTCTCCACTGCTGATCAGTGGAGACATGTTTCTTCGTCTGAAAACTCAGCTGATTTGTTGTCACGTGGTCTATATGCAGATGAACTTTTCAACTCCAGTCTTTGGTGGCAGGGGCCTCGGTGGTTGACTGAAAATATTGACCTTCGTCAATATGGTAACTTTGAACAGCTGGCACCTGCTGAACTTCCGGACACTAAGAAAGAGAAGATAGTCACCCTTCTTTCTACATCAAAATCTGATAAAGACATTGAAAAACACCTTGTCAAAGTTATATTGAAATTTACATCATTTGATCGACTTGTTAGGGTCTTTGCATATGTCCAGCGATTCTTGAGACGTAGCAAGTTCAAAAAGGGTTCTCGGCCAACCGACCCATTCACACCATCAGAGTTGGATGATGCCAGAACTGCTATTCTTCGCGTTGCACAACGCACTACCTTCCCTCAAGAACTGAAAGATCTATCGAAGAGCAAGAATGTCAGCTCCAGCAGCAAGCTTCTATCATTGAATCCATTTCTTGACTCGAAGGGTTTGATTAGAGTTGGTGGACGTTTGCGGCATTCTATGCTCACCCCAGACATGAAACACCCAATTGTTTTGTTGAATGATTCGTCAAATGAAATGAGTAAATTGACATTTAATATTGCTAGACATTTTCATTTGAAATCACATCATGTTGGCCCTCAGTCGTTATTAGCACTAATTAGGGAAAAATTTTGGCCTCTCAATGGCAAGAATCTGTGTAAATTTGTGTATCGTAAATGTGTCACTTGTTTTAAAGCAAATCCTAAGTTGTTGAATCAAACTATGGGTGATCTACCTGAAGCTCGTGTCGAGCCTTCACGTCCTTTTTATCACTGCGGTGTAGATTATGCTGGGCCCCTATTGATTAAGCAATCTATGCGCAGAAATGCGTCATTAAATAAATGTTATGTTGCGTTATTTGTTTGTTTGAGTACAAAATGTATTCATTTAGAATTAGTTGAAGACTTGAGTAGTGCATCATTTTTGGCTGCTTTGCACAGATTTATTTCACGTCGTGGTAAACCTCTTGTTATGTACTCGGACAATGGTACCACATTTGTTGGAGCTAACTCTGACTTAGCCGAGTTGAGAAATTTGTTGCTGTCTGAAATACACAGAAATACTATTGTCGACTCATTGTCTCTTGATGGCGTAACTTGGAAATTTATTCCCCCGAAATCACCCAATTTTGGTGGTTTGTGGGAATCAGGTGTCAAACAGGTAAAATATCATTTAAAACGGATAGTAGGGAGTTCACACCTCACTTTTGTGGAACTATACACTGTGCTAACGCAAGTAGAAGCATGTATCAATTCACGTCCAATTGTCCCTCTATCCTCTGATCCCAGTGACCTCTCCTCCCTATCACCTTCTCATTTTCTACTTGGAGATCGTTTGCTGTCCACCCCTGAACCTGACTTGAAGCCTCTTCCGCAAAATCGTCTCACAAGATGGCAGCTAGTTCAACAGTTGGCACAACATTTTTGGACCAGGTGGACTTCGGAGTACCTGCATGAACTCCAGAAGCGCACTAAATGGAAGACATCCTGTCAAGACCTTCAGAAAGGAGATCTGGTTTTGATCAAGGACTACAACGCTCCTCCTCTCACTTGGCCACTTGGACGTGTTGAGCAGATTCATCCTGGAACTGATCATCACATCAGAGTTGTGACGGTTCGTACAGCTAAAGGCTTGTTTAAGCGCAGCGTCAGGAATCTTTGTGCGTTGCCTATCGATGACTTGAATACATTATAATTTTGAAGTCAGCCCTTCAAGGTGGGGAGTATGTTAAATCTGGAATTCCCGCCACTAGCTGTCGTGCCTAGCAAGTGGTGCACTCGCGCGACCATTTTTGGAACTTCCCGGACAAGGCTGTACCCCCCTGCTGAGACGTTTTTTGAGTTTAGTTGTTGTAGCAGGACGAACCGCTTCGCCGTGTCTTTCGTAGTTGATTCAAGTTTGCATTGTTTAAAGTTACATTCTATTAAATTTGATGTGTTCAAGTAGTGAATACCTTTAGTTGATTTTTATTCATACAGTCCACTAGCAGATCCCAACAACGAATTAAGCTCTTATTTTTGACGAATTATCATTGGTCACTGATAGTGCCATTTAACTATCTTGATTCACCTGTTAATACGACTTCTAGTGTTATTATGCAAGTTTATGGTGATTTCCAATAATCTCCCAGGTTTTAGACTAATAAAAATGAATTTTGGGAGCTGAACCTTCGTTAAAACCTCAGTTCTTCACTCTTTAGTCATAATCAACTTCATATTCGGTCTTCTCGCCCTAAAAAACATGGTAAGCGATACCTCAAAAGCTCATGTTCACTAAAACCTCAACAACCCTCGAAAACCCCTATATGTACCCCCATTTTTCACCCGTAACACCCCTGGGTGTATTCCGATTGGTCTGCCGGCCTTCGGAGCACAACTAGGATCAAAATGTGTTCCCAAATGGGGACCCAAACTGTGTGCGGAAGAAAGACGATTTTAGACCAAATTATAACGTAAATTTACGGCTGAAACGTCGTTAGAACCTCAATTTTCCACTCTTTGGAATCCTGCGCATTTTGATGAAACTGTGATTTCCGCGCTGGCTCCTGTACTCGATTTAGGGCTTTCCTGGGAGGAGCGCGAGGGTAGATATTGGCTACAGAAAACAGTGATCTACGCAGAAGGGGCGCCATGTACAGGAAAATAATTAATCGCTGTGCAATAATTTGCAGCGTTTCAATTTGGAAGAGGCTGTGAACTCAGAAAATAAAACTCTAAACTATTTATGACAATCTAGGATTTCCAATTTCAAACATTTAACTTTTAAATTTCATAAAATTTGATGATATTTGTTATGTAAGTATATGAATATGTTGAGTTTCGCGGAAATGATACGTTTGTATACTGAGTACACTGCAAAATTAGATGAAAAATCGGTTGATCCTAGCGGCCAGGGCTTTGGAAACAGTTGCTGATCATTTTGAAGCACAGCGTGGTAGTGGCTTTTGGAACTAAAAACGGTATGAGTTTGAATAGTTGTTTTCGTAATTGGAAGAACAACTTTTAACACAGAATGTGTTTTAGCCATGGGCTAACTAGCCGAAAATGGAACGCGGGATGGGAACGAAATGTGTGACATTAACATGACAACCAATAAACATATCACCAGATGTTTATTGCGACAAACCCGTTTGAAGTGAGTAATTTTATTTATGTAAATCGGAGTTTCAGTCGTTCGCGAATCGTCCTTCGGTTTATAAGAACTTGACGCTGCCCAGGCCCCGGATCAGCTGAGTTGCTCCTTAAGCTAATTTCTATGATATTAACTCTACGAAGCTGTAATTTGGTATGTGGGCTCCTTAGGACTTCAACTTGACGCTGCCCAGGCCCCGGATCAGCTGAGTGGCTCCTAAAGCTAATTTCTATGTTATTCACTCTACGAAGCTGTAATTTGGTATCTGGGCACCTTAGGACTTTAACTTGACGCTGCCCAGGCCCCGGATCAGCTGAGTTGCTCCTAAAGCTAATTTCTATGATATTAACTCTACGAAGCTGTAATTTGGTATGTGGGCTCCTTAGGACTTTAACTTGACGCTGCCCAGGCCCCGGATCAGCTGATTGGCTTCTAAAGCTAATTTCTATGTTATTCACTCTACGAAGCTGTAATTTGGTATCTGGGCACCTTAGGACTTTAACTTGAAGGCTGCCCAGGCCCCGGATCAGCTGAGTTGCTCCTAAAGCTAATTACTATGATATTCACTCTACGAAGCTGTAATTTGGTATGTGGGCTCCTTAGGACTTTAACTTGACGCTGCCCAGGCCCCGGATCAGCTGAGTTGCTCCTAAAGCTAATTTCTATGATATTCACTCTACGAAGCTGTAATTTGGTATGTGGGCTCCTTAGGACTTTAACTTGACGCTGCCCAGGCCCCGGATCAGCTGATTGGCTTCTAAAGCTAATTTCTATGTTATTCACTCTACGAAGCTGTAATTTGGTATCTGGGCACCTTAGGACTTTAACTTGAAGGCTGCCCAGGCCCCGGATCAGCTGAGTTGCTCCTAGATTGTAGATTGTAGATTGTATTTGGGATCGCTCAGGGGTGGGGATTGGTTGCCCCAAAGCACGGAAGCCTATTGGCTTATTGTACTTTTCCTGAGTGTCCCAGTTTAATCAAATAACCCCAGGCCCCTGGTGAGGGTTGTTAGGTTTTTGATTATATTTTCGCTGGGAAATTCCCTCATTGGGGTTGGGGCCCCAAAGAGGTTGTACCTGCGCTGGGCGAGTGCTGGGCACTCAAATATTATGTGGGATACTTTTTCTTCTGCCTCCTCACATAATCTGCACTGGGTTGTTGATTGTGTAACCCCTATGCGACTTAGATGGAAGCGCAGGGGGAGGAAGCCGGTTAAGAAGCCGACTGTTTGCCTTAGCTCTCTGCGGTTTAATCTGAGAAGCTCCTTAGTAGCATTGGAGTTGGGTCTAGCCATCATCCGCTTACTATGAGCATGTCCATCTATACGTGACCATCTTTTGGTGGTCTGAGTGCGGACCCACCGGTTGATGGCCCCTCTGATGGTGGTTTTTGATAGGCCGACCGCCGGTTCTGGGCCAGTGAAGGGTGTTTGAGAGCCCTTTCTGGCGAGAGAATCGGCGTTTTCATTGCCTGTGATTCCTCTATGGCCTGGCACCCACTCCAGAGTAACTCTGTTGTGTTTCGCCAGGGCGTTGAGAGTTTGCATACAGTCCCAGACCACTCTGGATGAGACAGTGGGGGCTGTGAGTGCTTTTATCGATGCTTGGCTGTCCGAGAGTATGCGGGTGTGGGATCCACGATGTCCCCTCCTCAAGCTCTCAGAGGCGGCAGCATCAATTGCCAATATTTCTGCCTGGAAAACGGAGGTGTAATTCCCTAGTGGGGTGGAAAATTCCCACCTGGGTCCTGCTCCGTACACTCCAGCACCAGTACCTGCATCCATTTTTGATCCATCTGTGTACCAGATTATATCGTTGGAGCAGCATTTTTTCCAGCCATGCCCCGCCCACATCAGCACGGATGCATATGGGCGTGGTTGAGGTAGGATTTTTGGCATAACATCTGCCACCATGTCGAGCAGTGGTTCTTGTATAGCCTTTAGTATGTTGGTGTGACCTGGGTGGGGTGTATCCCGCCAGGTACCATTCCATTTCAGCCTCAGGGAGGCCATTGCGGCCTCCCCTTTGATGTAGATGTCTATTGGGGGTAGGCCCAGTAGAATCTCCATGGCTGCAGTGGGTGTACCATGCATAGCGCCTGTGATGGTTAGACAGGCCAGTCGCTGTACACTGGTGAGGGTTTGGCAGGCCCCTACCTGACTGACCTTTGGCCACCACACTGCGCAGCAGTACGTAAGAATGGGTCGTACTATCGCGGAGTAGATCCAGTGGACCATCCGCGGCTGTAGGCCCCATGTTTTTCCGCATGTGCGTTTTGCGCACATAAGGGCTCCCTTGCCCCTATTTGCTATGTATTCAAGGTGTTTGTTCCAGGTGAGTGTTGCATCCAGGTAGACGCCCAGGTACTTCACCCCACGCTGAAACGGTACCCTTGAATTGTAAAACTGGGGTTCTGAGAGACCTCTCAGATTCCTCTTTCTTGTGAATTGAACCAGCGTGGTTTTATTTGGGTTTACTTTTAAGCCCTCTGTGCCACACCAGTCTTCCACTGCTTTCAGAGCTGATTGTGTCAGATCTGAGACTGTGCCGACAAAGGGACCCCTAACTAGGATCACCACATCGTCAGCATAGCCCTGTACGTAGAGGCCTTGACCGCTGAGTTTCTCCAGCAGAGAGTCCACAACAAGGTCCCACAGAAGGGGGGACAGTACCCCGCCCTGCGGGCAACCCCTTGCCACAGACATCCCCACGGACTCCCCAAGGAGCTCTGCCTCTACTATTCTGCTTGTCAGCATGGTTTTGATCCACCTACACAGGGTGTCGTTTGTTCCATGCTGGCGCGCTGAGTTTATAATTGAGTCTATAGAGGTGTTGTCAAAGGCGCCCTCTATATCCAGAAATACACCAATGGCAAGTTCCTTAGCTGCTAGCACCGATTCCACCCGTGATATCAGGTGGTGCAGTGCTGCCTCACAGGATCTGCCCGGTTGATAGGCAAACTGATTGGTGTGTAGAGGCCTCTCTGAGAGAGAGGTTTCCCTCAGATACCTGTCAACCAATTTTTCTAATGTCTTCAGGATGAAGGACGTTAGACAGATGGGTCTGAAAGCCTTTGCCTGGTTGTACCAAGGTTTCCCTGGCTTAGGCAGAAAGATGACCCTTGCTTTGCTCCATCTTTGGGGTATTGTACCTGTTGCCAGGCAAGCCCTAAAGAGAGCACTCAGTATCCTGGTTACCCCATGGCCCCCCTCCTGAAGCAGTTTGGGGATAATGCCATCTGGGCCAGGCGATTTGTATGGGCTAAAGGTGCTGATGGCCCACTTGATTCGTTCCATGGAGGCTACACCCTTTGCCACTTCCCAGTCTGCTCTGGTCGCTCTCCTACCCTGAGCCCCGGTTGGTGGGTGAGGTGAAGGTCCCTGAACGTCGGTCACCACTGAGCCAGGGAAGTGAGTCTCCAGTAAGAGTACTAGAGTGTCCCCAGCTGTTGTGGTGTAGCTTCCATCTGGTTTAACTAATGTGCCAATTGGATTGATAGGAGCCTTAGATAGGACTCTTTGGAGTCTTGCACATTCTGAGGTGTTTTCCACCTCTTCACAGAACTTCCTCCACGTGTCCCGTTTTGATTTCTTTATAAGGCTCCTGAGTTGGGCTAACTTGGTCTTGTAAGCATCCCAGTTGCCCGTCTTTTGCGCCCTATTATATAGTTTGCGTGTTTCACGCCTTACGACCTCTATCTCCCTGTTCCACCAGGGAACCCCGGTGGTTGAGAGTTTAGTTGTCATAGGGGTGTGATTGTTGAATGAGGTGAGTAGCGCCTCTTCCAGTTCTCCCGCTACTGCCTCGATATCGTCTATGTTGTGCAACTTGGTTCGAGTCCCTCTCAACCAGCCCTCCACTTCCTCCCTATATGCCTCCCAGTTCGTCTTCCGTGGATTGCGGTAAGATTGCTGTGTTTTACCCACGCCTTGGATTTCCACAACAATGTACCTATGATCCGAGTAGGAGGGGATATCGGATACGAACCATTTCCTTATTCTCTGATCTAGTGGAGGGGTAATAATGGTAATGTCAAGGACCTCTTCCCTGTTGGTGGTGACAAATGTTGGTTTGTTTCCCCGGTTTGCTACGTATAAATTACTCGCTACCAGGTAGTCAAACAAGCATTTACCTCTGGTGTTGGTGTCAGTGCTTCCCCAGGCAACATGGTGGGCGTTGGCATCTGCGCCGACTAGGAGCTGCACGTTGTCTGCGCGGCATTTTTCAACGAGGTCCGGCATTTCTGCAGGTGGTGGCCCCTCAGATGAGTTCCCTGGAAAGTAGGCTGAGGCAGTTACTATGTGCTCCCTTTGGCCGTTTTCAGAGAGGGTTATCTTCACCGCTACTAAGTCCCTGAAACAGAACTCAGACATAGCTAGTGAATTGATGTCATTTTTGACAAATACGCAGGCACGTACATTATCAACGCAATTGCGTTTATAGATTAACCTACCTCCTGCGTTATTGAGGCCCCTGATTTCGCCCCGGTAGACCCAGGGTTCCTGTATCAAGGCGATGTCGTATTTGCCAGCTGCAAGCAGCTGGCACAGGGCGGCTGTTGCCACCTTGTTATGCTGCAGGTTTATTTGGATGACCCGCAGCATCACTTGGTGGTGTGGACAGCTGCCTGAAGGTGACTCTCCGGGTGTGGAAGTGGGGTTTGAAGTTATGCCCCTTCAACCATTCCAGAGAGTCCTTGTCTACTGTCAGCACAAGTTCCATCCCCTTCTCGTCTGCTCGGCTGTTCAGTAGTCGCCATTCCTTTGTTGAGAGTCCAGGGTTCTGGATCTCAAACAAGGGAATTAGCTTCCTAGCATCGGAGCGGTCAAGGAAGTCGGTGGGGATCCAGACCCCAACCTTCACCTGACCCTCCAATAGTACTTTTGCAGGCCCCGTCCGGAGTGTGGCTCCATCCCAGGGCCGCAGCTCCCCAACCCTTTCCTCCAGCCAACCCTTCGATTGGCTATTGGAGCAGGTCAGGTGGACCACTCCATTACTGGTGTAGCCGTTTGTGAACTGCGGTCCCTGGCCAGCCGGCTCCAAGAACGTTGCCCGCACTATTTCTCCCAGGACCAAGCTGGCCTCCACTTCCGACAGTCTTTCCACGGGGTGGTTGCCATGGATTATGACCATCTTGGTGGTGGAGAGTGCACCGCTGTACCCGCCAGAGCTATCACCCTGGGGTGAATCTCCGGATTGGGCAGGGGTCCCTCCCCGTGCCCTCTTGGTCCTGGGAATTGAGGCCGAGGGAGGGGTGGTGTTGGGGTTGCGTCGCCGTTTTCCCGGCGTACTTGCCCCTACCTCACCCCCAACCGGTCCCAACGCCAGAGGCGGGCGGGAACCCACTCCAGAGGCGCCACCAGGTACAAGGGGTTGGTCAACGCTGATTAGCGTATCTGCCCCTCGTGAGGTGGCTGCCCCGTCACGAGCCCCCGCCGCCCCAGCACCAGGAGCCAGCTTCCCCGGCCTCTTTTTTCTTTTCCGAGGCCTAATTGGCTCCCCTCTCTCAAGAGCCTTCTGTCTGGCCGCCTTCCTCAGCTGAGCGCCAGAGGGTTTGCGGCCAGACCGTTGGGTGCCAGCGGTTTGTTCCTGCGAACTGCCACTTGCACCTTCACAATCCATAGATGCCGGGGTTTGTACAGCCCCAGCATCCGAGATTGCCATTTCTGTCAGTGAGGAGGAGAGTTCAGTACAGCTCTCCTCTTCACTGGCATGGTTGGTTTTTAAAGGTGTGTTTTCTATTACGGGTTTCATTTTGGTCCCACGAGTAGCTAGGGAAAGGGGGTCGTCCACCCATACAGAGCCCCGCATGTATGGGCAAGCCTAAGTACACCCAGGGGGTCGGCCGGTACCCTGGGAGCAGCCGTTGGATGTGCACATTACCCTCTGCACCATGCAGACCATCAGCACGGCGTGTACACCTTGGTCTTGAGGGTTGTCTACTCTTAGTTGCCGTGTGCAATGGCCCACACCATCCGGTGATCAGCACACTCCAAGGAGGTGCGATCGTGCAATAGATGGTGTGCGCCGCGGACTAAGCCCCCTCACCAACGGCAAGGTGGTAGACGTGAGGGGGTGAGTTGCTCCTAAAGCTAATTACTATGATATTCACTCTACGAAGCTGTAATTTGGTATGTGGGCTCCTTAGGACTTTAACTTGACGCTGCCCAGGCCCCGGATCAGCTGAGTTGCTCCTAAAGCTAATTTCTATGATATTCACTCTACGAAGCTGTAATTTGGTATGTGGGCACCTTAGGAGTTTAAGTTGACGCTGCCCAGGCCCCGGATCAGCTGAGTTGCTCCTAAAGCTAATTTCTATGATATTCACTCTACGAAGCTGTAATTTGGTATGTGGGCACCTTAGGAGTTTAAGTTGACGCTGCCCAGGCCCTGGATCAGCTGAGTTGCTCCTAAAGCTAATTTCTATGATATTCACTCTACGAAGCTGTAAAATGGTATGTGGGATCCTTAGGACTTTAACTTGAAGGCTGCCCAGGCCCCGGATCAGCTGAGTTGCTCCTAAAGCTAATTGCTATGATATTCACTCCACGAAGCTGTAATTTGGTATGTGGGCATCTTAGGACTTTAACTTGACGCTGCCCAGGCCCCGGATCAGCTGAGATGCTCCTAAAGCTAATTTCTATGATATTCACTCTACGAAGCTGTAATTTGGTATGTGGGCACCTTAGGACTTAAACCTGACGCTGCCCAGGCCTCGGATCAGCTGAGTTGCGGTTTATGTGAAACGCGTGAGCTAAAACACATTCTGTGTTTCTATAATTTCGTCCGAAGTATGTAAATAGAGGTAACCGGGGGTCCAGGGGGCTTGCCCCCTGGCGAGGCGCGGAGCGCCGAGTTTTAGTTTATTATTTTCACTAATGAACCTTTGGAATCGAGCGTGAAAAAAAAAAAAAATTTAACCCCCCTCAAAATTTGGTGGTTTAGTATGTAGAATCCGAAAATGCAATAAAAACGCTGCAAATACCAGCACAACGGTTTATTATTTTATACAGAATACCCTTCTGTTACAGATCACAGCTCTCCATATAGATAACCCTTTATGTTATATACTATGTACTATTCTATACATATTATATAGATCGCAGAACCTCCGTAGGTTAGTACCTAACCCCGTACTCGTTACTAGGTACCTACCTAAATCACGAGTTAAATGTTGCTAAAATAATACAGCCGATGACAAACAGTACCTAACTAAAACGGCAAAAGGAAATGCAAATAATGAAGTTCTAAAGAAAAATTGTTGATGTGGAGTGAGATAGATGCCCTTCCTGCGTAGATCACTGTTTTCTGTGGTCAATATCTATAATGAACCGTTGTGTAATAACTTGCCCATCAATAATAATTCAACGGTTGTTCAAGTTGCAAAAGTACCAATCCAGCCCCTTCTTGGTAGATCAACCGTTGTGTAATAATTTACCGTTCTGTAATGATTTACCGTTATGTATAATTTACCGTTGCGTAATAAATTGCCGTCGTGTAATAATTTACCATTGTGTAATAATTTACCCACCAATAATACTTCAACGTTTGTTCACGTTTCAGAAGTATCTACCAACAAAATTCAATAGTCCATCACTTATCAAATGAAAGAATATCGCAGAACAGCCAACTCGACTTCATACAGCCATCCTTGATTATAATCAGGTGCTCCTTAGCGATGATATCCGGGCCGGATTAATACCGTTTGATTCACGATCGTGTTGACGAAGCTTTTTGGCGCACACGAACGGCTGGTCGTACAATGCTCCGGGTGGTCTCAAAAAATTGTATAGCTCAAGACATGTTTAGTAATTTAAAAAAATCCATACCCTTACATAGAAAGTTTTCGAGATGCGGCGTTCTGAAAATGTCAACCTCTATTTTGAACCTCTAGATCAGCGGTTCCCAACCTTTTTTCTCATTCGCACCCCCCAGCAACTCAGTTTCAGCCGGCGCACCCCCGACTTACGTAAATACCAAATAGATCTGTATAGTAAAGGCGTTGTGTCAGAAGTTGATTTATAACAGACTTGAACAAAACAAACAAAAAAAAAAAAAAAAAAGTATACACACATTTTATTTTATAAGTATATATATAAAATAGTATAAAATATATTGTATAAGTATGCACACAGATTTAAAATAAAGTTTGTAGTAAAAACAATGCACATGAGCATCAAGGTAAAAGTAACTCAGGTAGGTAGGTAGGTAACTAAAGAGATCGAAAGAGTAGGAGTTACATAATATGTAACTATAATAATATAATGTTTTAATATTGCAAAATTACATTATTGACAAGAAGACAGGAATGAGACTAAATTAGACTAGCCCGTAAATTTATAAATGAATAAATAAACGAGTAATTTTGGGGCAAATTAATGAGATCCTTGAGGCTGTATCGTGGTACACATTTTTTTGAAATCTGGTTCAATTGTGGACAAGTATACCCTCAAATCTATGCTTCTCTTCCTCCCCTTCTCGGCGCGTCACTACATCCCTCGCACAAAAACGATGTAGGTCCTGTCTTTTCTCAACATCTACTTTCAAGATAAAAAATATTAAAAATGTGTGGGTACACCCCATTCACACTTGAGTAGATCAGTTCACAGTTGGTTGTGGTAGCGGTGGTGTGGCAAAAGAACAAAAAATATTAATCAAATTTTTTCCCAAAAATGTCCGCCATTACTCTATTTTTTCCACGCACCCCCAAAGGGGCTCCCGCGCACCCCAGGTTGGGAATCGCTGCTCTAGATGACTGACAGTAACGCCGAGCTACATGGTAACTAAGAAAAGTGGCCAGTACGGCGTACGGTGGACAGACAGAAATATTTTTATTGCATTTTCGGATTCTACATACCTTGAAACGTAAACCTTCAAATTTTGAGGGGGGTTAGTATTTTTTTTCTTTTTTCCAATGCTCGATTCCAATGGTTCATTATTGGAAATAATAAACCAAAAACTTCTGCCTGTCCGCCGTACGCCGTACTGAGCACTTTTGTTAGTTACCATGAAAAAAAATTGATGAAATTCGGGTTATAGGTTCCGTTCGGGGTCTAGTTTGTCCTCGAAGCTCGACGTTACTGTCAGTCATCTCTAAGGGGTGAAAAATATTGGTTGATATTTTCAGGACGCCGTAGCTCGAAAACTTTCAATAGAAGGGTATGGTTTTTTTTAAAGTTTTTCAATTGATCGTGAACTAATGAATTTTTTGAGACCGCCAGGAGCATTGTACGACCAGCCGTTCGTTTGCACCAAAAAGCTTCGTCAACACGATCGTGAATCAAACGGTATAAATCCGGCCCGGATATCATCACTACGGAGCACCTGATTATAACCAAGGACGGCTGTATGATGTCGAGCAGGTTGTTCTGCGATATTATTTCATTTGATAAGTGATGGATCTATTGGATTTGGATTTTGTTGGTAGGTACTTCTGAAACTTGAAGAAACGGTAGGTTGAAGAAATTATTATTGGTGGGTAAATTATTACACAATGGTAAATTATTACACAACGGCAAATTATTACACAACGGTTCATCTACCTAGAAGGGGCTGGTTTTTGTTGGTAGGTACCTACTTTTTTCACTCCACATCAACAATTTCCATTCAGAACTTCATTATTTGCGTTTCTTTTTGCCATTTTAGTAACTCTTTGTCATCGACAGAATTATTTTAGCAAAATTTAACTCGCGATCTAGGTAGGTACCTAGTAACGAGTACGGGGTCCCTACGGTTTGTCTGCGATCTAATAATATGTGTATAATAGTACATAATAAGAAGGGTTATCTATACGGAGAGCTGTGATCTGTAACAGGAGGGTATTGTGTGCAAAATAATAAACCGTTGTGCAGGGATTTGCAGCGTTTAAAATTACTTACGGTTTTCATGCGGTAAAAAATTGATAAGGGTTGGAACGAACCTTCCTTAATGTTGTCTTCTATACATATTATTATGGTAGTTGATATGCTGGTAAGTACTTCGGGATTGGGATCGTGTGGTTTATTCAAGTTCCGGAGACGGGTGGGGCTTATGAACAACCAGTTCATTAGAAGTGGACTCTGAGGGTTAGATGGGCAGCTACATTGAACAGGGTAGAACCCCTGGCGAGTCCACCCTTTCGACTGGATGAATGGTTTGTTGAGGCATCTTGGGACCTCTGACAGGAAAAGGAGGACGGTTGACAGATAAGGTTTGACTGGTGGAGCAGAAGTGATTCGTGGATGATTCTGGAGGGTCTGCAATTAGTGGATGGGCCCCAGCTCCCTGGGCCTATCTGTCCATAGAGATCACCTACTGCCTCATTGATGTATTAGCGGAGGCTGGCCCCTTCATCAGGCTAAGTACTCATGGTGCCCTTCGTGTAATCCATCAAGACCTTCAACCCCCCCCCCCCCCCACCATACCTGCCACCATCTTCTACCACTTCGTTCATCCGCCGAACTCCTTTTCATCAGGGATTGCAATTTGTTTTAAGGTCCTTCTTGAGATTGTCTGTTTCAGCAAACCGGTGGCGCTGCCGGACGGGGGTTAATGGGTGTAATACCCCCCTCACGCCCCAATGGGCTCGAAACATACACTTAGTTTATCAATAATTAAACATTTTTCAAAGATTTTTCAAGAATGACCATACTTTGAAGTATTTTTCAAGAACAAACTTTGAATTATTATTGTTGGGTAAATTATTACACAATGTTAAATTATTACACAACGGTAGATTATTACATAACGGTAAATTATTACACAACGGCTCATCTACCCAGAAGGGGCTGGATTTTGTTGATCGGTACTTTTGCAACTTGACCAACCGTTGAAGTATTATTGAATATTTATACTTCTCAGTTACGCCCACAGTTCGCGCGCCGTCACCGAGCCGTTATCTCAAAATGTTTATTTATTTATCATTTCCGTGAGGTTTTGAGGTTCGTTCCCAGTTTTGGTTTATTATTTTCAATAATGAACCACTGGAATCGAGCATGAAAAAATAAATAAATTCTAGCCCCCCCTCAAAATTTGATGGCTTACGTTTCAAGGTATGTAGAATCCGAAGATGCAGTAAAAAACGCTGCAAATCCCTGCACAGCGGTTTATTATTTTGTACGGAATATTCTTGTACAAGAGAGGTACTTGTCGATGTACTCGAACTTTTCAACTGAATTCATAACGATCGAATCACTGATACGGTCACTGCGCATAAGCAAAAGCGAATCCGAGGTGGTACTCAATTTCTTGCGAAACCAAGACCCGACTACCGTCAGAGTCGAAGGGTAGTTAGGGTGGACTCCTATATGGACTCCTATGAATTTCAGAACGATCGGATCTTGGTATGGTCACTGCGCACGCGCAAATGAGAATCCGAGGTAGGTACTCAATGGAGAATTGACGAGCATATTTTTAAATAATTTTATTTCGAAGTAATTTTTTCATTCTTTTGAATTGTAGGTCTAAAAAAAGGGAGGAAAAAGCGTGCGCCGTCATCTGGTGTATAATTGCCCTCCTGCTGCTGCACGTGGGAACCGAGAAAGGGGGAGATACAGACCAGACGGCGCGCGGCGTCTCGCGTATTTTCTTTAGCTCCTGCCAAACTACGCGGATTTCAGAGCTGCAAATTGAGGTGCAGGGTTTTTGAGGGTGCTGAATCCGATGCTTAGGTCAAAAGCGTCAAATTTCCCCGTCCGTTCCTCCTTTCTCACGACTAAATGACCCGATTTCTCTCAAATTCGGTGGGTATTGTTGGTGTAGCTCCTGGAAGGTTCCCTATGAATTTCAGAACGGTCGAATCATTGCATTAGTATGGCCACGCGTACGTGTGTATAAATGCTGAATCCGTGGTAATCAATATCTTACGAACCATTGGCCGTATTTCGTTCAACTTTGGTAGGTAGTTTGGGTGTAGCTCCTAGATGGTCCCCTATGAATTTCATGCTCGGATCATTTACGCGGATAGTTTTGTATTTACCCGATTTAGGGCTCCCCGTTGGGAAGCACGAGGGTAGGAATTGACCACAGAAAGCAGTTTGATCTACCCACGCAGAATGGGAACGTATACAGAAAAGGAATAATCCGTTGTGTAACGATTCGCTGCGTTTTTTATGCTCAGTTCCAAAGGGTCATTATTGAAAATAATAACTATTATTTTTATGGCTATTGGCTATTTGTATGATGTTATTTACACTCCTGTAATATACATTTTCTTTGCATAAATAATTTAATCCATGATTACTCCATAATATTTATGATATTGATGATTCTACCTAAACAAAGATAAATTTGTGTAATTAATCAAACAGCTACTTCCAAAGTGGAGAGCTCATCGGATTACTCAGTTATTATGGGAAAATCGCTAGATGGCCTCGCTAGTTGGAGGATTTCAGGTAGCCAGTTGTGCGTTTAGTGTTGAACTCACCAATCAATCCGACGGAGAAATTTGAAACTAGATGGGTAAAAACATAAAAATGGCCAAAAAGTCAGTTATATTAAAAATATTATTATATTCAATAATTAATATATTCATCATGATCATCCTCATCGTCCTGTCATGTCAATATTAATGATGCCAATATACAAATTATCATTGAGCCGACTAACTGACTTCGGCGATTAACTGTGGGTAGTGGCATGTTGCGGTGGAGTGAGGATTAGCAGAACATACTGGTAACATGATTCTTGTCAGCTTATCCCCGCCCACAGCTTGTTAGGTGATCGCGGGAACCTAACGAACGAGGTTGGATCGCGGGGGATCCCACCTGCAACATAACGTACAGAGCGGCAGATGGGGAAATGCCACTGCAACATCCATTCCGATCCCGAGCCGCTTGCCCTCGTCCAAGGAAAATCAAAATGGGGGCCCCATAATCCTCCAGGCCCCTTCCTTCAGCATCGAGCGCTACTACAGTCGCTATAGCAACGGTGGAAGAGGGGATACTGCCAGTACAGTGGACGGTTGAAGGGTCCATACGTCTTGCGTGATTACCACTCTAATTCATGAATCAGGGGCAAACCGCGACACATCAATAAGACTGCTTTACATGCCGGATTATCCTACTGCAGGCATTCAACCCCTCGCGAAATTTATGGCTTCCCAACTAACGCTGGCTTAATGTTGACTAGATATATATATATTGGGTGACATGTCGGGATGGGGGCTCTCTAGATTTCACCACCACTTGGAAACATCTCCTACCTACAATCAGCTCAACGCTTATTAATGTTGTGCCAAACACCCGACAGGCAGCAGATTATATGCAACAGTTCCCATCAAAGTTTTCGGGCACGTTAGTCATCGGAACATCATGTTCCTTCCTAAAATAGCATGAGTAATCTCAAACTGACCTGAAGTTTGATACTGTCGAGGCAGGTACGATTTAATCCCCCCCCCCCCCCCCCCAACCATGTTGTAACAATTTTCCTGTCAAAAAATACCTCCTCAGCCGATATTCATTGATATCCATTGTGCCCGCCAAAATAGCTCAGTGCTTCGCACCTCGCTCTTGGATGTTCATATAAACCTGTTCGTTCCACCCAAACCTTGAAATTTCTTTCAACGCTGTTTGACGGGATGCTTGGGGTGAGATCAGCGGGGGGAACGGGGTTTTAGGGAGGAAGGAACGGGTTTTGTATAGGCGCATTCGAGAGCGAAGTGCGAAGCACCGAGCATGCTATTCTGGTGGTCAAAATGGTATCAATCCTTTTTGCGGCTGAGAAGATGTTTTCTGGCGGGTAAATTTTTACAATAGGGTTGTTTGGGGGGTATATAACCACATATTTTCGAATTGATGAAGTGTACATACACATTTTTTCTCAGTAAAAAAGTTAAACGGTGGAGAGGGAGGGAGATCACAGAAGCACGAAAGACACTTCCCTGGAGCATGACGAATGTGTGAGCTAAGTGTCAGCTCGCTCCGTTTGGTCTGCGAGTCTGTAGCGCTGTCAAAGAAGAACAAGAACAAGAAGAACGCCTATAAGAAGAAGAAGAGTAGAAACATCCCGTAAAATAATGCCTGCATTACAGTGGACGTCCCTTATGGTGGGTTTATTCATTGCATATCGTCTGAAAGTATACATATATGACTTAATATGATGATTATGATTGTCGTAAGTCTTAGTTAGAGGTAGGGGTTTGGGTAGGACGAAAGGTAGGAAGGAAATGCTTAGGAGGGAGTCTTTTCGGATCGCTAACGCCCCGCGGTTATCACTACAGCAGGCATTAGTGGAAGAGGAGGCTAGCACCCCGCGGTTATCACCACAGCGAGTATTAGGGGAGAGGGAGCATCCCACGAGCAGATGCAAGGAAGGGTAAAAGTGACAGAGGAGGTGTAAGTCGAGTCAGAGAGAGAGAAGTCGTAGACGTAAGGGCGAGATCGGTCGAATGAAGAGCTGGGCGAGCCGGGTGGTATATAAAGGCGCCTCCACCTCGTCCCTCTTCCACCACGACAATGATGACGAATTCATTGAGCAATTATTTAATTACCCAATTTCGTGACCAGTGACGCGATATGAAGAGCTTACGTAGGTACATGTTTCAACTAAGCAGCACGGCCATCATTAGTCGTAACACATATAATTATTAATCTCTGCCCTACGTTTATTATTTAAAACCTGAAAATTTAGATATGAGAAGCTTAGAAATTATATGTATTTATTTTCGTAGTTAATTTAAAAAAACTCCTAATCGATATATTATTGAAGATGACAAACATTACCTACCTATCAAGCGAGGCGGTAGCCGAGCGATGCCAAGCATGAACCCGCGCCCGGCTGCCCCAGAGACTAATATAACTGAGCGAAGAATCGGGCCAACTTTGGCCCCCTCCCGGGCCTTCCCCGTTATTTCTATATTTTATTCGCGCGTATATATTTTGTGGGGCAAACACCCTGAGTCGCCTGACACCAAATTCGAAGCGGTAGGTGTTTCGAAAACCTGCGAAAAATAGGGCTCAAAATACGTGTTTGGTGACTTTCTTCCCATTTTTTTTTTCCACCCATTCTTTGTCACGCATCTTCAACCCTTTTACCTTGACCGATGTTTATGAAATTTGGTATGTAGATCAGGTTTGGCGTGGTGAAGTGCCTTTTGGGAGTTTTAACCGTTTTCGCGGAAGCAAAGGGGGGGTTCCGGGGGAGGGGGCATGCTTTTTTTCCACCCATTCTTTGTCACGCCACTTCTACCGTTTCCCCTCGACCGATGTTTATGAAATTTGGTATGTAGATCAGGTTTGGCGTGGTGAAGTACCTTTTGGTTTATTATTCTGTGAATAATACACCTATGTATTCGCTCAGCAAAAAATTTTTATAACACCCCCTCAAACTTTTTTCTTTTCCGTTTCAAGGTGCATAGATTCCAAAAATGCAATGTCCGTCCGCCGTACGCCGTCCGCCGTATCACGTGTACAGGCTTCATTTTCGGTCTAAAAAAATCGTTCTTTCGCACACATGCTCCATTTGGGCCCTAGTTGTGTCCCGAAACTTTTCAGCCCGATCGGAATATACCCAGGGGTGTTATGAGTGAAAATGAGTGTAAAAATAGGTACTTTTTACGTTTTAGCAACATATTGGTAACATGAGCTTCTGAGATATCGTTTTCTATGTTTTTGGGGACGAGAAGACCGAATATGAAGTCGATTTTGACCAAAGAGTGGAAAATGGAGTTCTACCAGATGTTCAGCTCCCAGAATTGATTTTTTATGAGTGAAAAACCTGGGAAACCGTCTGAAATCACCATCAGTTTGTACAATAACACTGGAAAAAGTGTCAAGACGTGGTTCAGGACGATTAAATGGCACTACCAATGATCAAAGATGATCTTTAAAAAAAAGAAAAAAAAGAGCGTACCTAATTTGTGTTTTGGGGGCCAAAATTAATGGAAACCATCAGAAGTAGCTATTTCGATTATTACGCATGAAAGAAACAATTAATGAACAGCCAACCTTTCTGTAGGTATGTCCAATAGAATAATAAACCCATGTGACAAGGACTTTGCAGCGTTTTTGGAATCTACGCACCTTGAAACGGAAAAGAAAAAATTTTGAGGGGGTGTTATAAAAATTTTTTGCTGAGCGAATACATAGGTGTATTATTCACAGAATAATAAACCAAAAGGAAATGCGAAAATGGAAAGAAGAGAACTCAGAAGAAGACAGGAATAGTAAGAGAAGTAAGATTTGAAGAGGAAAGTGATAGAACAACTCACTTGTTAAGATGCACCCTCAAGGCAGTAGCGAAGGAATTGAGCGAAGGGAGAGACCTAAAGTTTAGTGGCAGTGTGAAAGAACAACAGTCCGTGCGAAAAGTTTTAATTTGTTTGACACTTTCCAAGTTTAATTTCATCAAATGCTTAACTTAACTGGCTACAGTTTCTGTGCTGGAGTTATGTAAAAATTGGGAATCCGTCACAATTTGTTCAAGTACTAACCTAATGACTCACTAACATGTTGGTATTAATATTTAAACCATGATTTCCTAATGAAATTTGGCTCAAATATTGAATCTAGAGGTAATTATCAACAACGTATTTCAATATTTGTGCGATGTATGTTACTTGTTTCTGGTAGCTGATGCTAGGAACTGTTCTTGATTTTCAAGTATCTCATCTCCGAACCAAAATTGATGTTCATAATTACCCCATAGACTGTGGGATAGTAATGAACATAAGGGGTAATTATGAACAGAGTATTTGAGGTACCTAATTGCAATTAAAAAAGGTCAAAAACGGTCACAGAATGATTTATAGGAGTGGAACAATGCTCATGTTCCATAAAATGGAAGGCGTCTTCCAGGGTTTTACATGGATCAAGAACTCCGGAGAGCTGAGTTCCAAACTTGTTAAATTTGTTCATAATTACCCCAGCTGACCCAACCTTCACTAACGACGAGTAGACGTTTGAAAATAATGGGTTTGGGATCTGTCACTATAACGTGTTTTGCATTTTGAAGTCGGCTTACAAGTAAAGGGCTTTGCCTAGAGAAACACTTGAAGACTGGCCGGGGTAGTAGGGCTCTTTTTGATCACAATCAGTGTGAATATATTGCTATAAACTCTGGAACCACGTAGTTCCTCCATAGACGGTTAGGATGAGTTGGAGAATGTGTTAAAAAGTTACAATAAGGTGGCCTAAGTGAATGAGGCTCTGTTCAAGGTCATGATATATATATATATTGGTTCATTATTTTCAATAATGAACCATTGGAATCGAGCATGAAAAAAAATTCCAACCCCCCCCCCCCTCAAAATTTGATGGTTTACGTTTCAAGGTATGTAGAATCCAAAACTGCAATAAAAAAATTTCTGTCTGTACGCCGTACTGGCCACTTTTCTTAGTTACCATGAATAAAAATTGATGAAATTCGGGTTATTCGGGGTCTAGTTGGCCCTCGACGCTCGACGTTACTGTCAGTCATCTCTAAGGGGTTCAAAATAGGGGTTGACATTTTCAGAACGCCGTAGCTCGAAAACTTTCGACAGAAGGGCATGGGGTTTTTTACGTTATTAAATTCGTCTTGAGCTAGAAAATTTTTTGAGACCACCCGGAGCATTGTACGTCCAGCCGTTCGTGAGCACCAAAAAGCTTCGTCAACACGATCGTGAATCAAATGGTATAAATGCGGCCCGGATATCATAACTACGGAGCACCTGATTATAATCAAGGATGGCTCTATGAATTCGAGATGGTTGTTCGGCGATTATTATTTCATTTGATAAGTGATGGTTGGATTTAGTTGGTAGGTACTTCTGAAACTTTGTACGTACGTCTGAAACTATTGGATTTAGTTGGTAGGTACTTCTGAAACTTGAATAACGTTGAAGTATTATTGATGGGTAAATTATTACACAACGGCAAATTATTTCACAACGGTAAATTATTGGACAACTGTAAATTATTTCATAACGGTAAATTATCACAGAACGGTAAATTATTACACAACGGTTCATCTACCAAGAAGGGGCTGGATTTTGTTGATCGGTACTTTTGTAACTTGAACAAACGTTGAAGTATTGTTGATGGGTAAATTATTACACAATGGTAAATTATTACAGAACGGCAAATTATTACACAGCGGCAAATTATTACAGAACGGTAAATTTTTACATAGCGGTAAATTATTTCACAACGGTAAATTATTACACAACGGTTCATCAACCAAGAAGGGGCTGGATTTTGTTGATCGGTACTTTTGCAACTTGGACCACCGTTGAAGTATTATTGATGGGCAAGTTATCACACAACGGTTCGTTATACCTGGCCACGAGGGTAGGTATTGACCACAGAAAACAGTGATCTACGCAGAAGGGGCATCCATTTCACTCCATATCAATAATTTTCCTTCAGAACTTCATTATTTGCGTTTCTTTTTGCCGTTCTAGTTACTGCTTGTCATCGAAAGAATTATTTTAGCAACATTTAACTCGTGATTTAGATAGGTACCTAGTAACGAGTACGGGGTTAGGTACTAACCTACGGAGGGTCTGCGATCTACATAATATGTATAGAGCATAAAATAGTACATATTATATTATATAGACGGGTTATCTATACAGAGAGCTGTGATCTGTAACAGAAGGGTATTCTGTACAAAATAGTAAACCGTTGTGCACGGATTTGCAGCGGTTTTTCACTTATTTTGATGGCGGCAAAAATTAATTGGCACCGGACAGCAGGCATATTATAGGTAATGGTACAATGTTTCGTTCAAGAAATTAAGAAATGATAATTAGTTATCAATATTTTGCAAATTAAAAAAAAGCTATTTCAATGGACTCAAATTTTCAGAACATGCATTTGTTGGTGATGATTGTTGATAGGGCCAGGAAGTGGCCTTGGTTTCAATTGCGCGTTGTAATTTTATATTCCTTACTTCTGTACTTCCCGTGTCACGAAATGTGTCATGTCTTGTGCAAATTGTGAACAAAGGCATATCCGTATTAGAGCATCCTGAATTCATCCCTAGATTTTAACAAAAATTTATGTATACGTATATATATATACTATAGTATATATATATATATATATATACTGATGTAGATAGACGCTGATATAAGCAGCCGAGGCTATATTATCAGGCAGCCGCACGAGCTCCCGAGCTCAGTTCCCCTTCGGTCGTCAATCGTATTCCGTCAACTTGTGTTCCGCATAAAACCATTGGCCAATAAAGTTCTGGTGCATTTCAAAGTTGTGTTTTTTAAAAGCGTAGGAGCTTAAATATGGCGCTGTCGTCCCGGGCAGTTTCGTTCAAAATTCGTGTGTGCGAAGCACGAACTGGAGCTCCTGGATCGGCCACGTGGATGCCTTGCGTATTTTCTTGGTGACGGAGGTTTATTATTGATACTAATTAACCAAAAGAGCCGAAATCGTGTTTTGGGGGCCGAAATTGGTAGAAACCATCAGAAATAGCTATTCCAATTATTGCGCATGAAAGAAACAATAAATGAAACGCCAACATTTCTGTAGGTATGTCCAATAGAATAATAAACCCATGTGACAAGGAATTTGCAGCGTTTTGGGAGTTGTAACCGTTTTCGCACAAGCAAAGGGGGGGTTCCGGGGGATGGGGGCTTGTTTGTTCCACCCATTCTTTGTCACGCCACTTATATACCCTCTTCCCTAGACCGATCTTTATGAAATTTAGTACCGATCCAAATCATGTTAATGCGTGAAGTGATTTTGGGTGTTTCCATCAAAACGAAAATTAAAAACTGTAACGCCGAAGTGACATGGCGAATAACGGGAGGTCTACCTACCCTTTCCAATGTGAAGTGTCAAGCATTTTTAGCATTGCTTGTGTGAGAATATCGTCGTTGCACAACATTGATTCAGGCTTCGGATCAGATATAGTTGCACCACATTCATTCAGGCTTCGGATATTGTTGCGCCACATTGAGCCACATTGATTTCAGCTTCGAAACTTACTTGCGACCTTTCAAAATTTGTGATATCTCCTAAAAAAAAACACTCCCTGTAAAAAAAGATGCCAAGCTACAAAAGGTGTGATATCCAGGTTGTGCCAAGCACTGTGCCTAATAATCTTCCGTCCACATCCGACAGTTCATTTTCGACGTTAATTTTGAGGTATAGACTAGACTTAGCTAACAGGGTGAGGAGTGAGTTAATCTTTATAGGAAGTGTGCTGCTTGGCCGGTCTAGTTACTGATCTATTCAGTTCCTACACGAAGGATTCGAAGCCATCAAAATTAATGATTCAAATTCTACGTGCCTACTAATCTTCCGTCCACATCCGACAGTTCATTTTCGACGTTAATTTTGAGGTGAGGAGTGAGTTAATCTTTAGGAAGTGTGCTGCTTGTCTGTCTACGACATATCAGGCACATAGCATGTGAATCATTAATTTTGATGGCTTCGAATCCTTCGTGTAGGAACTGAATAGATCAGTAACTAGACCGGCCAAGCAGCACACTTCCTAAAGATTAACTCACTCCTCACCCTGTTAGCTAAGTCGGATTAGGCACAGTGCTTGGCACAACCTGGATATCACACCTTTTGTAGCTTGGCATCTTTTTTTACAGGTAGTGTTTTTTTTAGGAGATCTATCTATGTTTGACTACATGTACTAGAGTAGGTGATGTTATCATCATAACAACGCCCCAAAAATATTCTGAATAAATTGATTGATCAAAGATTAGGTTGGTACCTTTTTTTTTTAAATAAATCATTTATTCACGCATTATTTTACCTGTGAATCAGGTAAAATTATGAATGCAACGTTCCTTTGTTTATTACCTGACCCTACGTTTAGTGACACGTCCAGGCTCGTTTCTTTCCCAGCTCAGTTTGTGTATGCGTTCGTTCGGTAATACATTTTAGTTTACGTATAATTCTTATACATTATATCTACTTCTTAAATATCTTAATTTTAACAAATTTAAATCTAGTAAACTTAAACCTAAATCTAGTATACTTAATGTCTAATGAATGTCGCTGTGGTAGTACATTTCTGTTATTCAGAATTAATCTAGGGATGGTGAATTTTTGGAGGGTCATTATGAAAGTACATTTCTGTTATTCAAAATTTAAATCTAAGGATGATGGATTTTCATTTGTTTGATTCACCAAGTGTTGAAATGTTAGCATTTTGAATACGGCTACAGAATTAGTTGTTTTAATTGCTGATGGTAGATTTTCGAAAACCCAGGGTGCTAGCCAAGGCAACTGCCTAGTGTAGTAGATGTCATTGCTTGGGCGTGCTATTGATAAAATACTTTGTACGTTCAACCTGGTAGGTCTCGCATCACTTCTTTTCTTGAACAAGCCGAGGGATTTATGCACATATAAAGCCACTCTGTAAATATACGTCATTCATGGAGAAAGCACTTCAAAATCCTCGTAAATGTTGACTATTTGGGGCGCCTGTGTGATTTCGTGGCGATACGTAAGACAGTATTCATAACCAAATTTAGGTTACCAAAACTACAACTCGCTTCAGCACCTCCCCAAATGGGTATACTATTGAAAAAAATTTCTGAAAGAAATTTCTGTCTGTCCGCCGTACGCCGTACTTAGCACTTTTCTTAGTTACTTTGAACAAAATTTTTCTAAATTTTTTAAAATTTTAATCAAATGGTATACATTTAGCCCAAATATCATCACTAGGGAGCATCTGATTATAATCGCGGATGGCTGTGTGAAGGCGAGTTGGTTTTTCCGCGATATTATTCCATTTGAAAAATGAAAGCTTTTTGGATTTTGTTGATAGGTAGGTACCTACTATTACAACTTGAGCAAAAAGGTGAAGTATTATTGATGGGTAAATTATTACACAACGGTTCATTATACCATCTAAGTAGAAGGGGCTAGATTTTGTTGATAGGTACTTTTGCAACTTGAACAATCGTTGAAGCATTATTGATGGGCAAATTATTACACAACGGTAAATTATTACACAACGGTTCATTATACCATCTAAGTAGAAGGGGCTGGATTTTGTTGATAGGTACTTTTGCAACTTGAACAATCGTTGAAGCATTATTGATGGGCAAATTATTACACAACGGTAAATTATTACACAACGGTTCATTACTATCTACGTAGAAATGGCATCTATGCAGGTAAATTATTAAAGAACGTTTTATTATGTGCCTTATGCTTCATCAATAACTACAAATAAGTAATTAATGATTGAATTATTGAATCCCGCGAATTTGTTGGAAACTTCAATTCCGGGGCCGGCTACAGTATTCGATTTAGGGCTTTCCTGTAGGGAGCTGGAAGGTATTGACGCAGAAAACAGTGATCTACACAGAAGGGGCATCTATACAGGTACAGAATAAACCTTTATGTAATCATTTCCAGCGTTTTTACTCTCGACTTTGTAGATGAACCTTCATGAAACGACCTCACCACATGGCACGACCTGGCTCTACTTCATTACCTTGAAAATACGCTTGAACCGTCAAAATATCCGAAATTGCGGCGCGGCGGGTATAGCGCGGTACAGACATACATAATACATACTCACCTTCAAATTTCGCTCGAGTCTAAGAAGTAAGGACCTCACTGACGTTCGGTAATGAATAAAACTAGTCTTCTTTTCACGACAGGAAAATTTGGAGTGCAATAAAATTAACACTGCTCTATCCAAAATTATACAAGATAGCAGGGCAGAATCTCCAACTAGGCCCTTTAAAAACTTAAGTTATTCCAAAACTTGGAACCGTTGCGATCGGGTGCTCAGGCTTAAAGATAAGATTAACATCGGAGGTACAATTTGTTAGTAAACGTAACGGGTGCTGAGAGGCTTAAACCTTCCATTTTATTCCTTCCAAAAGAAGCAAAGCAATTAAGTTGCAAATGTTTACAAGTTAAAAGATGTTGCGAATCACCATTTTACGGCGAGTTTCCTGGGAAATGGACTCGAAAATCATAAATAAAGGGAAATTATGGTTTTCCAGGCATAATTAGGATTAGAATTAGCTTCCTCTCATAAAATACGCCTTGAGGCTTAAGAAAGTCTGTTTTGGACTCCAGCGTTTTCCGGAGATAAGAATTGCAGATGCCTAAGTCGAAATATTACCTGTCACTTTAGGTGTACCATTGAAAGCTATTCGAAGAGCTTGAGAATTTATCCGAAGGGGAGGAATTTTGAATAGGGTGGTGAAGTGGAGCAGAGAAAGATAAAAGGGTGCCCTTTTCTCCGAAGCAGTTAATAAGGGAATTGCTATTTCTGGGGTGGATGGACTAGACATAGGATTTAATGGATACGTAATTTTAGCCTTGGAATACGGGTAGTGGGTGGGTGGAATTTTTTTTATGGGGACAGCATCGTGGGGATGGGTTAATTAAAAAAAAGTGTCCTATTAGACGGTTCTGGGTTGACCTCGTGTTCCGTCATCCTCCTGTGACTTGTAGAGAGAACCTTCGCCTGTCATCTCTTGGTTTATTTTTTTAAACTTTTCAGTTTTGCGCTGTTAGTTAAGATGGGTTACCGTTTTTCTATTTATGCGAACTCAAATGGTTTTTCGATACAAATAAATATCAGAGCATTCTGAATTTATGTCTGCCTCTTTCTCAACAACAATGTAGAACAGAAGGAAAAACACAATGTCTATTTATAAAGAAACAATTCAACAGTTGTGTAAGAATTTGCAGCGTTTTCACCCAACCCGAAGATCAGGTAATAGAAAGAAAGTATTGCAATCTCCCTGAAATATTTCTGGAAATCACCCAGTTTACGTGTGTTCACCCAATCGGTTCATCCGCTGTATCACGCATAACTGCTTCATTTTCGGTCTAAGAAATTCGTTCTTTCGCATACAGGCTCCATTTGGGCCCTAGTTGTGTCCCGAAACTTTGGAGCCCAATCGGAATATACCCAGGGGTGTTATGGGTGAAAAATGGGTGCAAAAATAGGGTTTAAATGAGTTTTTGAGGTATCTTTTTCCATGTATTTTAGGGCGAAGAGACCGAATATGAAGTCGTTTTTGACAAAAGAGTGAGGAAATGAGGTTGTAACGGAGGTTTAGCTCCCAAAATTTATTTTTTATGTGTCAAAAACCTGGGAAATTGTCTAAAACCACCGTCAGTATAATACCCCTAGAAAAAGTGTAAATAGGTGAATCAAGTAGTATGGCACTATCAATAATCAAAGATAGGTTTTTGGGGGTCAAAACTGGTGGAAATCATCAGAAATAGGTATTTCAATTATTTTACATGAAAGAAACAATAAATGAAGAGCCAACATTTCTGTAAGTATGTCCAATAGAATAATAAACTCATGTAACAAGGACTTTGCAGTGTTTTTTACATTTATTCAGTGAATAATACACCTATGTATTCGCTCAGCTTTCCTTTTCCGTGGGCTTCCTTCGCTTCCTTTTAGAGCCTCCATGAACGCCCCCTCGGAGTGAAGATTAATTATGCCTTTTCTGAATCCCATGCGGTCGGGTTTCCTGCTCTCAAATAATGTTTATTTTTTCTGTCTGTATCAAAAGTATCACATATTAATTGTTATACTGACACTGTAAAACCGATTCAGCCTATCAGTTGTAATAAGTGAGACAAATCTTTTAGCCTCGCTAACTATAAGGATTTTTTTTTTTTTAAATACCAGGTCAGTTCACTTTTTTTTAGAGATGGGAAATTTAGTTTCTTTTGGCAGCCTTGTCTCGTGCGACTGAGGGATCCAGAAGTTTAAAGCGAGTAGTTGCTATCGCGATCCCTCGTGGCGAACATTTCATTTGTTTGTTCTGCGAGTTGGTTGTTCAGCGGTTTATTATTCAACGGTTAATTTGGTTGTTTCATTCAGTCGAGTTGGTTGTTCTGCGATATTATTTCATTTGATAAGTGATGTACTAGTGGATTTTGTTGGTAGGCAGTTCGAAACTTGAACAAACTTTGTAGTACCTACTATTGATGGGTAAATTATTACACAATGGTAAAATATCACACAACGGCAAATTATTACACAACGGTAACTTATTACATAACATTAAATTATTACACAGCGGTTCATCTACCAAGAAGGGGCTGGATTTTGTTGATCAGTACCTACTTTTGCAACTCGACCAACCGTTGAAGTATTATTGATGGGCAAGTTATTACACAACGGTTCATTATACTTGACCACGAGGGTAGGTACTGACCATAGAAAACAGTGATCTACGCAGAAGGGGCATCTATTTCACTCCACATCAACAATTTTCCTTCAGAACTTCATTATTTGCGTTTCTTTTTGCCATTTTAGTTACTGTTTGTCATCGAAAGAATTATTTTAGCAACATTTAACTCGTGATTTAGGTAGGTACCTAGTAACGAGTACGGGGTTAGGTACTAACCTACGGAGGGTCTGCGATCTACATAATATGTATAGAATAGTACATATTATATAGACGCGTTATCTATACAGAGAGCTGTGATCTGTAAACAGAAGGGCATTCTGTACAAAATAATCCGTTGTGCAGGGATTTGCAGCGTTTTTTAAAGAGATAGGAAATTAAGTTTCTTTTGGCAGCCATGTCTCGTGCGACTGAGGGATCCAGTAGATGAAAGCGAGTAATTGCTATCACGATCCCTCGTGGCGAACATTTCATTAAATTGCCTTATTTCCAATCCGTATCAAACTGTGAATAGCTGCGGTCTTGTCGTTAAGGGTTCGGGCGCTAGGTAGCCACCCCGGTCGTCAACCTGTCCTTAATCGGACAAGTACCTACTTCCCAGTGGAATGATTTGGATGCGCATCCTCATCACAGAAAGTCGAAAGATCAAATGAGCTGCCACCTCATTTCTATCTCCAATCTGTTTCCGGTTAATTGTAAAGCGTATCACTTATGGCAATTTGAATTTTGATTGGATATTTCGTTGTTCCTTTTTGTGGATATGAAATATAGTCCACTGGCTGTTTCGTGCTAAAACAGCTGTACACTATAATATATATATACGTTTCAGACAAATGTGTGTTTTTGTGTATGTGCAACCTGTGTACAAGATTCCACCCTTTAAGTACATTGTAAAGTATTTCCGTTCCAAGGACAGATTTTTATTCCCCCAAACATCCTTTATTAAGTGACTAAGGATCATAATATGATAACAATCGAAGTTTCGGAAATTTTTTTTAATCCTCATTTCTCGAATTTCCATGAAGTACTCCTGTTACACGGGTTTCAACAAACTTCGTCGAGCCTTAGGCACTAACATCACTTGTGAGGTTGAAGAAGTGAAATTTTGTTGAAGTGTTCCAGCTGCCCGTTGTTTTATATCCATTCACATATTACTACTACTACTACTACTACTACTACTACTACTACTACTACTACTATTAGTACTACTACTACTACTACTACTACTACTACTGCTACTACTACTACTACTACTACTACTACTACTACTACTACTACTACTACTACTACTACTACTACTACTACTACTACTACTACTACTACTAGGAGTAGGAACTACTAATAGTAATATTTTATATGCTACACTTTAGGGATCCGACCCATAGTACTCAGCCACCATACCACCCGAAGGTGGGTATTAAGGAATGTTGTGCGATGCGTTGCATCTGATGTTTTACATGTCTCCCTTCTTGATGTTACATGATGCAATATTGATAATCTCTGTTATGTTCCAGATATTCAAGACTCACGAATCATTCATCATAATATGGAAAAGTAAGGTAAGGATTCAGAATGAAATCTCATACTTTCGTAGTTAGGGTCATCCTCAATTTATAATAGGTAGGTTACCTATTTTCCGCACGCCGATTATATCTGCAGTACCATTGCACACACCTGTGTGTTGTACCTATATATTATTCTCATTATCACCCTTGGCCCTCAGACGTTTCCTGCATGTGTGTATATTGGTCCTTCCACGCAGGACTACTTCAAATAATCTCCTTATTCCAACACCCTCCAAGACGTTCTGGAAACAACCTTTCCCCCCTCAACGCTACGTTTTACGATTGGAGATAACCCACACACGCAACCCCGTTTTGTGGCAGCGTTAAAGTCCCACCTTGGCCAAGAACTCCCTTATTACTTTCAGCTCTTCAGCTCGATCTCATCTTAGTTTTGTGACTAGTGATGAGGTACATGGTTCAAGTCAGTGGGGTGTTTTGTGTATATTGAAGCGCTTTTTTCAATAATCCTAACCAGTGTCGACGTCTGCTTGTGCACAAATGTATACGCCTTGTGACACCATGTGTTTGCACTTGGTATCTCTGAAACGTGGCTTACTCCTGGAGTGCCAACCGTGATTGTTGAGTTGGACGGCTGTAGATTGTTGATAGGATTGATTGTCGTATGCGTTGTTGTCGGGCTAGCTATACTGAATTAATGTCTGAATTTAAAATTATTGGTCAATGTGGTCCCAACGATGCTATCGAGGTCACCTTGCTAGGTGAGCGTTTACTTAAAGGAGTCTTCTACAGAACTCCGTCTATTTACACTAATACACTTGAACATATTTTTGCGAGTTTCGTTATTTGTTATGATAATATCATCATCGTCGGAGACTGTAACGTAGCTAGTGATTTGAGCCAGTCCAACAACTTGAAAGAAATGTGCCAAACCCCTCTCCAATCATTGAAGGCTGTTACTCGTTTTTCCGGAACATCTGAGTCATCTATTGATTTAGTCATCACTATAATATTCCTAGTCGCATCAGGAATTTTGAACAGCTTTCTGTTCCGGGTGTAACAATTAGATGCGTTTTCTGTTGCTTCAATCTTAATAAATTCCGAATCCGTCCCATTAAAATGACTGCAGGAAGTTTCGATAAACTGCGTACCAGGGAGCCCCCTGAGAGAGCGGGACAGCTGCCGTGGGATGCAATTTATGACATGTTTTATGTGAATTGTATGTTGCAGCATTTGAATTATTTAATTAACCTCTTGATGGATGAGTTTGCACCGCTTAAACCTCCACCCAAAGAATCCATATTTTTCTGAAAACATTGAAAAAAGTATGGCGTTACCGAGGTTGGTCGATTCGAGTGCTGCTGTTTTGAAACTTTATCAGCATGTTCCGAAATCCGTATTCTATTATTAGTTATTCTGTACGATTACAGCCTATATTGCCTTACCAGTTACATCTATCGGTTGTGGTGATTTATGAAGTACCAAATATTTATGACGTTAGCCAGGTCGGTCAGTTTGAATGCAGTTGTTGTGGAACATTATGAGCAGGTTCCGAATTGAATATACGCCTTTAATGGTGCATTTGCCTGAGATGATGACACTGTTTTTTGAAACGTACTTTCATATTTCAATATATTACAAATACATCAACCTTAAAAAAAATATATATATTGAAAAAAAAATCACTTTACCTACTAGATATAATTATGTAAACTATGCAGACGGACTCACAGCCCACCATGTCGAAACCGACCGACACTGTCACCGCTGCTGCTGTCATGGACGTCGCGGCCACCGCCGCCACCATCCCCCTGACTCTCTCACCATTCTACACACACGACCCAGCCCTTTGGTTCTTCCAGCTCGACGTAGCCTTCTCCGCCGCTGGCATCAAGAGTCAACGTTCGAGGTACTCGAAGACCATCTTGCTGCTCCCTTACGAGACGTTGCTACAGACTGCCGACCTCTCCCCCGACACCGCATTCGCCTAAGACGACCTCTGCGCCCGCCTCATCAGCCTGTACCAGCCATCAAAGTACGCCCGGATTTCCGCCCTCATCCAGCCTCAACATCTAGGCGATCAGAAGCCAAGTCCACTGTTCCGCCGCCTTTGCCATCAGCTCCCCGGTGTGCTCACCACGGACGTCACCCGGACATTCTGGCTCCGGGCCATACCTTCCCACCTCCAGTTCTCACTTACTCCTCACCCCCTCCTGCGCCTGGTGGATACAATGCACAACATCTCCGCGTCCATCGCCATGCACAATGTTCGCCCCGTGCAGCACCGCCCCTGTCCCCACCCGTTATCCAAGGACCCCGATCGGACCCCATCCTCCAGTCGTTGCAGCATCTCAATAGAACGGCAGCAGAACCCCCCCCCCCCCCGCGTCGTCAACCCACCACCTACCAACAACCAACCCGATCCCAGTCGGTGTTGGTACCACGAAATGTCGGTGCGGTTGTGCATAAATGCCGCCCACCATGCAACTTTGCCCCCACCACCTCCCAGGGAAACGCCAACGGCCGTCCGTAAAACCGGCGGGCGCAGCATCTCCCCCCCGGCCGTTCCACCATGAACCTACGCCGCAGCACTAAATCCACCACCACTCAAACAGTCCCACCATCGACCACCAAGTGTCATACATCTACCGTGGCCCCCCACGCCGCTAGCACCTCCCATCCCTTCTATATCCGCTGCAAGCGGACGAACCTTCCCTCCCTCGTCGACACGGGGGCGGCTATTTCAATTATCCCCCACAATGTGCTCCATCGCCACTCGCCCTCCAACGACCAGCTCCTATACGCCGCAAACGGGACCAGGATTCCTTCCTACGGGACCTACCGATCCTTTGTCCACCTCGACGACCAAGCATACGAATGTTGTTCACAGTCTGACGTCGACAAGCCGATCCTGGGGGCCGATTTTCTCTCTTACTTTGGCCTCCAGCTTGACATGAAACCCCCAAGACTCATCCACCCCGATCACGTACACCCATCGGTGGTTTTATCAATGCGATCAACCCCCCCCCCCCCCCAACCACTGACCCGAAATTCATGGCGCTCCTCGACGCCTACCAGCCTCAACCTCGCCCCACATTTCACCTCTCCACAGGTCCAACACTTTATACAAACCACAAGACAACCCCTTTTGGCAAAGACGCGGTGTCTACACCCCCTCCAGTTGTCCCAGGCAAAGGAGCACTTTAATACTCTCATCCCCGAGCCCGTCAAATGACATAATGACATATTTTTTACTAATCGTCATAGTGAATTGAAAATTTGGATTTAGGCGTTTCATGAGCTGACCAATTATCTGACCACTTTTCGTTAGTGACATAAATGACATAAATTGGCAATTTCCCTGATAAATGACATATTTAGCGAATAAATGACATAAAAAGACATATTTGTCTCCATAGTCAAAACAGATGGATGAAAGGAAAGGTAGGTACACGCATGTATTTTTAGTCCCTATGAGTCACTGTGCATTCACCCACGGTCAACAGCCCCTGTGACCGAAAGTATAATGGGTAGGATTACCGATAATTGGCTGGTATTTCTGTTCTTATCTCGGTGACTGGCAGTTACCTACCACCCCTGTCATCACACCAACTCATTCTGTGCCTATACCTTGAAGTGTTAACACCGTTCCTACTCATAGATATTGTTTTGATATAAAATGCCGAAAACTTCTCTTTCTAAGAGTGTCTTGTACAGAAGTTGGATTCTGGGTGACCCGAATTTCAAAGTGGAAGGGGACCGGTTATTTTTCCTGCTGTGTATGAAATCGGTAAGCATTAATAGTGTTTTTTAAATTCTTTACTTTGACCTAGGTTTTATAACAGTCGATGTAGGTATACCGTATACCCTACCTACAAGAAGTATGTAATGCATGACATACCTGTTTGTAACTACCATGATTTCTGCTCCAGTTTGACCATTTTACCGGTAACAACCAGTTTTGCTTTCAAATCTTCAATAATTCTTAAGGAACAAATTAGTTTTGGTTTATTTTCTCTGGAAAATAAACTTTTGTAACAAATATTTTTTTTAAACCCCACTTCAACATTTGTCAGTAAATATACGTTTGACATGCAGGTAAGTACCTATTCATGAGATACGTTGATGTCATTTTACCAAGGTATAAGGAACAAGATCATCACAGGCTCATCAGCACGATTAAGAATCAGTCATGTTGCCACTAATCGGGCTCTATTTGGGGGTTGAAAATAGGAGAGGAAATTTTCAACAATTTCTATGAAATTTCATTCAATTATGAAGTTTGTTTCAAATTAAAGAACTTGAGAGCGGATTTTTGAAAGAGTACCAACATTTTTATGGGTTGAAAATAGAAACCACTAGGTTCGAAAACCGAAATTAAACCTTGGTGCAGAAGTTCGTGGTGTTTTTATTTCAATTTTTGTTTATTTTCTTTTTCTTTGAGAACCTAACGCAGTGATCCTTGAACAAATGAAACGCAGTTTGTTTTTTGGGTGAAATTTTTGAGGGAAACCAGACATCGCCTTCCCAACCCCTAAAAAATGCGCATGAAAAAAGACAAAAGAGCGTCTCGTTTGTTCGAGAATCACGAGGATAGGTTACCAAAACTCTCAAGAAAAATAGAAGTATCAAACATTTTAAAAAATCATTCTCCACATCCGCATTGATGAAGGTTCAACAGGAAAACTGGCCATAATCGGTGCAATGACCATAACTGGGCAAGCAACATGCATAATTGTCGGTACAATATCTGTGCTGACATAAGGTGTTTAAATTGTTTCAAAATTAATTATTTCAACTTTACTTTTTTTCCAGTATCATTTCAACAGAAAAGGAGAATTCACTCAGCATAACATGGGGCTTCAGCATGCTGGAAGAGTTCGTCCTGAGGGTGCCTCCAGACAGAAACTTCTAACCGAAGTTAACAAGGGCGATCAACAGAAGAAATTTGAAGAGGATGTAGTTCGGTCCTTTCTTCAGGAAGGGATTCCTCTGCAAAAACTTGAGAACGGACCCCTCCGGGAACTACTGACCAAGTACACCAATTTCAAACTGCCGAGCGTGTCGACGTTGCGTCGATCTGTACCCGCAGCCCATGAACAGAGCATTGCCGAACTGAGGATGGATATAGGCGATTCTCGTGTATGGATCAGTGTCGACGAAGCCACATATAGTATGGGGCGGAACATTGCCCATGTTATTGTGGGGAAGCTTGTGGGCGACGTGGCAGGCAAAGGATACCTACTTCATGTTGCAGAACTGGAGAAAACCAACGCGTCTACAGTCGTGCAAACTGTTCAAGAAGCTCTAGAAATTCTTTGGAAGGAAGGATCGTCAAAGAATAAGGAAAGACTTCTGATCCTCGTGACTGACAGCGTTGCATATATGCTGAAGGCTGGCAAGACACTAAAAATGCTTTATCCGAAATTGGTCCATTATACGTGTTTGTCTCACGGCCTCCATCGTGTTGCGGAGGCAGTACGAGAGGAATATCCTCTCGTAAACAAACTTATTTCCAGTGGGAAAAAAATATTCCTGAAGGCTCCCTTGAGAATTGACAAGTTTAAGCAAGTCTTACCTGGGGTTCGCCTCCTTCCCGAACCAGTAGTAACTAGGTGGGGAACATGGCTGGATGCTGCAATGTATTACCACGAGAACCTCGAGGGGTTCAAAAAAGTCGTTCTCACATTGGAAGATGATGCGGCTTGCATCAAAACAACAAAGGCATTGTTACAAGACACGACATTAGCAAATGAACTCCTCTTTATTCGGTCCAATTTTGCGGGTATATCGCGAACTATAGAAGAATTACAGAAGGCGGATATACCATTGACGTCAACGGTGGAAAAAGTTGAGGCCGTTGTTGCCACCGCCGCTGACTGGCCGGGAGATCGTGGCAGGCGTGTAAAGGAGAAGCAAGCAGTCCTGCAAAGGAATTGTGGATGGCAGGAGTTGGTGAAACTCGCAACTGTGTTTAAGGGTGAAGATGGAGAGCTACCGTCATGTTGGACGCAGGCAGACGCCTTTGCGGCCAAGTATGCCCCAGGAACGTCGGCGGATGTCGAAAGAAGTTTTTCTAAACTAAATTATCTTTTAAGTAATCGTAGGCTAGGGTTAACTATTGAAAATGTAAAGTGTTATATGACTGTTTTTTTTAATCAATAATTTTTATCAATAAATTTATTGTATTTTTCACCTATCGTTATTAATTTTGCCTTGACATTTGAAAATAAATGACATAAATAAACAACATATTTCACGATTTTAAGCAACATAACAACATGACATATTTCGTAAAAATAAATGACATAACTTGACGGGCTCTGCTCATCACCGACGGCATCGTCCGACCCTCCAACTCCCCGTGGGCATCACTTCCCGGTGGGCGAATCCGGCCCTGCGAGGACTACCACGGCCTAAACTCTCGCACCCCCCCCCCCCCCCCCCGTAATGTATAATGTCAGACTTGGTACAGGCACATGGATCAAATCCTCCGTGGCCTCCCCTATGTCTTTTGCTTCCTTGACGACGTCCTGATCTCCTTCACCTCGCCTGAAAAGCATTATTGTCACCTCCGACACGTCCTAGACATTCTTCGGACCGAGGGCCTCAGGATCAACAAACCCTATTTGACCCACACTTTTTCAAGAAAATGTTTTTATCATCGAAATATTCCCTCCGTCGTGAATCACCGTTCCACACGAATTAATATTGATTTTAGCCCTTAATACTAGTTTTTGACCCCCAAAAATCCGAAATGGACCTCTGTTCTGTATGAAAAACAACTGAATTTTTATTTGTCTTACTCACCATTCCATACCACGTCTAGTGATTTTATATCAACTGCTCGCGACTTTAGCAATTTTTATCGATTTTTGACCCACCTTAGAATTGTTTAAAATTGCTCATCTGCGGACTCATCCTTTTGTTTGGCAGTACGAAAATTTTGAAATTTTTATCATGTACTCCAGGACAGATATCGTCTGGAGTGACACATAAACAAATTTAAATATATAATACATGTACATTTCGTTAAAATCTAGGGATAAATCAGGATGCTCTGAAACAGATTTGTCTATAAAAAAATTCAAAAATTCACCTTCCGAAAATGTTGGACCCATCGCAATAGCTTCATTTTCTTCGAAAATCCGCTAAAAAGTATGTCTGGCAAGCCTGGTTACAACATTTTTGACTATATCTGCAGCCACACAGTCACCAGTTTCAAGGTACCAATAAGCATCGAAGATTGGGTTCACACGAATTTCGTTAATTAAATGTTCTTCTAAAGTCATTACTGCACAAATACTGTTGATCGTGCGTTGAAAAACAAACTGGTTTGTTTTGAGGCGATGAGGCGTTTGGCGCTCGCGCTGACTGGTGGAAGTCCGTAACTGAATAGGACACTCCCCTCCAAAACGATAGGTTTGTTGCTTACGCGATGAGGCGATGTAGGCGATGCGATTTCAGATCAAACAAGTGCGACCGACCCCACCCATCGCGCGAGCGCATCTGAGGCTCAAAGAGGACACCTCTACTACTTTATTAAGTTTGATATTTTCGTCGTACGATGCAGCGACCATCGCTGAACGCCCGATCGCGCGATGCTTGCCAATTAGGACATTGCATTATGTGTCCTCACCCAACTGTCTGTCAAAACTCAACTCCCTCTGGCAATTACCCGCCCCCGCACCATCACCGAGCTTGAGAGGTTCCTCGGTATGGTTAATTTCTACTGCCGCGCCACCTCTAGAACCGCCCAACACCAAAAACCCCACATCGACGCCATCCCTCAGCCCTCACAAAACATGACAACAGGGAAATCCCGTGGAACGCCGCCCTTCAAACCGCCTTTGGCCGGTGGCCCAGCATGAGTACTCCAAATTCGACAGGGAACTCTTGGCCATCTACAAAGCCATAAAGAACTTTAGTGACTTCATGGAGGGCCGCCAGTTCTCTGTCAATACTGACCACTGCCCGCTCACCCACGCCCTACTATGGACGAGGAAGTCAGCCTCCTCGCGCCGCCTCCGGCACCGTAAATTTATCGCACAATTCACAACAGACATCTGTTAGATGCCGGGGGCGGACAACCTGGTGGCTGACGACCTCTCCCGACCACCCACTGAACCACTCGAAGAGCACCTGCCATTCCCTTCGCCCCACCACATCACCCAAAAACAAGACCACTCCACCGACCGAGCCCTCGCAAATCTCATCACTGCCTGTCGACTTTGTAAGCTGCCATCCCACGACCTATGGTGTTACACCTCTTCGGACTAGCCCTGTCACTATCCTCAACCCCTTACTCGACCAAATCTTCTGCCACTATCACTCGCTACATCACCCCAGCATCAGGGCTAGCCGAGACCTAATAACCACCTGGTATTTCTGGCCCCGGATGAACTCCGACATACCTGGGTTCTCGAGTGCCAAAAATGCCAAAAGTTTCTGGTCTCGGCACACCCCCACATTCCCCCGCAGCTCTTCGATGACGCCCTCCCGTTTGAGCATGTTCACCTTGACCTCGTTGTACTGCTTCCCCCCTCCACTGTGATGACTCCGATTTTGGTAAACTTGGAGATGAAAAATTTGACTTGGAGGAAAAGTGACTCTAAGTTGGGTTTTGAATGAGAGGAGAGAGAGGAGTGGAGGAATCGTATCCGGGCGGTTTTCACCTCCTTGGATATGCCTCTAGGATTTAGTTAAATATTCGTCCGGTTTTCACCTTCTTGGATATTTGGAAGAGAAGTAGGGAGGATATTCGTCCAGTTTTCACCACGTTGAATATCCGGGAAAATACTCGTCCGGTTTTCACCATGTTGAGTATTGAAGGGAGTTCTCGCCTGGTTTTCACCTGAACGTAAAGGGAAGGATAGTTGGTGATGAGGAGTTAAGGTTTGAGAGACTAGGCACTCGTAGGAGAGTTATTGGATGAATGTCGAGCTAGGCGAGCTGGGCGCCTTATGAAGGCGCCTCTACCCTCCCCGGATCCCACCGGAATGGCCGTTTGGAGCCGTTGGAGGGAGAGCTATCTGGGCCCTTTCCCTCGCACTGCGTAGCTCGGCTTCTCCGTTGTTTAATGGTAAAAATATTAACGTTATTTACAGAAGTGGTAGGTATATTTCGAGTATAAGGGTACCACCACAGTGTGCATCGATGAGATGTTATTTTCGGGGAACCATCATCGGCTATAAATCGCAAATGGAACAAGGATTCCCTCCATTATTAGAATTTTAGATGACAAAGAATAGTGTTGTTTCGGAATCACAGTCGTGAAGGGTCTCGTTCGTTCTGATTTCCTTTATTTCGTATTTCCTCTCATAAAGATCTTTTGTTAGAGGGTTCTGAACAAGTTCTTTCAGACGTCGTTGGTTGGTTTGCAAATGAAAAAAACCGCTCTCTCATTCCCCTCCCAAAACGCGTCAATATCTCCACAATAAGAATCCTGGAAGATGGGCGTCCCTCCTGCCGTTTTCCCTCGGGCGCACCTGATACCGCCATTGTCGTCATGTTTCGGTTACATAACCTTCCCTTTAGGTATCCGAGGGTTGAGCGTCACGTGTTCCCAGTCCCCAACGGCTTCCTCCTTCTGGAAATTACGTCACTTGTAACTTCCAGAAACGGGCTTCTGGATTTGAATGCTCATTACGTAATAATAATGAACCTATTCAATTTGGAACGCTTCGTTAGAAACAAACCTTGTCAAGGTATTCTAGGTATACGTGGATCTGTTCTTCAGTCAACCAAGAATTATGGGCAGATTAATCCGAAGTTGCTATGATCGAGAAACCGCATGAAGGTACACCTGACATTGAAGGTACCTTAGGTTCTTGTAATTATGGGCGTTTCATGGACACAGCGTATAGAACAGGGATGGAGATAGAAGGAATGAATAGACAGAATCAGGCTTGATCATAGCTGGCAATTCCTTGTTTGGGACAATGGATGTACCTTGAGATTAAGAGGGTTAGTTAAGGGACTCTTCCAGATCAGATAGATTCATCCAAAGAAACGCTTTCAACTAATAAGGAGCGGTTTATTTTTTCCTGTATATATCTACCCCTTCCGCTAAGATCACTGTTTTCTGTTTGAGCATAATGGGGCCATTTTTTTGTGAGAAATTGAGGACCACGAATTAGCGTTTGCGCATGCACAGTGGCCTTACTTTTAATAAAATCTTTCTGTGATCCTTACGAGGCCATCTGGGAGCTGCATCCCAACTACCCACCAAATTTGATCAAAATCGGAACATGTTCGTGAGAAATTGATTACCACAGATTTCACGTTAGATTTATAGGGGATCATCTAGAAGCTACACCCTAACTACCCTAACTACCTTGGATACTCGTTTGCGCACGCGCAGTGGCCGTGCTCATGATTTAATCGTTTAGTTATGACCATTTAGAGTTAGATTTAAATCGACCATTTAGTTATGCATGTGGCAACGATTTTCGGGTGCTAATACGGACAGACACACACCGAACCAAAGTTTAGATGCCTACCTACTTATTTGTTTTATTCTCATGTTTTCACACACACATTTAGGAAACCATTTGTTATAAAAATATTACTCATTGATTTATGAAGATTAAGTATTGGGAATAGGTCATTTTAATCGAGCAAAAAACTAGGTACGTGTGTGAAGTAGGTCAAATGTCGAATGTATGTTGATACGTAGGTAACTACGTAGATACATAGGTAACTACCCCTACATTTTTTATTGAACGCCATTCGAACCATGGCAAGAGAGCGGAGTAGGAATACTCCGAAGGTAGGTAGGTATGTAGGTAAGTAAGTTTTACACATCAACATTGTAGCAGGTACCTATCTACACTGGTTGTCAACTGACCTCTTGCTTAGCTGTGCCACTTGGTTTAATAATGAATAATGGGTACCAATCAGTTCATACAGGTATTTCGATATTATATTTAAATCAATGTAAATTAGTTCAACCTACCTACTACTACAGCAATCAATAAAATTTTACGGTTTATTGGAAATCTAAAATGGTGTGCGACGGATCGGTAATTTTATCCAATTATTACAACGTTTCGTGAATTAAAATTTCCGCAATTTTAGTCATTTTTACATATTTTTGAACCTTGACCCATAGGTACTCTTTCAAAAATACTTTCAGTATTGAAATAATCCCGGGCTTTGAGTATCAAATCACCATTCCATACCACATTTCGTAAAATCTTATCATTTTTTCGTGATTTTAGCCATTCTTACAGATTTTTGACCCTTAAAGTCGAATTTCAGCTACTGTTTTTTAAGAAAACAAATTTTTTTTCATCGAAATAGGCAATCTTTCTGCCGCGAATCACCATCCCACACGACGTCAGGTGCATAAATATTGATTTTAGCCCGTAATACTACTTTTTTCCCACCAAAACTCTAAATTTGACCTCTCTTCTGTATGAAAAACAACAGCAGTGGTATTTTTCTATATTTATTCACCCTTCCATACCATATTCAGTGGTTTTATGCCAATATTTCGCAGTTTTAGCCGTAAAAACCTAGTTTTTATTTGAGTTTTTACCCCTAAAAACTCAAATTTGACCCCCATGGAATTTTTGAGAATTGATGATTTATGAACAAATGACTGTGAACCAACGGCTGGACGTTGCTTTGGATGGTCTCAAAGATCAATATTTAAAAACCGCCTCGTGAAATTCCGTTTGCTATACGGGATCAAGTGAAACAAGAGTGATCGACAAAATGGTTGCAAATAAAGTAAAAGCTCCTGCTACTGAACCAACCCCGCCTGTATCGTCCATGGCAGTAGTAGGTGTGGAAGAATAGGGCCGCTTTCAAGGCCAAATTCTAAACCAAATTTGGTGGTTTCCGTTTCAAGGTACGTAGAATCCGAAAATGGAATTGAAATTTCTGTCCGTCCGCCGTACTACGCACATTCGTTAGTTACCATGAACCAAAATGAATGAAATTCGGTTTGTAGGTCCCGTTCGGGGTCCAGTTGGTCCTCGAAGCTCTTCGTTACTGTCAGTCATCTCTACGGGGGGAAAAATGGGGGTTGAAACTTTGAAAACACCGTAGCTAGCAAAAGTTCAATCGAAAGATATTGTTTTTTTATGTTTTGGTTTATTATTTTCAATAATGAACCATTGGAATCGAGCATGAATAAAAAAAAAAAAATCTAACCCCCCCTCAAAGTTTGATGATTTGCGTTTCAAGGTATGTAGAATCCAAAACTGCAAAAAAAATAATTCTGTCTGTCCGCCGTACGCCGTACGGGCACTTTTCTTAGTTGCCATGAAACAAAATTGATGAAATTCGGGTTATAGGTTCCGTTCGGGGTCTAGTTGGTCCTCGAAGCTCGACGTTACTGTCAGTCATATCTAAGGGGTTCGAAATAGGGGTTGACATTTTCAGAACGCCGTATCTCGAAAACTTCCGATAGAAGGGTATGGTTTTTTTGACATTAATAAATTTGTGTTGAGCTAAACAATTTTTTGAGACCACCCGGAGCATCGTACGTCCAGCCGTTCGTGAGCACCAAAAAGCTTCGTCAACACGATCGTGAATCAAACGGTATAAATCCGGCCCGGATATCATAACTACGGAGCATCTGATTATAATCAAGGATGGCTGTATGAAGTCGAGTTGGTTGTTCTGCGATATTATTTCATTTGATAAGTGATGGACTAATATTACACAACGGTCAATTATTTCATAACGGTAAATTATTACACAACGGTAAATTATTGCACAACGGTTCATCTACCAAGAATTTTGTTGATTGATACTTTCGCAACTTGAACAAAAGTTGAAGTATTGTTGATGGGTAAATTATTACACAGTGGTAAATGTCTGGCTATCTAGATAAATGAACATCGTAAAATCGTAATATTAATATGAGAATCATTCAGCATACCTCCGGATTGTAGTCAGAAAAATTATTTATAAGAAAAGGTTGATTTGACACGGTGGTATTTTGGCTCGACGTTACTGTCAGTCATCTGTAAGGGGTTCAAAATAGGGGTTGAAATTTTCAGAACGCCGTAGCTCTAAAACTTTCGATAGAAGGGTATGGTTTTTTTTACGTTATTAAATTTGTCTTGAGCTAAACAATTTTTTGAGACCACCCGGAGCATCGTGCGGCCAGCCGTTCGTGAGCACCAAAAAGCTTCGTCAACACAATCGTGAATCAAACGGTATAAATCCGGCTCAGATACATAATCATAAGTACGGAGCATCTGATTATAATCAAGGATGGCTGTATGAAGTCGAGTAGGTAGTTTGTTCTGCGATATTATTTCATTTGATAAGTGATGGACTATTGGATTTTGTTGGTAGGTAGGTACTTCTGAAACTTGAACAAACGTTGAAGTATTATTGATGGGTAAATTATTACACAATGGCAAATTATTACACACCGGCAAAATATTACACAATGGTAAATCATTACACAACGGTAAATAATTACACCACGGTAAATTATTACATAACGGTAAATTATTACACAACGGCTCATCCACCCAGAAGGGGCTGGATTTTGTTGATAGGTACTTTTACAACTTGAACAACCGTTGAAGTATTATTGATGGGTAAATTATTTATTACTCAATGGCATATTATTACACAACGGCAAATTATTACACAAAGGTAAATTACTACACAACGGCTCATCTACCAAGAAGGGGCTGGATTTTGTTGATAGGTACTTTTGTAACTTGAACAACCGTTGAAGTATAATTGTTAGGCAAATTATTGCACAACGGTTCATTATTCCATCTCCGTAGAAGGGGAACCTATAAATACAGGTAAATGATTACACAACGGTTTAGGACTTTGCAGCGTTTTTTTTTTTTCAAATTATTTTTGATCATTGGTAGCGCCATTTATTTATTTATTTATTTATTTGCAAAGTGCATAGGAACAGGGTTCCCTCATAGCGTACAATATAAATTAAACTACATTATTTTAATACAGTTTTACAATGAAACGTTTAATTTTAGAAGAAAGATACAATTAATGTTAATTTTTTTATTTTTATTTTTTATTTATTATTTATTTATTATATATTTATTTATTTATCAAGCGATTATTAATCGCTTGATTGACGTGTTAACACTTTTTCTAGTGTTATTATACAAATTGATGGTGATTTCATACGATTTCCCAGGTTTGACTCATAAAAAGTCAATTTTGAGAGCTGAACCTTTGGTAAAACTTCAATTTTCCACTCTTTGATCAAAATCGACTTCATATTCGGTCTTCTCGTCCCAAAAGCTCATGTTACCAAAACACATAAAACGGTCACTGCAATCTACGCGCCTTGAAACGTAAAAGAAAACTATTTGAGGGGGTGTCATACAAATTTTTTGCTGAGCGATTACATAGGTTATTATTAACAGAATAATAAACCAAAAAGAGCGTATCTAATTCGTGTTTTTGGGGGCCAAAATTGGTGGAAGCCATCACAAATAGCTAGTTCAATTATTTCACATGAACGAAACAATAAATGAACAGCCAACATTTCTTTAGGTACCTAAGTGCAATAGATAGAATAATAAAACCATGTGACAAGGACTTTGCAGCGTTTTTTGATTCATGTAATTTATGGATACTGCCTACCTACGTGTTTTGAAACAGTTTTTATTCTTGCCGTTTTTCAATAGGTAAGTTAAGTTTTTGACAGTTGTGTTGGTGTAACGTGCGAATGGATATTATACCGAATACAAAGAAAGTCGATTGAAAAGAATTACCTAGTGTGTTTTTCCGCACCAATCCCCATTATTTGACTGTTTTGTTTCCAACTCGTCCCGAGTGGAACACCGAACTTCTCATGAGAAGTAGACAATAGATTCAAGTTTGATGTCAAAATCCCGAAGTGTAATTCCATTTGGGAAAATGGAAGTCCCTGGTTTAATTGTTAATTCACTAAGGAAAATCATAAATCAATCAGAGCAATTTCATATTCGGTTAAAGGCTTCTCCTGTGTTCGAAGGGGGGTTTGGTGTGTCGGGGGTGGAAGTAGAAGTGGTTGTAATGAAGTCGGAAACTCAACTCCAGGGTGATACGTGGGGGGGGGGGGGGGGGGGATACAGTGAGGCGGCAGAACAAGGGAGGCGGCAGAGGGGCGGGAAATGCCGGAAACTCCCGAAGGGAGCCGAGCGGGGTCGGGATCCGCGAGCCTGGGAGCCAGTGTGTTATCGTGTAGCGCTCCGAGTGGTCCTCACGGGTCGTTGCAGACAGTGCGATCGGGATATTCAGCAGACTGCCACAGAATCCTTCAGTTTTTGATCGGGCTCCAACGTAAAAGTGTTAAGATCCCGCTGTCCAATCGTAGTTCCTCAATTCATTTCCCCTCCCCACCACAAACGAAATAGGTTAGTAGACCTTTTTCAACAGTTTTCACAGGGACTTCGAGCGACAGGACGAGACCGCGTGATCCCGGCCGTTTCTGGCACCGATAACAAATCCTTCACATATTAATGGTAACACATTTACGGCATATTCTACTAAAATTGAAATATTAATATTATAAGTTTCAACCACCAATATTCTCCAATATAATACGATGGTAAAGATTTATTTGTGAACATGACGCATATAAGCGCATTCTCATTTGTAACAAATTACACGGTATACTCTACTAAAATAGCATAATATTACCATGTATCACAATCTTCATGAATAAATGGTGGTCATACATTAACTATAAGCTAATGGTTATCTGAAAACTGCGGTATCAGATAACCATTAGCTCCTGCCATTTCACGTAACAACGGACGCTATAATAACAAAAATAATATTAAACTAATGTCCTCTAGTCAGTGATTCATAATTTCTATTAGCCCTAATCTACGACACGTTAAATTGGTTCATTAACGTCTCTTTTGCACTTTCGAAGTGTCTACCTTGAAAGTTATCACATTCCCTGTAATACAGATTATAACATCACCATTTTCAAGTTCTTATTTCACAGTGGCGCGCTGTTTGTTTTGACACAAGAACTAGATCAGCTGGTCAAACTGACACTAGAAATTTTCCTTTCGATGTTATCAAAAATTGGAACATACCAGCTGCAATATTTTTATATTGATATACCTATTTTTAATAAGAGGTTCATATTGATATTTCATTACTGATCATGGGCTGTCATAATTTTCGGACTTAGTAACACTGAAACCCTATGTTTGTGCTACCAAAAGGAAAAACGCTGCAAATCCCTGCACAACGGTTTATTATTTTGTACAGAATACCCTTCTGTTACAGACCACAGCTCTCCGTATAGATCACCCTTTATATCCGTAGATTAGTACCTGTAGTGATTAAGGATGGAACAGACGAGGCCGAAAGTTAGCTTGAGAATGGTTATGTATTTGTTGGCCCCTCGGCTCTTTATAGGCCCCTGACATGATCAGAGGGGGGTCGGGGGGTCCCCACTCTGGGGTACAACATGTATGTACATTACATTGGTTGTGGAGGAGCAGCCGATCACAACACTGCTCCCCCCAGAATTTAAGTAACGCATTTAGGTAAATTTTGTTCTGTTGCGGTGGCGGTTGTCGGGCGTGGGAGATGCGAGTGCTGGTTGCGGTGGTTGCGGTGGTCCGCTGTGGCTGTCCGGGTCGGTGTCGTTGGGGGCGGTACGTTTGCGACGTATGAAGAGCCGGGGTGTTGGTTGAGTGCGTGGGTACGGCCGCGGCGGCTGTTGTTGCGGGCGCCAGGTGCATGGGGTGCGGCGTTTTTGTGCTCGGGGGTCCCATGTGCGGCGGTAGAAACACGAGCCGTTCGTCGCGCTGCGTGTGGTCGGTCGTGGCTGCGTCGGCGGTCGCTGTTGTCGTCTGTTGGAATCACACGAACCTCTTCGGTGACGGTAGCCACTCGAGGAGGGGGAGCGAAGGGTTTGAGGCGATCGGCGAGAGCAGCGAGTTTCGTGACGTCGGGTTCGTCGCGCGCCGCTATGTGAAGGCGAATGCTGTCTGGAAGGGCGCGTGTGAAAAGCTGCCGAACGAGCGGGGTCGGTGTGTCGGCCGGGAGTGCTCGAGTGAGTCGGCGGGCGAGGACTGACGGTAGTTCGTCGTCGGAAGTCGGTTGAGTAAGGCGGCGAGCCGGGAGCCGTCGGACAGTGCGTGCGTGGTGAAAAGGCGAGTTGTCAACGTCTGGTAGCTGTTGGCGTTCGATGGTGCCAGCCGCTAGTAATTCGCCGAAATGGGCCGACGCTTTCGCGTTGAGGTCCGGTAATATTCGGCGAAGTTTCGCGTGGCATGGAGGTCCCTTCGTGACGATTTGATGTTCTACGCGTTGCGGTGTGTCGGCCGGGAGGGCTCTACGGAGTCGGCGGGCGTGGACTGACGGATTCTCGTGCTCGGAAGTCGGTTGGGGTCGTCGTAGAGGTCCGCTTGTCGGGGCTCGAAGGCGCGGGCGAATTTAGCATGCGGCGTCGTGAGGCCTCCGTGAGTCAATGTGATCTCGAGTTGGGCGAATCAGACGTGCGGGAATGCGGGGTCGTACGGCCGGAGCTGGAGCGTTGATGTCGGTGGAGTCGTTTCTGTGGGTGTCGGTGGTTTCGGGTCCGTGTTCTCGTTGTAGGCGCCAGTCCCGGAGAGGTGTCGTCTGGAAGTGTCAGCAGGAAGTGTGCGAGGCGCCGGCGTCCGTTTCCTTATATAGGAATCGGATGGTGGGGCGAAGTAGTGGGGGGCCGCTGCGTTGGGCGTCGAGGCGGGCGGCGGAGTGGGGCGGTGCTGTGGGGCGTCGGAGTGGGGTGCGTGTGCCGGGCGTACTGCTGCGGAGGTGGGGCTCGTCGCCGACGGTCGGCGGGCGCTGAGTGGCGTTGTTCGTCGTTGCTAGGCGCTGTTGTCGCACCGCGGTCGTAGACGGCGGGCGGAGGCTGCGTGTCACCACTCGGGGTCACCAGTGTAGTGATTAAGGATGGAACAGACGAGGCCGAAAGTTAGCTTGAGAATGGTTATGTATTTGTTGGCCCCTCGGCTCTTTATAGGCCCCTGACATGATCAGAGGGGGGTCGGGGGGTCCCCACTCTGAGGTACAACATGTATGTACATTACATTGGTTGTGGAGGAGCTGCCGATCACAACAGTACCTAATCCCGTACTCGTTGCTAGGTACCTACCTAAATCACGAGTTAAATGTTGCTAAAATAATTCTGTCGATGACAAACAGTAACTAAAATGGCAAAAATAAACGCAAATAATGAAGTGATGAAGGGAAACTGTTATGTGGAGTGAAAATACACTGGAAATGGCGGATGAGGTTGGGACAGAAACAAAAGCCGGCGCCACAATGCAAAATCTCATGTGACTGGAAAGGCCTAGGCCAGTCATAATGAATTTATTGAAAAAACAAAAGAAAACGATTGATTGAACTAGGTCCATGCCAATGCGCACCACGCCAATTTAGATAATTCGATTATAATCAAGGATATTGTATCCAATATTGTCGGGGGGGGGGGGTCTTCAATTGTTTACCGTTGTGTAATAATTTGCCGTTGTGTAATAATTTACCGTTGTGTAATAATTTGCCGTTGTGTAATAATTTACCGTTGCGTAATAATTTGCCGTTGTGTAATAATTTACCATTGTTACAGATCACAGCTCTCCGTATAGATAACCCTTTATATAATACATGTACAATTCTATACATAAGATATAGATCGCACGCCCTCCGTAGGTTAGTACCTAACCCCAGACCCGTTACTAGGTACCTACCTAAATCACGAGTTAAATGTTGCTAAAATAATTCTGCCGATGACAAAACAGTACCTAATAAAAAGAAACGCACGTATAATGAAGTTCCGAAGAGAAATTGTTGATGAGGAGTGAAAAAAGTTGCAAAAGTACCTACCTACCAACAAACTTCAGCCCCTTCTACGTAGATGGTATAATGAACCGTTGTGTAGTAATTTACCGTTGAGTAATGATTTACCATTGTGTAATAATAATTTACCCATCAATAATACTTCAACGTTTGTTCAAGTTTCACTACCTATCAACAAACTCCAAAAGAGCCATCATTTTTCAAATGAAATAATATCACAGAACAACCAACTCGACTTCATACTCCGCCAATATAATCAGGTGGCCCTAGCAATGATTTTATCGTGGGCCAATTTCCGATTGCTAGCGCGTCCCTGGTGACGAGATTTGGGCTAAATGTATACAATTTCATTCACCCTCCTGTCGAAAATGCCTGTCGGTGCAAACTTCGGGTCCTTACTGTGAACGAACGGCTGGACGTACCTACGATGCTCCGGGTGGTCTTAAAAAACTCGTTCAACTATTTAAAGCCGTAAAAAGATTCACGTAAAAAAAAGGTATAGGCTTTCTGAAAATTTCAACCCCTATTTTGAACCCCTTAGAGATGACTGACAGTAACTTCGAGCTTCGAGGACCAACTAGACCCCGAACGGAACCTGTAACCCGAATTTCATCAATTTTGTTTCATGGTAACTAAGAAAAGTGGCTAGTACGGCGGACAGACAGACATATTTTTATTGCATTTTCGGATTATACATACCTTGAAACGTAGGTAACCATCAAATTTTGAGGGGGTAAGAATGCTTTTTTCTTGCTTGATTCCAATGGTCCATTTTTGAGAATAATAAACCAAAACAAAGATGAATGTGAATTCTATTTGGTCGACGGATGAAAGATTTATTTGAATTTCGACATCATACTACATTCCTTCTTTTCTTACGTGATAGGTAGGTACATGGTACATGCATACTGATAAACTGCCTAACCAATTGGAGGATGGATGAAACACCTAACACCTCCTTATTAAACTACTTGCAGTCCCTGATCTCGTCAATGGATCTTGAAAAACTTCTTTTTTTTATTTTATTTTTTTTAACTTCAACCATTCAGGTGTTCGAAAGATTTCCCATTCGTTTTCAGCACAAGTGTACGTGGTATTTTACTTGATGGTGTCTCGTTTGTGTCAAGTTATAGAAAAACAAAAAATTAACAACTAGCTACATCCTACTTCAAAAAATCTGTACTCACAACTAAAAAATGAAGAATATTTTCTGTGCTGAACCATCGTAATTTATTTAAAACCGACACAACAGAACTTCTGAAGTTGGGCCCAAATTTCCACTAAAATGTATAAAAACCGAGGGATAAAATTAAGAATGTGTGTGTGGATTTTCTATTTAAGATCTTTGTGGCTTTGAATAAATTACGCTCTTTCAGCGCATAAATTTTATTCGTTACTTTTTATTTTTGTACAGATTTTTTGAAGTCTGTTTTCATTTTATTAAACTTTGTTTTCTTTTTAGCTTGATTAGTAGATTATCCAAACTAGTTTTAGTTTCAAAAAGGTGTTTATGAAATACCTAGGTATTTCATACTGTTTAGTGCGTTTTTCGGAGTGGGTTTTTTCAAATAAATTTTTTTTAATTACCTAAACTTTTCTATATTATACTAGCCCAGAAATATACCTCATGATATCATGAGGTACTGACACCATCATTACTGGGTCATACACAGTCTTTTGCAGGCTGTTTTCTGCCGTCAAACCGTGCAGTGTCAGGCAAAGCACTTGAAGAGTATAGTTGGCCTAGTACTTACAGGCCCATTACTACTTTTAAATAATCTGGAATGGGTCCAACGGAGGACGATCCCCTTTTATTTAAAAAAACGCTGCAAATCCCTGCACAACGGTTTATTATTTTGTACAGAATACCCTCCTGTTACAGATCACAGGTCTCCGTATAGATAACCCTTCTATATAACACATGTGCTATGTAGGTAAGTACCTAACCCCGTACTCGTTACTAGGTACCTACCTAAACCGTTGTGTAATAATTTACCTGTATAGGTTCCCCTTCTACGGAGATAGAATAATGAACAGTTGTGTAATAATGCCCATCAATAATACTTCAACGTTTGTTCAAGTTGCAAAAGTACCTATCAACAAAATCGAGCCCCTTCTTGGTAGATGAGCCGTTGTGTAATAATTTACCTTTGTGTAACACATTACCGTGGTGTAATAATTTACCATTGTGTAATAATTTGCCGTTGTGTAATAATTTGCCATGGTTTAATAATTTACCCATAAATAATACTTCAACGGTTGTTCAAGTTGCAAAAGTACCTATCAACAAAATCCAGCCCCTTCTGGGTAGATGAGCCGTTGTGTAATAATTTACCGTTGTGTAATAATTTGCCATTGTGTAATAATTTACCCACCAATACAATCCGTTGTAAGTTAGTTTACCATCGTGTAGTAATAATTTACCCATCAATAATACTTCAACATTTGTTCAGATTTCACTACCTATCAACAAGATCCAAAAGAGCCATCATTTTTCAAATGAAATAATATCACAGAACAACCAACTCGACCTCATACTCCGCGTATAAAATGAGGTGATCCCTAGCAATGATTTTATCTCCGGCCAATTTCCTATTGTCGGCGCGTCCCTGGTGACGAGATTTGGTCTTATGTATACAATTTCATTCACCCTGGTGTCGAAAATGCCTGTCGGTGCAAACTTCGGGGCCTCACTGTGAACGAACGGCTGGACGTACTGTGCTCCGGGTGGTCTTAAAAAACTCCCAAGTTCGAGAACTATTTTAAACCGTAAAAAAATTCACGTAAAAAAAGGTATAGGCGTTCTGAAAATATATTTGAACCCCTTAGAGATGACTGACAGTAACGTCGAGCTTCGAGGACCAACTAGACCCCGAACGGAACCTATAACCCGAATTTCATCAATTTTGATTCATGGTAAGAAAAGTGGCCCGTACGGCGTAGGGCGGACAGACAGAAATATTTTTATTGCAGTTTTGGATTCTACATACCTACCTTGAAACGTAAACCATCAAATTTTGAGGGGGGGTTAGAATTTTTTTTTTCATGCTCGATTCCCCAATGGTTCTTTATTGAAAATAATAAACCAAAAGATTCATCGACATCGGTCATGAGGTGCCGGAATAATCGCTGGAAAAAAAGTCAAATTGAGAACATCTTCCTTTGTAACTTTAGTGCGTATTCTGATTTTTTCTCAGCAATATATTATATCTCCAGTATATCGCTGAATTCAGAGGTCCGTCTTCACTTCGGGGGTTTCTACTAGTTTATACCTACAATAATTGTAAAACGTTGCAAATTCCTCCACAAAGGTCTTTGCTGTATTTGCTGTACCTATACATAACCAACCTACATCGTTAAGTTTGTACCTAGCTTCCGAAACATCCAAAGTAGCGGAAGTCGTGTGATCACTTTACAGAGGAAAATTGCTGTCCTTGAAGATAAATTTCCATTCATGATTTGCGTTTTGGACCTTTCTAAAGAAATTGGGTTGTGCGTGTACGCGAATTCTTTCCAAGCGCATAACATACAAAAAACGCTGCAAAGTCCTTGTCACATGGGTTTATTATTCTATTGGACATACCTACAGAAAGGTTGGCTGTTCATTAATTGTTTCTTTCATGCGTAATAATCGAAATAGCTACTTCTGATGGTTTCCATTAATTTTGGCCCCCAAAACACAAATTAGGTACGCTCTTTTTTTTCTTTTTTTTTTTTTTAAACTATCTTTGATCATTGGTAGTGCCATTTAATCGTCCTGAACCACGTCTTGACACTTTTTCCAGTGTTATTATACAAACTGATGGTGATTTCAGACGATTTCCCAGGTTTTTCACTCATAAAAAATCAATTCTGGGAGCTGAACATTTGGTAGAACTCCATTTTCCACTCTTTGGTCAAAATCGACTTCATATTCGGTCTTCTCGTCCCCAAAAACATAGAAAACGATATCTCAGAAGCTCATGTTACCAATATGTTGCTAAAACGTAAACGCTGCAAAGTCCTTGTCACATGGGGTTTATTATTCTACAGAAATGTTGGCTGTACATTTATTGTTTGTTTCATGTGAAATAATTGAAATAGCTATTTCTGATGGTTTCCAACAATTTTGGCCCCCAAAACCCAAATTAGGTAGGTAGGTACGATCTTTTTTTTTCAAATTAACTTTGATCATTGGTAGTGCCATTTAATCGTCTTGATCCACGTGTTGACACTTTTTCTAGTGTTATTCTACAAACTGATGGTGATTTTAGACGATTTCGCAGGTTTTTGACTCATACAAAATCATTTTTGGGAGCTGAACATCTGGTACAACCTCAATTTTCCACTCCTTGGCCAAAATCGACCTCATATTCGATCTTCTCGTCCCCAAAAACATGGAAAACGATACCTCAAAAGCTCATGTTACCAACATGTTGCTAAAACGCAAAAAGTACCTATTTTTACACACATTTTCACTCACAACACCCCTGGGAATATTCCGATCGGGCTGAAAAGTTTCGGGACACAACTAGGGCCCAAATGGAGCATGTGTGCGAAAGAACGACTTTTTTAGACCGAAAATGAAGCCTGTACACGTGATACGGCGGACGGCGGACGGCGGACGGCGTACGGCGTACGGCGGACGGACATTGCATTTTTTGAATCTACGCACCTTGAAACGGAAAAGAAAAAAGTTTGAGGGGGGGTTATAAAAATTTTTTGCTGAGCGATTACATAGGTGTATTATTCAAAGAATAATAAACCAAAACGCCTCAAATTGTTACACAGCGGTTAATATTTACCTCTATAGATGCCCCATCTGCGTAGATCACTGTTTTCTGTGGTCAGTACCCTCGAGCTCCCTCCACGAAAGCCCTAAATGGAGTACTGAAGCCGGCCCGGGAATTAAAGTTTCATAAAAATCCGCGGGATTCAATAATTCAATCATTATTTATTTGTAGTAATTCGCGAAGCATAAGGTAAATAATAGAGTAATTAATTTGGTTTGAATTTGGGGTCTAGTTGGTCCGCGAAGCTCGTCGTTACTGTCAGTCATCTCTAAGGGGTGAAAAATGGGGGTTCACATTTTCAGAACGCCCTCAAAAGCTCAATAGAAGGATATGAGTTTTGCGTTACTGAATTGATCTTGAACTAAAAAGATTTTTGAGACCATCCGGAGCATTGTACCACCTGCCGTTCGTTTGAGCCGAAAAGCTTCGTCAACATGATCATGAACGAAACGGTATAAATCCGGCCCAAATATCATTGGTAGGGAACACCTGCGATTATAATCACGGATGGCTAAATGAAGTCGAATTGGTTATTTTGTGATATCATTTTATTTTTGTAGAATGACTGCTCTCTTGGATTTTGTTGATGGGTACTATTGAATCTTGACAAAACGTTATGCTTCATGAGTAAAAACAAATAGTTATTAACGGCTGAATAATCAAATCCCGCGCATTTTTATGAAACTGTAGTTCCCGGGCGGTTCCAGCAATCGATTTAGGGCTTTCCTGGATGAAATCGAGTTGGTTGTTCCGTGATACTACTTCATTTGAAGAATGATGGTTATGTTGTATGTTATGAATAGGTACGTTCATAACGTGAACAGATACCTATGCTTGATGAATAATAACAAATAATTAATTATATAATTCTTGGATTCACCGTATATTAATTTATTATTATTTAAACTGTAATTGCCTCGCCGGCTGCAGTACTCGATTCGGGGGCTTTCTGGTGGCAGTGCGGTGGGGGGGGGGGGGGGGTGCACGAGGGAGGTATTGACCAGAGAAAACAGAGATCTACGCAGAAGAGGGCATCAACAGGTAAATAATAAACCGTTGTGTAATAATTTGCAGCGTTTTTGAACCCCTCAAAATTTTATGGTTTGCGTTCCAAAGCGTCTAAGTAGAATACGAAATTGGAATGAAAAACGCTCCAGGCAAGGGTTTTATTATTTCCAGGATAGATGCCCCTCCTGCGAAGATCACTGTTTTCTGTGGTCAGTACCTACCCTAGGAGCTTTCCCCAGGAAAGCCCTAAATCATGTACTAGAGCTGGCCGGGCAACTTCAGTTTCATAAATATGTGGTGGATTCAAGGATTCTATCCATAGTAATTGGTTGTTACACATTTTACGTCGTTCAAGTTACGAAAGTACCTATTAAAAAAAACCAAAATAACTATCATTCTTCCATAATGAAATGATATCACAGAACAACAAACTCGATTTCATAAAGCCATGCGTGACTAAGGTGTTCCCTAGCTATGATGTCTGGGCTGGATGTTACCGTTCACACTCACGTTGACGAAGTTTTTCGGTTTTAACTCCAGGGCCTCACTGTGAACGAACGGCAGGACATGCTGCAGGTGGTTTCAGAAAATTTCCACGTTCAAGATCAATTAAAAACGTAAACTTATGCATATAACGGCGCCCTGGGAGTTTCAACCCCCATTTTTCACTCCTTGGAGATAACTAACAGTAATGCCGACCTTCGTGGACCAACTAGACCCCAAGCGGGACCCACAAACAAAGTTTCATTATAACTCGTTCATGGTAACTAAGAAAAAACGCTGCAAATTATTACGCAAAGGTTTATTATTTACCTGTATAGATACCCCTTCTGCGTTCTGTGGTCAGTACCCTCGAGCTCCCCCAGGAAAGCCCTAAATCGAATACTGGAGCCGGCCCCGGAATTGAAGTTTCCTACAAACGTGCGAGATTCAATAATTCAAACATTAATTATTTTATAGTTTTTATGAACTATAAGGCAAATAATAAACCTTTGTGTAATGATTTTCCTGTATAAGTGCCCCTCCTACGTAGATAGTATAATGAACAGTTGTGCAATAATTTACCTTTGAGTAATAATTTACCGTTGTGTAATAATTTGCCCATCAATAATACTTCAACGGTCGCTCAAGTTGCAAAAGTACCTACCAACAAACTCCACCCCCTTCTACGTAGATGGTATAATGAACCGTTGTGTAATAGTTTACCGATGTGTAATAATTTACCCATCAGTAATACTTCAACTTTGTTCAAGTTTCACTACCCATCAACAAACTTCAAAATAGCCATCATTTTTCAAATGAAATAATATCACAGAACAACCAACTCGACTTCATACTCCATGAATATAATCAGGTGCTCCCTAGCAATGATTATCTCGGGCCATTTCCCGATTGCTACCACGTCCCAAGTGATGATATTTGGGCTGAATGTATACAATTTCATTCACCCTTCTGTTGAAAAAGCCTGTCGTTGCAAACTTCTGGGCCTTACTGTGAACGAACGGCTGGACGTACAATGCTCCGGGTGGTCTTAAAAAACTCTGAAGTTCGAGAACTATTTAAAACCGTAAAAAAATGCGAGATAACGGCGTCTTGGAGACTTCAACCCCTATTTTTCACCCCTAAGAGATGACTGACAGTAACGCCGAGCTTCGAGGGCCAGCTAGACCCCAAATGGGACCTATAAAACGAATTTCGTCAATTTTGATTCATGGTAACTAAGGAAAGTGCGAAGTACGGCGTACGGCGGACGGACAGAAAATTTTGTTATTGCATTTTCGGAATCTACATAGGTACCTTGAAACGGAAACCATCAAATTTTGAGAGGGGGTTAAACCTTTTTTTTTTCATGCTCGATTCCACGGGTTCATTGTTGAAAATAATAAACCAAAAATCAGTACGGTGACGGTGCACATTGGGGAAAAACCCCGATTTTGGGGAAAAAAACCTTATTGTCTGAATCTTTGATATGATTCTATATGTATTTTTTCGTGTTGAGTCGAAATGTTTGACCCATTTGGTGATCAGGATTGACAGAAATTAGTTGCAGCCAAATTCATTCTCAAAATCCTGTAAGCAGTAAAATACTTTTGGTTTATTATTCAATAATGAACCATTTTATTTTCCCTTGTACCTATTCCCACGTATTGCCGCATGGATCACTTGGTTCCGATTCAAATCATACAAAAAATGGTAATAAAATAACCAAAAAAAAAAATCTATCTAATATTGAATCGCAACAAGGAGAGTACCAGAGAGTACCAACATCGAGATTCGTATAACTATGGTATTTTTTCCGCGCTGTAAAGCTCAACAGTTGCTCTAAAAAGGTAAGAAGATGAAAATAGCAAAACTTTCATTTAAAAAGATAGAAAAAAAAAAAAAAAAAAAGTTGTAATATGATTACCAAAAGAAATACAAACGTTTCCAACTGAATTATAATAATTTAAAATGCTTAATTAGATACCTAAGTGTAGATCTGTTGAAAATCAATTGAGAAATCTAACAACTATAATGAAATCAAACTCAACGCATCATCATTTGTTTGTCAAAAGGAGGACAAAGACCGGAATAAATGGATCCGATGACATTTTTATTATAACGGCGTAATCGGATTAGCTAAGTAACGCACCGATCAGTAACTACACGGTATACTACACGGTATACACCTATAAGGTACATATGCGGTACCCCAACAGATACCGCGGTGTTTACAACAGATCCCACGAAACCTTGTACTCTACGATGCCACCACCACTCTCAGCACAACAAGTTGGGATGTGAACGGTGAACACATAAGGCCGTAAACGGTGGCCAAATTTACAGAATACCCTCTGTAATGTGTTACCTATAACGTAAAAATACTCCGGGAGTAACGCTCCGTAAAGCTTTTTTTAGCCGGTCCAATATTTGTGAGAAAACATGATTTATTAGCTTATACTTTAAGGTAAACTCTGCAGAAAACACGTAACATTTATTTTTATTTCAAAAAATTTATTATTTCAAGGTCTGTTATATTGTTTGAACAAACAAAGCAGCAGCCGATTTTTCAAATCGTTATTTTGGAGGAAAAAAAAAATCGGAAACATTCCAATTAGGAAAATCGAGATTGCCTACCGAAGTCACGAAAATCCGTGTTTCAATGAGTTTTACACTCACTTAAATTATTTAAAATTAAAAGGGCTTCATAATATCTTGAATGTGAAGGTATTTGAGAATGTAAAACAACCAATTTTGGGCCAATCGGAGACATCCAATTTTGGGCGTTTTCCCCCTCATTTCCCCACTGCGGCGTACGGCGGAGGTACAGAAATGTTTGTTTTATAATTTCTAGTGATGAACCTTTGGAATCGATAGCGAAATTCTCCCCCCCCCCCCCCATTTGATGATTTCTCCTTCAAAATTAATGAAATTTGGTTTTGGTGTCCCATTGGAGGTCTAGCTACTGCTCGGCGTTACTATCAGTAATTTCCAAGGGGTGAAATATAGGGGTTAAATTTCCAGGGCGCCTTTATCTCGCATATGTTTACGTTTTTAGCGAATTTTCAAAGAAAATGAAGCATGGTCCAACATTTTCAGAACATGAATTTTTAAGTTTGTTTATAGGCAAATCCGTTTCAGAGCATCCTGAATTCATCCCTGGATTTTAACAAAAACGTATACGTATACATACATGTATAAAATTTTGTAGGTATATAATATTTCTTATTATGTGTCACTCCAGACGATGTCTGACCTTGGGTACATGGTAAAACTTTAAAATTTCGCCAAAATGTGAGTGTTGCAAAACGTGATGAGTTGGAAGGCTAGCAGTTTTCAAAAATTCTAAGGGGTCAGATCTGACTTTATAGGTGTCGAAAGTCGGTAAAAAAAGATGAAATTGCGAACAGTTGATATAAAATAACTGGACGTGGTAGGGTGGGCGAGTAAAGAAAGAAAAATTCCATTTCAGATGTTGCTCATGCAGGATAGGGGTCAAATTTGGATTTTTTGGTTTGAAAGATTGATATTAAGGGCTGAAATCAATATTAATTCACCTGACGTTGTGTGGGATGGCGACTCACGACGGAGAGACTATTTCGATTATATATAAATTTTTTCTCAATAAAGAGTGGGTCAAATTTGAACCGTTTGTTTGTTGGAACAACGTGGGCGACTCTTCACGGACGTATGGAATTATGGATGCTATACTTAGTAACCTTGCCACATTGTTGTGCCGTGCTAGCGTCACCTCAGTCGATACGACCTATACAGGTAAATGATAAACCTTTCTGTAATAGTTTTCACCGTTTTTATTCCATTTTCGGATTCCGTAATGTACTCTTAAATCAAAACAACCAAATTTTGACGGGGGCCAATCCTTTACGTGCTTGGAATTTAAGGTGCATTAGGTATTGAAAATAATAATTTAAAAACAGTCTGCCTGTCCGCTGTAAGCCGTACTTGGCACTTTCCTTAGTTAACATGAACCAAAATTGATGAAATTTGGTTTTTAGGTCCCATTTGAGGTCTAGTTGGACCGCAAAACTCGGCGTTACTGTCAGTCATCGTCATCTCTAAGGGGTGAAAAATAGGGGTTGAAATGTCATTTTTTTACTATGACGATTTTAAATTGATCCCGAACTTGAGGATTTTTTAGATCACCCGCAGAGTACTTCCAGCCGGTCGTTCAGAGTGAAGCCCGGATGTTTGAACCTAAAAGCTTCGTCAACATGAATGTGAATCATACGGTATACGTAACTCCAGACGCACTATCATTGATAGGGTAAAGCCTTTTATAGCCACGCATGGCTCTATCAAATCGAGTTTGCTGTTCCATGACATTATTTCATTTGAAGAAAAATGGTTATTTTGGATTTTGTTGATGGGTGCTTTTTTCCTATTTGTTGGTAGTGCATAGTTTGTTTTTCACCGTCAATCGAATCATCCAAGTTAGGTGTAAATTTGGGAATCTGTCTAGGACCTACTTTGGTTCAGTGACCATCAGATGTTCAAGAATGACCGGGTGGGGAGTTCGTGGGGCCGAAATTGCGCGTTAAAAATGGGGGTGGTGGAAAATTCGACTCAGGTGGCATTTTCGTCGTGTCTGCGTGTGCTTACGTGGGTAGGTAGGTATCTTCCCAAAACAAAAAAAAACGACCCTAATAGGAATTGAGTGATCTACGCAGATGGGGTAACTACACAGAAAAATAATAAATCGTAGTGTAATAATTTGCAGCGTTTTGGTTGGATAAAGTTCATCTATAATGTTGAACAAGAATATGGGCAATTTTAGCATACCGCGTTTGCGTAAATTGTTAGGCTCCAGAGTCAAACTGAATGTTCGTTTTGTCCATTGAATGCCAAATTTCAGTATGATAATATTGAGTGAGGGTTTTTAATTGAGTTTGGTGAAAGTTGATATAATACTACTCATCCCTTGACGGTTCGATCTCCAGAATAAATGCACACTCATCGTTTCATCGTCGGCGTATCAATGTCTGAGGCAGCAGACGGCTCCATCTCGGATTCCTCTTATAGTTCGCCTTTTAACATTTGAGTCAGCATCGAAATACTTTCATAACGTGTACGGATGTTGGTATAGGTCATCCAGGGATGGTCGTTTCAACACTGCCGTTGAAAGTCTAGCCAGAGTATGGAATCTGGTTCGTCTAAAATTATATGCACGTATTTTAGCTCCCACGTAGCTGTGATGGTGTTCAGTGGTCCAAAACGTCACTGTTGGTGAAAAATCTCCAAAAATCATATCCATTTTCCGAAAAGCAGCCACTCACAAGTTGCAACTAAACATGATTCCTAATGGCTGTCCGAATGTGGGGCCGTAAAATTGAAACAGGTAACTGTAGGTTTTCGATTGTGCAATTGGGGGTCTCCAGAACCTGATCATCTACGCTTCGTTTTGCGTTCCCAACGTATAGAAGGAAACACTCGGGGGGATAAACGTCACTGTTGGTTAGCATGGAATGTTGGGTATTAAATCTAAGGGGTTAGTTCCGCTAGTGGTAGAAGTATAATAAATTAACATACCTTCCGGAGTAATCCGTCGTCACAAGCATGTCCAACTGGAGGCAAGCACTTTCGATGTAAATCATCATCAGGAGGTCGTCGATAGAATACAGTACTAAAGTCATTTCGTTAGTTGGTCCCCATTAATTTCGAGGGTTATGAAGTGAAGGGAGGTGAACGGTTGGTGATGTTGTTGATTATATATTAATGTTGATTATAATTATATCTGTCTTATATAATTGACCGCAGCATCAACAATTAACACTTCTTTTGAATTGAATTACAAGGCTTCCTTTCAGTACAGAACAAGCAAAAAAGGGACGCCCGACATAGCGTGCCGCTAAGCGTCACGTGCGTTTGGATTGACGCCCTAGCGGGGGAAAAAAAGAATCTTACCTATTAATTATGGCCAGCTTTACCATTTTTGATTAGTGGACTGTTCATCTAAAATGCTTACCTACCAGACTGATTCAACTTGAACATATCCAATTCCCGCAATGCAGCTGCTTCCTGCAGCAATATTTTCCGATATCATTGAAACCGTTCGGTGTTTTCACCTCGTAAATGCGCTAAACGAAGCGCAAGAATGAAAAATATTCACACCCGACCAAGGAAATATTCTCAATCTTACAGAAATAGCGTTATTTATTTATTTTTTAAGTTTAAACAACCATTTACAGCTATAATTTAACAACAGAAACATGCGTACTTTCCCTTTTGAGGATAGACCTCGTGCTAGGGAAAGGGTTGCTCTTTATGGTGTTTAAAACAGTAGATATTTTTCCGATAGATGTTGCCGATCTCGCGTCGATAACGGCCGGCATATTTGTTACGCCGGGCGCCCACCGCTCGGCACACATCAATTAAGTAATAAACACCTCGAATATCCTCAGTAACAAACACACCGCAGAATGGACACCACAGAATGTGGACAAATCACTAAATTCAACAAATCAATAATATGTACGTAGCAGTCACACCAAAAATAACAATAATAGCACCTAACGCATCGATCCTACTGTAACTTATTATAAACCCAAAAAGATAAAAGTGTGGTCTTAAACACTCAAACCAACTCCTCATGCCTATGTATAACACAGGTAAGATAAATATTTACAGCTCTAATCTTAGTTCGCATAAAAATGCCTCTTGAGTAGATTCTTAAAATTAGACAAATTATTGCACATTCTTATTTCTTGAGGTAACGCATTAAACAATTTCACAGCCTGTTATTTGTATGAGTTATGCGCAGCCGTAGTGCGTCAATAAGGGAGTTTCACAAGATATTTATCTGACGATCTGACAATTTGCAACTAGTTCCAAGACACCCTTATTGAACTCCCTGAATACGTATATTAAGGAAACCTTGTCACAGATCTTCCTCAGACTAAGCACTGAAGTCGCGGAATAGATCGGTCGTGGGGTACCATCTTTCTTTCCTCAAAACTATTTTTATAATGATCTTTTGGGAAATGTAAAGGGGTTCAAGTATGGTATTATTCGCATATCCTCATGAGACAGTGCTACGAAATAATTTATTGGACCAGTGCGTAGAATAACATTTTCAGATTTTCTAACGACATAACATTCATCACTTCAAGACCAATCGGCATGATTTTCCTCATTTTATTATTCAAAACTTTAACGTGTTCTTCCCACGACAAGCACTGGTCAACAAACACTCCCAAATACTTGTTTGATGCGACCTGCTCAATACGAGGACAAGAACACAATTCATGCTGACTACAGCCTTCCTCTCTTCAGCGAGTCTCTTATAACGTGGAACACCCCGTGCGCCGGACTATTTTTCGAGTTGATTGGTCCCCGCAGTCGCGGGAAAGGGGATTGTGTAATGAGATACGGTCTTTTATCTACGACTCCGTTGGGTTCAAGAAGATCGTTTGGCCTCCAGTATCGGTTTTCGGTCGAGGTCAGCTGTAGACGTGGACTGTAAACTGCCTGGTTATCCAAAACGACGTGGCGTCACGAAGCGGTGGGGGCGATGCTGGGTGACGTGGAGATGCGACGACGCTGGGATGATACTCCTATCAATTCATTGAATTTGATCAGACACCTTTTGGAGTTAAGCCATCCTGCGATGTGGAATAATCAAACAAAAAAAGTCTGCCAATTCGAGTAGACAGTAGGTATAGCTTCCTCACTTCAATCACATAAACGTATAAGAATAGTTGGGTAGGTTCGTTTTGATACGGGACGATCTGCGATCCAACCCGCGTGTACCCTCAAAATTTCAGCTCTCTACGACTATTTTTCGCGTTGTTAGAAGCGTTACAAATGAATGGTCAACACGTCGTGCTAGCGCATGCGCAGACGAAAGTTACGGTACGATTCCAATGAGATTCATGTGGAACTATCACAGTATTATTCCTGATCGATCCTCCAAATCTGAACACATTTCAACGATATTTAAGGTAGTTATGGCGTTTCAAGTATGTCACGTTTGCGCATGCGCATACGAAAAGATTACCATGGTTTTGAAACGGGACTATCTGCGATTCAACCCGCGTCTACCCTCAAAATTTCAGCTCTGTACGACTATTTTTTGTCCAGTTAGAAGTGTTACAAAGAAATGGACTTCATTTCATTTTCGCGCATGCGCAGATGAAAGTTACATTACGATTCCAATGAAATTCGTTTTTAACTATCGAAGTAGTTTTCCTGATGGACCCTCCAAGTTTGAACTCATTCCAACGATATTTAGGGTAGCTATGGGCGTTCCAAGTATTTCACGTTTGTGCATGCGCAGACGGAAGTTACGGTAATTTTTCAATGATTTTGGTATGAGACCATCTGTGACCCAACTCGCACCTACTCTCCGAATTTCAGCCCATTTCGGCCATTATTTCGGGTAGTTCGGGGCAAAATGGAAGTGGAAATTTTCATTTTGGAGGACATCAATTTTTTTTACTCAATCACGAATCCAAGGCTTTCCTAACTTCGGTAGTGAGGAAGCAATAAACCTTCAGTTTACCACCAATTTATATTTAAAACGAAGCTTTTCGCTCAAATTCTGAGCATCCTCAGGTACATTACTGGTCGCATCAAACAAGTATTTGGGAGTGATTGTTGACCAGTGCTTGTCGTGGGAAGAACACGTTAAAGTTTTGAATAATAAAATGAGGAAAATCATGCCGATTGGTCTTGAAGTGATGAATGTTATGTCGTTAGAAAATCTGAAAATGTTATTCTACGCACTGGTCCAATAAATTATTTCGTAGCACTGTCTCATGAGGATATGCGAATAATACCATACTTGAACCCCTTTACATTTCCCAAAAGATCATTATAAAAATAGTTTTGAGGAAAGAAAGATGGTACCCCACGATCGATCCATTCCGCGACTTCAGAGTGCTTAGTCTGAGGAAGATCTGTGACAAGGTTTCCTTAATATACGTATTCAGGGAGTTCAATAAGGGTGTCTTGGAACTAGTTGCAAATTGTCAGATCGTCAGATAAATATCTTGTGAAACTCCCTTTTCGACGCACTACGGCTGCGCATAACTCATACAAATAACAGGCTGCGCAATTGTTTAATGCGTTACCTCAAGAAATAAGAATGTGCAATAATTTGTCTAATTTTAAGAATCTACTCAACAGGTATTTTTATGCGAACTAAGAGTAGAGCGGTAAATATTAAATATTTATAGTAAATAATTATTTATAGTAGATACATTTTATCTTACCTGTGTTATACGTAGGCATGCGATAGTGTGAGTGTTTACGAACCACACTTTTATTATTTTGGGTTTATAATAAGTCACTGTAGGATCGATGCGTTAGGTGCTATTATTGTTATTTTTGGTGTGACTGCTACGTACATATTATTGATTTGTTGAATTTAGTGATTTGTCCACATTCTGCGGTGTCCATTCTGCGGTGTGTTTGTTACTGAGGATATTCGAGGTGTTTAGTGCTTAAAATTGCTGTGTGCCTAGCGGAGGGCGCCCGGCGGATCACATATGCCGGCCTCGAAATCGGCAACATCTATCGGCGAGGTCTATCCTCAAAAGGAAAAGTACGTATGTTTCTTTTGTTAAATTATAACTGGAAATGATTGTTTAATAATTAAAAAAAAATTAAAAATTTCTCACTTAAACAGATTTACTTTGTTTATGTGAGTAATGTACCTGAGGATGCTCAGAATTTGATCAAGAAGCTTCGTTTTACATGTAAATTGGTGGTAAACTAAAAATACAGATTCACTGTGTTTGTGTGAGTAATGTACCTGAGGATGCTCAGAATTTGGGCGAGAAGCTTCGTTTCAAATGTAAATTGGTGGTAAACTGAAGGTTTATTTTTTTGTTTGATTATGATACTCCCTGTATCTTGTCAGTATCAAAACCGCTAGATCGCCTCTCGAATGGTTTCCTCTGGACAAATTGATTTTTGCTGTTTTGACTAGGTAATTTTTGTGTGAATAAAACCAAAACATCAGATAAGGTCAAGAGCAGTCACTTGTTTTTTGGCGAAGTTTTGCTAAACTTCGCGTCAAAAACGAAAAACATTTTCCAGTTTGGTGTTATTTCTTCATTTAAGCCCCAACTTCTTATTTGATTTACGACTGAATTGCCGGATTTTACGAACTGCAATGCCACCACGAGACAAAGATACGTTTTCCTTCAAAATCAATGAAAATTGAGATCCTTCGTAAATATGGATGCATTATTTCTGTACAGGTTCTTACGCTTTTATAACTAAATCCGCTATTCTATTTTATCCCTAAAAATTTGCCACCGAGAATCTCTGCATGCTTTTTTCAAAATACAAATTTTTGCCGATTAAACTGTTTAATATTATTTTTGATCTTTTATTGCTATTATTATTATACCATACCTCCTTAGTTTACCTACCTACTGTTATCAAAATTGATAATTTTCATATGACTAGCGTCCCTATGAGTGTTCTTACTTGAAGTTCATAATATTTATAATTAAGGGCTGACGAAAATTTTCCCGTTGTGGTGTGTTCGATGGCGAATCAGGGTGGACATTCTCAGAAGAGTAAGACACGAGCAAGTTGCTCATAAAATTGCTCATCAAGCGTTCATTGAAGAGGGTGGCATATGCGACATTTTGTTTATTTAAATTCATAAATTCAATTAGCATTAGCAGTTAGCCATGGTCATGAATGCCATAGCCATAGCCATACGAGATTTTTATTCCTGAATATAATAGACTAGAGAGATAAGAGACAAACAAAACGTCTTTAAAATATTTTGTCTCGGCCCAGTAAACAATTTTATAGCAACTTACGCGTCTTCTACTCATCTGAGAAGGGCATCTTGAGTCTTTATCAACCACCTATACTACCCGAAATGTTGAGGACTGATTTGTAAGTACTTTCTGTACTTAACTACTTTGAAACCAATTGAGTTTGAAGACGATCCCATCATACTACCTTCAGTAAAATAACTGGCGGGAGCTCCATTTTCCAAAATCTATTTCAATGGGATATATACAATAAAAGTTCTGCCAACTCTTATCTCTCAAGTTCTTCAAAGGTGAACTCAGTATGGGGGAAGCGGAAGGACTGAATCAGTGGATCTCGTTATTGTAACTTTATATCTTCTTCCCTTACTGGATCATGCCGACGCCCTTCGTTTGCAATGCGCGCCTCGTCCTGATTACCAGGTAAATCGAAGGCTTACTTCACCGAAGTCCTTGAAATCTTAATATAATTATGCCAAAAATTATACTCAAATTGCCAGTGGTTGTCCAAAAATCGTATCACTCAGTGTATTATCAACACAAATCACGATTTTGTAATATTTTTTTCGCCGATTTCTGATGTATGAAAGACGAATTTTTCCAGAAATAGTCCTACAGACAAGTAAGTATTGAACTACTTTGTTCCATTCGTTCACGTGAACACTTGAGTGCGATTTAATTGCTTGCATTGTATTCTTAGGCCGGTTTATCAATTGCAACGCTAAACGGGGAGTTAGATAAACCACGGTTATATAATAATTGTCGCTTATCGAATCGATGCATTCATCAGTGGCAACTTAACAGTTACAAAACCGTTAGTTAGAGCATGGATACTGCAATAAGTCGATTATTCAAGTGACTACTATGTACCCCGAAGAACCTCTCAGTTTCCGCTGGTTATGCTGCCGATTTTCGCGGGATGGCGGGTCTTATGGTGTTTTTGCTGTTAGTGATGTTGTGCGGTTGTTCCTTGAAGGGCCTCGAAAACTAGGCTGTGTCTTTTGGCCATCAAAGATAGCGGCCGTATTTATGACAGAGGGTCGTATTGTAGTCGTTGTTATGGAAGATTACTTAATAGATCTCCCGTGTTCTTAACTTTCACTTGGTGTTCCTCGACTTTCTGCGTAGCGAGGTACCTACCTGAACGTATGCCAACATTGCGAGGTGGGTAGCAGTTTTTAGACTTGGCCGTCAGAAGGGAGGCCAAACAATTTTTTCGTTGATGCCTATTTATTTGAAAATCTTCACTCATAGACTTGTGGTGAAAAGGACCTGAACACCCAGGTCACTCAATTTCTCACCGTGTACGGCCTTGTTTCCCACTCCAAAAACTCTGAAAATGCACTGTCCTCGTCATCGCTGCTCTCAAAGGAATCCAAATCGATTTTCGCAGAAAAAAAACTGAAATCGCATGAAACTGACTCACTTTTTGAGGTTAGAAAGGTTTGGATGAACTCACTAAACCACATAGTTAAAATGTTTATCCGGCCGTCCTCGGACCAGATAAAGCTAAACTTTAGTAAGACGGGTGGGGGGGGGGATAAATACTCACACTGAAGCTTACTACCGCTTTGTTCTTACTGTGGTTAAATCTCTCCTAACTTACTGTTACTTGAAATTGATAATCCGGACCTTAGTATATTATAAGTTGAAAAAAAGGGTTAATAAGCGTTGCATTAGAGCTTTGAAGGTTGTTTAATGGTTGGGCGGAGATACAGTTTAAAAATGTATTATCAATATGATGGTTTTTTTAAATGATGAATTCGAAGTAGTTAGTGGCTGTATTACACGACAGGTGGGAGTAATTAGTGGATGGGGGAGAGGGGTCTTTGGCAGTTTGAATATTGGATAATTACGATATTTGGACAAACATGGGTATATTGATGTACATTAGTTGTACCGGACGGTTTTAGTTATTTGTAAACGCAATGTCTGACAATAACAGCAGCTGAAGGGAGAAACAGTGGAGGATGGCGTACAGCACTGCCGATTACTATAGAACTGTCAACTACAGAGATACATTGTCCTATTATAAGTGATTTAGTTTCAGCATTTATGAGATTGTAGAAGTCCCCAGTAGTATGCCATGGCGGTATCCAGCTTCCCTAAAGGACAAACCCAATAATTTCTTGACTAGGAATTCAGAAAATGTTTGTTGTTTATAAGAACAATAATTTATTGGCTTCACCCTGAGGCCAACGCCGCCGACGCTGTTCTGTCATCCAGTATTCACCACTTGATTATTCACTAGTCGGACGAAATTCCTAGGCTGGTTCACCAATGAGTACGCGATCAGTAGGTACCTGGGTAAGATTCCAGATCATTCACCAAGGTACCCACTTAAACTTCTGCCCTTACACAGCATGGGCCCATACGGTCAGTGGAATACTGGGGCAGCCCTCTCTTCATTCGGACTTCCTTATTTGGTCTACGGACGCGGGAGCGTCTCGCCTGCCAAGGAAACCGAAAAACTCGTAGCGACCTAAAACACTGTTTGCAGGACAGAACTAGAAGGGTTTGTTAAGGGTTTAGCGCCCCATAACTCGGCCCCCCGGGGGTCACTGGTGTTGATTTTTCGGACATCCATTCTCGAGGGGCCACTGAAAATGTGTACCAAATTTCAACCAAGCGAAAAAGCTCCCCGCCAAACATCGTTGAAAGAAATTCCCACCGTCAGATGCCGGAGTTATGGAAGTTTGAAAATCGCAAAAAGGAAGTGCCGTTGGCGCCATTTTACCCTTCATTGGGCGGGAGGGGGGGTTAGGAGTAGGTCAGGAAGGTTTTTTGGTACTCGTGTGAGAGCTGAAGTTTGGCACATTAAATTATTCACTGGGGCTCCGTGAGGAAGTGGTCAGTTGTCTGAACCCAATCGGTTCAGTAGTAGCCGTTTTGTAACTGTTGGAAAACGCTCCAAGTTATGGTCAGTCGACCTAATTTTTTCGTGATTTTTCACGGTTTTTCACATAGCTATACTTTTCTGCAGGGCTTTTTGAACAAATTTGAAAAAAAAAGAAGAAAAAAGCGTAAATAATTCCTGGATTGTGTTTCCAGCTGACAGTATTCCAGTATCATACCGTCGTTGCATACTTCTACGCAACGACGGGAGACCATTTTCATGTATACGAGCGGCATCGGTAAACTAGTAAGTATACGGCTTTATGGCGCTGGTGAGATTCAGTCGCATTGTTAAGTCATGTGTTTATTCACGCCATTGAAGAAGTTATCTCCCAATTGTGGAAAAATCCTATAATATAGAAAGTAAAGAGGAAAGTGCGGTGCCAACGGGAAAATGGAAAATCCATCGCACGCACGCGTACCTACCACTCAAAAATACGAAAGTGAAGTGAATTCAGCTAGATATAACTATGTATGAGGTTCCTGGGTTACTACTTCTGATAGTAGTTCCACCAACCATAATCTGCCATCATGTTCCTTTTAAAAACGCCCTCCAAACAAGTTTTCGCATCACACCCAGCTCGTAATCAGTGCTTCTCAGGGATGTATAGAGGAGGAAATTGGCAGCGTGAGATGTGGTGATAAGTCAGATAAATCAAGAGCTTTCCAACGAGTGGTGAATGATTTTTGTACCATGCAAAACGGCGAACATGAAGTTCCTTAGCAACGATTCGGTTGTAAGCGAAAATCATCAGAAAAGTATCCGTGAACATTCTTCGTAACGATTTTTCGTTAGCAATTTTCAGTTCATGTGCCAGAGCTAAGACATGAAAATGTCAAAAGCGTTGAAAGAAAGAGTGAAAAGGGGTGTGGTAGTGATGGTGGTGGGGGGGGGGGGGGGTCTCTATGATTATATGCACATTCAAAAGCGACCTGCGAAACACCGAGCATCTACTTTGGCCGGCAAAATGGACATCAATCCTTGTTGTTTTGGCGAGGTTGTTTTTCGGTGGAATAAAGTTTATGGTGAGTCACGCAACGTTCACTCTGGTGCTTGGAGTTTGCCTTGGTCGCGTACCAGGCGAATACAACCTTTAGGTATGGATTAACAAACCAGAATATGTTGTGTGATATTGAACGAATCCTTACGACTCCTTTCGAGAAAGTGATATCAATCTGCTGGGGACGCCTGCAGCAGGGGGCCGTCTTCTTTGGAACGGTTAACAACTTGCCCAGATGATGAGATGGGATGGGGTTGATAAATTTGAGCGGTGTCTGCAACGGTGTTAGTAGATATAGAGTATCTCGTATTTGTTAGAGAAAAAGTAGTGTTGTTTCTGTATATACATGGATGTAAACATATAATTTTATATTATCTTCTTTGCTACTGCATTCCTTAGCTGTTCATTCCGACAATTTCTTCTACCGTGTAGCATCATCTAAAAGTTCCGAAGTGGTTATCACCGGTAAATAAAATTTCAAGATGCATAAAACTTGGTTTGGTATGAAAAAGGCAAAAATGTCAGATGACTGGATGGGAGGGGGGGGGGGGGGTGTTTTTATATGCATATCAAAGTGAGGGAATTGGCGGGTAAAACGGACGTCAATCCATCTTGCGGCTGAGAAGGTTTTTTTTTTGGTGGGTAAATTGGTAGATCTTTACAGCAGGGTGGTTTTTGAGGGGATTTATATATAATCTCGCGAAAAAGTTGAGGTGAAATTTGGGTTGAGGGGCCTCTAGGGATCAAGTAACCCCGTTACAGCATCCCATTGTTTGCTTCAAGTGATGTTTTCTCGACTACCTACCCAACTCCCCTCAGTGATTTCTCTCGCTGGAGTTAGCTGTTGACTTTGCTGGATGCGTGATTCTTTTGTTTTAATTTGTTCATATCGCCATTTTCCCTTCTTCATTAGTGGTCTTCTGGTTCGCGTGTCTCGGTACAGGGGATCACGTTATAGATCGCGTGTGAGGGTTTGAAGGGCGGTAATCTAAGGATATCGTGGCGTAAAAACACCTTTTTCACTACGCTTTAATAGCGAGCGGGGTTTTTTGCGAGTTTTAGAAAGGTAATTATATAGTTCGGTACCCCACAGGAACAGAGTAGGTACAAGTACAGCTTGACAACTCATTGCACTACTTACAACATCATATCAATCACGTTTGAGAACCCTGATAGGCATCGCTAACATTGTACCATGATTACACATGCTGATTTATGATCCTATGGGTACCTAATTTTGGTTCATTATTTTCAATAATGAACATTTGGGATCAAGCATGAGAAAGAAGAAGAAAAAAAAATCAACTCCCCTCCCCGTCTAAATTTTATGGTTTCAGTTTCAAGGGTGGTACGTAGAGTAGGTACATACGTAGAATCCGAAAATGGAATGAACCCTCCACCGCACTTTGTTTTTATTTTTTTATTATTAATACGAACCAGAATTATTGAATTTTTTTTCAAGTCCCATTTGGGGTCTAGTTAGTCCCCGAAGCTCTGCGTCACTGTCAGTCATCTCTAGGGGTTGAAATTTTCAGGGCGCCGTTATCTCATTTTGTTGACGTTTTTAAATGTATCTCGAACTTGAGCATTTTTGAGACCACCCGGAGCATTGTACCTCGCGCATTTTTATGAAACTGTAATTTCCGGGCCGGCTTCAGTACTCGATTTAGGGCTTTCCTGTGGGGGAGCTCAAGGGTAGTTACTGACTAAAGAAAACATTGATCTACGCAGAAGGGGCATATATACAGGTAAATAATAAACCGTTGTGTAGTAATTTGCAGCTTTTTCTCCGTTGACCATTTTATAGAGCAACGTAAAAGTGATCGATGGACGAGAAAAACTCGCTTAATTAACTGGAATCAGGGTTAGTTGGTAGTTTTTTCGAGTACCTAGGTATGACAAGACAAACGTTCTAGGCAAAGTTGATGTACCTACCTAAGGTGGGTGAAACTAGAAGAAATTGTTGTATCACTTTTGGTGGATTGTCGCTCCCTGCCCTGTAACTCGTGCATTAAGGGCAACCAAGATATACTCGTACAAGAGTTATAATTCCTTTACATTAAATTTTGAAATAAACCTAAGTTCTAAAAAAACACCGCATTCTTCTCAATTTAAACAACGTAAAATGACTTCTGGAACAAGTGCAGAACTAACCATAATAAATTAAGTAATTCATTATTAGACTATCTCGTATTTACAAATCCGTGAGGATAACATAACTGGTCTTAAAGAAAATAGTGGAGCGGGAGGGAGTTTTCACATACTTGAAGTTTCCCTATTTCGTGGGATAAAGTCATTATTTTGATATTATTTATTTGCGTGAGGAGCACTCAAGGCTATCTAGGGACGCTAAAACCGAAAACCTTCATACCTACATACAGTGACCAACTGTTTACACCAGAACAAGTTAGTAGTGTTACCCTTCCCTCCCACCCTATACTCGGCTCCCTCTGGGGGTCTTTGGTGTTTATTTTTCGTACACCCATTTTAAGGGGCCCTTGAGGACAATTTAGTATCAAATTTCCACTCTCGGGACCATCAGGCGCCGGAGTTATAAAAGTTTGTAAATAACTATTTTTTCACGTTTTTCTACTTTTGTTATGATTCTTCTTTGACAGGGCTGCAGCCTCACAGCCTTAACGGATTGAGTTGACATTTTGCACACAAATTCATTATTTCGTTATGATCCAAGGTGGTGCCTTTTGTGCATTTTGCCGTCCCTGCCCGATTTTGAAATTTTCTGGTGAAATGAAATCAAAATAAGTTCAGTTATTTTAAATATCATTACAAATAATACGTTCTGGTGGAGCAGGGTAGAACGAAAAACAAAACAAAAAAACATGTAAAAACAAAAGAAACAGTGAACTTAGCTTTACTTCAATAGTGGAACTACCCCACTACAAGGAACGAGGTTCCGCGTTGAGTGGGGGAATGTAGGTAGACCAAGGAAATATATATCCGAATTTATGCTCCAGAAAATATAGGTAGAGAAACCTCACCACCACTACTCAGTGCACAATACTCACGCACCATATATTTATGCTGGAAAGTAAGTTTTCAAATTCTGTGTGTCCTTTGGATATTAACCTTGTGAAGACGTGCTTCTTAGATACACTAATTTTAGGCAAAATTGCGTCGGACATGGGTTGAGGCGAAATTCTTAATATAAAAGGTAAAACAAAATAGACATGACGACTAGTGCTCTTCGAGCGCAAATACGGGATGTGTGTGAGGCTCCTATTGGCTTGACGGAAAACGTATCGTTCATAGGTTGGGCATAGATGGGGTTGGGCGATAAAATGATAATATAGGAGTGCAGCTTTAATGTACAATTGATCAATAGAAAAAACAAAGGTATAAGTAGGTAGGTACTGAGCATTTTTTTTTGTTGGTATACCTCATAGACAGAGCTGAAATTTTGCACACACATTTGTTAGGTACGCTCCAAGAAAGTGCCTTTTTTTCATTCCTCCCTCCCCATTTGAACAATTTTAGGTACATAGGTAGGTTTTTGGTATGTAGGCACTGACGAAAAAACGCTGCAAAGTCCTTGTCACATGGGTCTATTATTCTACTGGACATGCCTACAGAAATTTTGGCTGTTCATTTATTGTTTCTTTCATGTGCAGTTACTAAAATTGATATTATTGACGGTTTCCACCAATTTTGGCCCCCAAAAACCCGAATTATGCTCGGTTTTTTTTATACAGATTATTTTTGATCATTGATAGTACCATTTAATTGTCTTGATTCACCTGTTGATACTGCTTGTGTTATTATAAAAATGTATGGTGATTTCAGACAATTTTCCATGTTTTTGACTAAAAAAAATTAATTTCGGGAGCTCAACCTTCGTTACAACCTCAATTCTTCACTCTTCGGTCAAAATCAACTCAATATTCGGTCTTTTCGCCCTAAAAACCATGGAAAACGATACCACCCAAGCTCATGTTCACTACGTAAATTTAAGGATGAAATTTAACGTAAATTTAAGGTTGACATTTAACGGAACTATAAGGATGAAATTTACCTAACGTAAATTTAAGGCTGAAACTTCGTTAGAACCCCAATAACACCGCTGGGTATATTCCGATTGGGCTGCAAAGTGTTGGGACACAACTAGGGCCCAAATGGAGCATGTGTGCGAAAGAACGAACTTATTGGACCGAAAATAAAGCCGGTATGCGTGATACGGCATATGGCGTACGGCGGACAGCGGACGGACATTGCACTTTTGGATTCTACGCACCTTGAAACGTAAAAGAAAAAATTGTGAGGGGGTGTTATCAAATTTTTTTGCTGAGCGAATACATCCTAGGTGTATTATTCACAGAATAATAAAGCAAAAGTTGACTTCATCATTCAGTGTAAAACTATGTGATATTCCCACTCCCCCTCCATCACCCTGTTGTAAAAATTGATTCCCCAAAAAAAGTAAGTAGGGACTGTGTAGGTACTAGGTAGGTAGTAATGAGTAAGTACTAAGTAGGTAGTACTCAGTAGCCCTGAGGGCCTTAGGCCCTGCAATTTCAGACAACTGAAATAAATAGTCAGTATTTTAAAATTTCAGTGCCCGTTCGGAATGAACATTTTTGTAGAACCAATTCACAAATAATCAATAATTGTAGCATATTCGTACTTTATTCACAGCCTTCTGATGCGATCGATCTGTTCAGTCCGTTGAGCCTTCGGCTCCTAAAAACGTCCTAATAGCCGTCGGGTGGAGGAGCCAATCGATTCTATCACCCGGGAAAATGCGATCGTGATAAGAGAAGGTGTTGAGTGATGAGTTGGAAAGAGGATCCCGAGGGTTAGTGATATGATGGGACGATACACACGGACTGGCGTCGCTCTGAGGCTCTGAAACGCCGAAGATGAGATAACGCGGGAGGTCATGGGCCTGTGGGCTCAGCGAAACCGGACCCGCCTGTCATCGGACTGCGATCCCCGGAGCTTTTATATCCAACCACCTGTCTGTCACCAGTGTTTCAGCCTCTGGATTCCTTAGGAGTGACGTCGTAACCCTTTGTAAATATTTCAACAGAAGGTAAAATTGCAAAACCATATACCTACCTATTTATTTATTTATTTTGTTGATTACGGGCAAGCCCAATTACACGGATAAATACAGCGTGGAAAAACAAACGAGAAAATAATATTATACAACACCATTGGAGCAAACAAATTTAAAATAAATTACAGTAAATCAATTTCGCAAACTCGGTGAGGAGGCTATGATTGATCTCAATTTCTTTGCAGAGTCGTTAAAGAAATCGTAGTCTGGGTATAGATTCAGAAGCAGGTTGGCGGACCGGGGTAGACGATGAAAAGGACGATTGAGGTGATAGTTGGTTGCGGAGAATGGCACATGAAAGAGAAGAGGCGAGCGCGACGAGACTCTGGGGATCGAAATGTCTATTCTGGCCAGAAGACAATAATGAGAGAGACTATAATGAAGGAGTCGATCAAACAAAGGACCCCGCACACTTCTTATGGTAAAGTGGCTTCGGTCAAATTGGCTGAAATTGACATATATGTTATGTATTTTGACCTCCTGAACAAAAGTCTCAATGGGCACAAAAAAATCTACCGTCAGGATTTTGAGCTATGGCCAGATTTTTAAGCGCTTCAAGTTCGACTTTTGAAACACCTTCAATTGCTTATATCTCTCTGGGGATGCATTTTAGAGAAAAAAGTGCACGAGTAAAATCGTCTTAAAATCGTCCAAACAACTCGATGCCATACTTGTTTTAAGTCAAAAAATGTTTCTTCATTTTTGGCCAGTAAGTCCCCGTGTGGTTATGTATAAGAAAATAATATAAGAAACGTTGAGAAACATTTTTTGACAAACAAGTATGGCATCGAGTTGTTTGGACGATTTTAAGACGATTTTACTCGTGCACTTTTTTTCTCTAAAATGCATCCCTAGAGAGATATAAGCAATTGAAGGTGTTTAAAAAGTCGAACTTCAAGCGCTTAAAAATCTGGCCATAGCTCAAAATCCTGACGGTAGATTTTTTTGTGCCCATTGAGACTTTTGTTCAGGAGGTCAAAATACATAACATATATGCCAATTTCAGCCAATTTGACCGAAGCCACTTTCCCATAAGAAGTGTGCGGGGTCCTTTCTGCCTTATTGGGAAAAACATCTGATCATGGATATGACATGTCTGTTTTTCGGAGTAAGGGAGAAATTAAGTAATTTGCATGGAGTGATAGATGATTAAAGTCGTGAAAAAAAGTGAACTACACTGACAAAACTTATTTTTATTTATTCTAACCACATGCACTACATGTAGGGATTGATACATCAGTAATGCTGAGTAAAGGTTTGTGGTATGAAAAATATGAAATGTTTTACCAAATTACAGCTTCATAGAGTGAATAGCATAGAAATTAGCTTTAGATGCCACTCAGCTGATCCGGGGCCTCGGCAGCGTCAAGTTAAATTCCTAAGGAGCCTACATACCAAATTACAGCTTCATAGAGTGAATAGCATAGAAATTAGCTGTAGGAGCAACTCAGCTGATCCGGGGCCTGGGCAATGTCAAGTTAATTCCTAAGGAGGCTACATACCAAATCACAGCTTCATAGCGTGAATGGCATAGAAATTAGCTTTAGGAGCCACTCAGCTGATCCGGTCCTATGCTGCTTAAAGTGTAAGTCCTGAGGAGGCGACGTGCCAAATTTCAAGTGTCTACCACCACGAAAATAGCGCTAAACGACGTCACATTTTTCGTTTCACGCAACTTTTGGAATGAACCCCAGCCATGAGACATATCCATGTCAAAAGTAATAATACAAAGGCAAAGGCTCTGGTTTACTGAAAACCCAAACATAATATGAGCAAAATTTAAAATGACGTTCGATAAACTGTACAATTTTTCAACATAGTAGGCCGTTTCAATTCCCAAATTTCGGAGTACCTAGGTACGTGCTTTCTAGTGGTCGGTACCAGCGTTACGGTTTTCTCCGACTACGTCCTATAGGTCCTGATCTTTTGGTAGTGTTCCCTACCCTAATTCCCCATCACGTAGCTTAGTGAAAGTAGCAAGGCGTGAGATCAAGCCTGAGGGAAAATAGCCCACTCTAATGACTCCGAAACGGACTCAAGAGTTTTTCAGCCGGAATATGGAGTGGCGTCGTCTTGCTGTATTCAACGTAAATTTAAGGCTGAAACTTCGTTAGAACCTCAATTTTCCACTCTTTGGTCAAAATCGACTTCATATTCGGTCTTCTCGTCCCAAAAACATGGAAAACGATACCTCAAAAGCTCATGTTACTAACATGTTACTAAAACACAAAAAGTACCTATTTTTATGCACATTTTCACTCATAACACCCCTGGGTATATTCCGATCGGTGAATTATTGGAAATAATAAACCGAAATGTAGTCACGAAGGTGAAGGTGTTATTGGCACAAAATATTGGCAAAGGTGATTTTTTTCATACCTGTTGCCCCCTCTAACATCCCCTGTCGCTCAGTACTCAAACTCGAGACGGGCTTGGCTATGTATTGTTGTGGGGGGGGGGGGGGGGCAGTGGATTTAGCTCGAAAAACCCCTGGGGAAACATGTGCGTGGCGTCAAAAGGTAAAATAATATAAGAAGCGCGTTGGTGTGGCGGGAATGCGGGAATAAAGTGCCGAAAGAGGGTAAGAGAGGGGTCGATAGGAGCTGGAAGGCGGGATTTCGTGAGCGGGGAGGTCCCACCTGTTTATACGGGATAGGGGCAAGGTTTGGGGTTCAAACGGGATTTTTAGGGGCGCGCGTGTTTTTGAGAGTTTTTTTTTTCTCTCCGACGGGGGTCGTTGCAAGGGTTGCCATCCTCTACCGTTAACATACATTACGGAGTCCTTCCGACAACCTACGTCACGGGACGGTTATGGCCCGGAGACCGTGAGAGTCATGAAAGGGGAGGAAACGGCCATTTCTGTAATGGACCAACGGAAATTAATAACGCGGAGGGGGATTATTAGTGTTTTTTGGTGGTGGGGGAAGGAAGAACCCGTTATCCGTTCTTGTGGCTTTGGACCCTCTCCCACCCTTTCTAATCCCTTGATCAATCCATTAGGAACCTGAGGTCCTGGTATACATAACGTACAAGGGTTTGAGCTTTGTGGGATGATGTAGTGGTGGGGGGGGGGGTTTAAGGGGGGGTTTTTTTTTTTTAAAGGCAGTTTCGTAGAGTTGGATAGCAGAGCGGATTGGAGTTTGTACCAGTAAATGGCGGTGGAACGTGGTAGAGGGAGGTGAAGGGAGATATCGAGCAAGAAATCCAAGAGGCGGTCAGACGGGAATCGTGAGGGGCCTCACTTACATTTGGCGCTTCTTCCCCCCCCCCCCCCCCCCCCCTTACCACCCCATACCACCCCTCACTACCACACAACCAGTCTAAAAACTCCCCACCATAAACCTCTCCTCTGAGAGTAATATCCCCGGCGAATTCATGAGTCTCCCCTCCCTCCCCCGCCACTCCACTCCCCTCATCACCATTCCTCATCACCCTAACTCCCCAGTACCCAACTCCAGTGTAATTGATCACGCTGACGTGAGTTTAACTTTCATGAGGCCGAGCAATTCAAGACCACCGGACCGTCCACAAATTACAACATAATAACCGCCAAATGCTTATTTCATTACATTACACCTTCAGACATTTCGAGTGAAGTAATAACAGCATCTTTGAATACGTAGATGAGTTTGGATTTATCAAAAACGCTGCAAAGTCCTTGTCACATGGATTAATTATTCTTTTGGATTTGCCTACAGAAATTTTGGCTGTTCATTTATTACTTCTCAAAAACACAAATCAAGCGCTCCTGTTTTTTTTTTTTTTTTTTTTTTACAAATTTATTATCTTAGATCATTAATAGTGCCATTAAGAGTGAAGAATTGGGGTTTTAGCGAAGGTTCAGCTCCCAATATTCATTTTTTATGAGTCAAAACCCCGGGTAATTGTATGAAATCACCGTACAAGTTGTACAATAACACTAGAAGAAGTAGTGTCAACCGGAAAATAAAGACAATTAATCGACTTCATATTCCGTCATCGCGCCCTAAAAACATGGAAAACGATACCTCGCAAGGTCATGTTTACTAAAACCTCAAAAAAACGTCCAAAACCCCTATTTTTATACCCCTCCCCCTTCCCCGTAACACCCGTGGATGTATTCCGATCGGGCGGCCGAGCTGTGTAACCCACCTAGGACCCGAATAAATGTTCAAAAATTTGGACCCAAACTGTGTGCGGAAGAACGACAATTTTAGACCAAAATTTAGTGTAAATTTAAGGCTGGAACTTCGTCAGAAATGCAATATTTCGCTCTTTGGTCAAATCGACTTCATATTTGGTCTCCTCGTCCCAAAAAACATGGAAAACGATACATCACCAGCTCATGTTACTAAAACGCCAGAAAAACCCTATTTTTACACACATTTTCAATCATAACACCCGTGGGTATATTCCGACCGGACTGCAATGTTTCGGGACACAACTAGGGCCCAGATGGAGCTTGTGGCGAAACAACGAATTTTTTAGACCGAAAATGAAGACGGTATGCGTGATACGGCGGACGGACACTGGATTTTTGGAATCTACGCATCATGAAACATAAAAGAACAAATTTTGAGGGGGTGTTATGAACAATTTTTGCTGATGGAATACATAGGTGTGTTATTCGCAGAACAATAAAGTCGATGTTAAGATTCAAGTTGTCATCGATTCATCGGAAATGTTTCGGCCTTGTTGTATAGTCGCATTTGAGTTATCATAATCATGTTTCATGGTTACGTGCATTCAAGTAGATAGAAATCCATGGGTACTAGACTGCAGGGGCTTAGGTGATGACGTCAGGTGGTACCCTCGCTACGTTTAGGTCACTACCTCTTGTGCTAATATTCCGGCCGTTTCTCACATTTCTTTTATATAATATTATTCCGTTATCATTCATTCTCAATATTTTGGTTTATTATTTTCAATAATGAACCATTGGAATCGAGCATGAAAAAAAAATTCTTACCCCCCCTCAAAATTTGATGGTTTACGTTTCAAGGTATGTAGAATCCAAAACTGCAATAAAAATATTTCTGTCTGTCCGCCGTACGCCGTACGCCGTACGGGCCACTTTTCTTAGTTACCATGAAAAAAAATTGATGAAATTCGGGTTATAGGTTCCGTTCGGCGTCTAGTTGGTCCTCGAAGCTCGACGTTACTGTGAGTCATCTCTAAGGGGTTCAAAATAGGGGTTGAAATTTTCAAAACGCCTATACCATTTTTTTACGTAAATATTTTTACGGTTTTAAATAGTTCTTGAACTTGCGAGTTTTTTAAGACCATCCGGAGCATCGTACGTCCAGCCGTTCGTTCACAGTAAGGCCCCGAAGTTTGCACCGACAGGCATTTTCGACTCCAGTGTGAATGAAATTGTATACAATTCAAACCAAATCTCGTAACCAGAGACGCGCCCACAATAGGAATTTGTGAATACGGCCAATCATTGGTAGGGATCACCTGATTATATTGGCGGAGTATGAAGTCGAGTTGGTTGTTCTGTGATATTATTTAATTTGAAAAATGATGGCTCTATTGGAGTTTGTTGGTAGGTAGTGAAACTTGAACAAACGTTGAAGTATTATTGATGGGTAAATTATTACTACGGTAAATCATTACTCAACGGTAAATTATTGCACAACGGTTCATTATACCATCTACGTAGAAGGGGCTGGAGTTTGTTGGTAGGTACTTTTGCAACTGTTTTCACTCCTCATCAACAATTTCTTTTCAGAACTTCATTATGTGTGTTTCTTTTTGTTAGGTACTGTTTGTCATCGGCAGAATTATTTTAGCAACATTTAACTCGTGATTTAGGTAGGTACCTAGTAACGAGTACGGGGTTAGGTACTAACCTACGGAGGGTCTGCGATCTACATAATATGCATATAATAGAATAGTACATATCATATTATATAGACGGGTTATCTATACATAGAGCTGTGATCTGTAACAGAAGGGTATTCTATACAAAATAATAAACCGTTGTGCAGGGATTTGCAGCGTTTTTCTGTTGAAATTTAGATACCCACGAGTCGTCAGGCCAATCATGTAGATTACAAATTAATACGAATTATTTAAAAGCAAACGTAAAATAGTTCCATTTATTTTAAAACGACAGAAATTTGCCGTAGTCGTCGCTTGACGGTCTTTCCGCTGAAGAACGCGAATTGTGAAGTCTTCATCTTTGTCCTCCAATACCAACCGAACTGCCCCCCTAATCAGACCCCTACTCATTTTGTGGGTGGAGAATAATAATAATAATATCAGCAATAATAATAATAATAGAAGAACTAACTGGCAAGATGGCGAAGTGTTAAATGCTTGATTTAGGACGATGACCGCCCAAAATCGGCTGGCTAGTTTTGATCGTCGATTTGTGTTTGATCATTGATTTATCTTAAACGAGGTTGGTGAAACCCGACCTCGTTAACACTTGACATCTTCGGTTTAAGGCTAAATGTAACGCTTTTAGTTGCAAAACCTGCCACCACGTGGCAGCACCAAAATGAAGGAAATTTCCTTGACTCCTCACAGGAGAACGAATCAAGATATTTTGAATCTGAAAACGGATTTGATAAGATATCAACCCATAGTTTGGACGAAATTGGTTTAAAAAATTTGCACAATTTTTTTGCGCACTGTTCAAAAAAATTTTTGATTAAATTGAAACTTTTTCAAAAATGTGGCCTTATACAGCAGTGTGCCCATGCATGCAGTGTACAAATCCGTTTTCAGAATTTCGATCGGTCAAAAATTACGATCGTAATCCTTAAGATTGGTGAAACAATAGATTGGAAACAATAGTAGGGCTGACGGGGTGGAGGAGTGCGCGCGCGAGAGGGGGGCATTTTAGTGAGGTGGGGCCGCCTCGACCCCTCGGCCGCCTGGACCCCTCGCATGAACATTCTCGGAATCGAGTCTTCCTGATGTTGGTTGGAAAAGAAGTTTTGTCTGTGAGCAGGATTGGGTCATAGCCAAGTCAAATTGGACTTGTGCTTGCTGCCTAATAAATGTGCACGAGCTGGAAATTATTTTAATCGAATTTGGGCATAATACGAGTAATGTGAGTTTGCGACGGACTCTGGCTTGTGCTAAACTTTTGAGAGCCAAGAAACTGCGAAATTTTCGGACCTTTTTCAGCTTTTTCGCTTCTCGAAAACTATTTTCACTATAATTATGCTAGAATAAGGAGCATAAAATTGCGCGTCGATTGGAGTTTAGTACGTCAAAATCGCTTCAGCCATTTAGCTAAAATCGCCAAAAATAAGTCTTTTTTCGATTTTTCCCAAATTTGTCGATACGTCCCTAAAATTTTGATACGTGATTCCTAAAAGCACATATTTTTCAAAATAGGCTCAAATTTCACATTTTTAGACACTTTTTCCCAAAATTGGTATTTTCGGAAACTGGCTTGGTGCGGTATCCTAGAGTGTGATTGTCTCTTAGAAGATGAATAAATCGTTTGGGTTTATTATTCTGTGAATAATACACATATGTAATCGTTCAGCAAAAATTTTTTGGAACACCCCATCAAAATTTTTTCTTACACGTTTCAAGGTGTCTAGATTAAAAAAATGCAATGTCCGTCCGCCGTGTCACGCATAACTGCCTCAAAATTGGTCCAATTGAGTCGAAATTTGCACCAAATACTCACCTAGGGCAGACATGGTGCCCGCAAGCTTTTCAGCTCGATCGGACCAACGGTTTGGATTTTATGGACAAAAAACTGGCAAAAATGAGGCGTTTTTTAGGAGTTTTGAAGTGAAAACCGTTGAACGGGTAGTAACGCCCATAATTACCGTAAAAATGGTCGAATGTGATTCAAATTTGGAGGGTAGGTGGGGGTTGGTCCAAAGATGGTATCTATATTAGGGATGTTTGTTACCTAAAAGTATCGGGAAAAAACACGGGAAAAACGAATTAATGGCACATTGTTTATAAATGGTGAAAAAATTGTTTGACATTTTGATATTGATGGAGTACAGTTCTATATGTCCGCAAGAATAATAAACCCATGTGACAAGGACTTTGCAGCGTTTTTTATTTACTTTTGTACATATATTGTGATAACATAAATAGGTATATTATATGCTTTTTGCCGTGAAAAGAATCACAGTTTCACAGACAGACAAAGATTCGAATTTATAATATAATAAGGATAATACGGGTAGAGATAGAGATAATAATAACCCCTACACATATCCATGTCACGAGGTATCTGCTTACAGAGTACCTAGATAGTTCCTCTTATGAACTCGCCAAAAAGGTTGCCCAAATTCCAAGAAGCCACACTTCGATTTGATTTGGATTTGATTTTTTCGAAATCAGGTGACGTTTATGCAACTGTGTTTACACAACTATTATAGTCGATGAATCTGAATGGTATTTACTTTGCCAACAGTATGTACCTACCTGATGTTTTTGATGTGCCAAAACTTTATTACACTGCTCCAACAAAAATTGGCTTCACAAAAATGGACTTCTACAACAACGCGTGCGTCCATATTTCGTAACTCCGTTACCCAATTGTCATGGAAAATGTTGCGATCATAGTGTTTAGTAGGTTTCATGAGTCTGTTTGGTGCATTACTATGGTGCGAAACTTCAGTGTTCGATTTGCCGGAACTCTGGACACAATTTATAATAAGTATTATTATATTGTATTATTTATCATGACTGTGTATTTAACATGCTCCAACTTCATAAACCTTGTTATTATATTATAGAAAAATACGGAAAAAAATTGGATTTCACAACGCGGTTTTGAGAAAGGTGGTAGGTATGGGTATTATTTTAGCTGTATCTCGGAAACTATTGAGTCTACCGAGCCTATTCTAGTATTCTAGCAAATCTAATTCAGTTTCAAAATGTACACTTTTTGTCAAAAACGCGCTCTATCAAGGCCAAAATGGGGGAAAAACAAAAAAGTGCGAAAATTTTGAGGTTTCTCGCATTTTGACCAAAGTTTTGGGGGCCACCGTTGTCAAAAACATGGATTTTGCGTATCAGTGCACATCCCCTACAAGAAAAAAACTAAATCTACTACCCCCAACTTAGGCCCCCCTTTTCTCGTAGTCCACAAACGTGAGACAAAGCTTGACCCAATCCTGTTCACAGACAAAACTTCTTTTCCAACCAACATCAGGAAGACTCGATTTTGATGCCGACCTTGAGTAGGAGAATTCGGAGAACGTTCATACGAGGGGTCCAGGCGGCCGGCACCACCTCACCAAACTGCCCCCCTCGCTCGAGCGCACTCCTCCACCACGTCAGCCCTACTATTGTTTCCAATCTATTGTTTCACCAATCTTAAGGATTACGATCGTAATTTTTGACCAATCTCAATTCTGAAAACGGATTTGTACACTGTATGCATGGGCACACTGCTGTATAAGGCGACATTTTTGAAAAAGTCTCAATTTAATCAAAAAATTTTTTGAACAGTGCGCAAAAAAATTGTGCAAATTTTTTAAACCAATTTCGTCCAAACTATGGGTTGATATCTTATCAAATCCGTTTTCAGATTCAAAATATCTTGATTCGTTCTCCTGTGAGGAGTCAAGGAAATTTGCCCCTGATAGTGCTGCCATCTCTTATCTGAGAATCTCACTAACTTGTCGTTACATTTAGCCTTAATAAGTAAACGTTGATTAAAAACAGTGAAAAAAGGTGAGACTGGCCCTAAAAGTAAGGGTTCCACTAATATACGAGAATACACTGTTATACCGGTTTCAGTGATCAAACCTCGTCAGTAACAAACTTTAGTTATTGTATGTTATTGTTTATTACTGTTTAAACTTTGGTTATTGTTTGTTACTATTTGTTATGGTGTATTTTCGTGTATTAATGGAAATAGACAACCTTTCAATAACTCCGTTTTTATTTTGAATGATTATTATGCCAGCTCCCCCATACGATACATGATTAAAAATGAGCTGACTAAGGTGATATATTAATAATATATTACCACCGTTCGTCCAGACAGATTTATCGCTAGCTGACGAGGAAAGATGGCAAGGAAAACAACAATTTACCCCTAAAAGAACAACCTGATAACTGGTAACGTGCATAATTATCTATTTTAAAATACCAAGTTACTTACGGCCTCTACCTTTCGTAGCCATCTGAAGTGGCGATGTGGATTCCTTGTTCAATAACAGCGCACTTTTCGCTAAAATTACGCGCTCACAATGGTTTACAGAGCGAACCGCCATCAGAACTGCATTACTCCATATTTATACTTCAACGGTTTATTATTTATCTGTGTATTTGCCCCTTCTGCGTAGATCGATTTTTTCTATGGTCAGTACCTACCTTCGTGCTCCACCTCAGGAAAGCCCTTAGGTACTGGAGCCGGCCCGGGAATTATGTTTAATAAAAATGTGCGGAATTCAATAATGATTTGTTGTTATTCATGAAGTACCTACACCATTTTTATCTTTCATCAAATTACCTCCATGTTCTTAAATAAATATCACTACTCCCGGGAAAAACATGGGGTTTCGTTGTCCAGAAGTACGTAAATACCTAATTAATTTTTTCGTATCATTTTAGAACATTGTAACTACGTATTGAAATCGGTACATGGGTTTTGATCATTTCGCCGTGTGATGAAATACGCAAAACACCGTTCTAAAAATACCTACTCTTAAGCCTAACTGAACCCAAAATTCTGCGAGTAAACGCCCTCGTCTACCACATCCTAACCTTCCAAAAGTGGGATAGGGAAAGATCTCCGGGACTTGGTCGCTTTCAGTTCGAAATTGCCGCCTCAGTCACATAAAGGCTGAAGCCTACAAGATAGGACGCCGCGCCTGCCGAGGAAAAGCGTAGGAAATAATTCAGGAACAAAAAGTCGATGGGAACGCGGAGTTACGCCACATTTGTTAGGGAAAGATCTTTCTCCGAGCTGCATTCTTTATGAGGTTTCTGATCGCGATCCAAATTGAATTCCTTCGAGAGACAACCAGCCTTGCTCTTTTCTCCAAAAGTAGAAATCTCCCCTCTGTTGTTTCCTCCCCTTAAATAACCTAAGGCCAAATTTTTGCCCACTTGTTCCATCCACTTCTAGCACATTCATTTTTCAAATATTTTCAAAATTAAAAAAAAACGCTGCAAATCCCTGCACAAAGGTTTATTATTTTGTACAGAATATCCTTCCGTTACAGATCACAGCTCTCTGTGTAGATAACCCGTCTGTATAACATAATATGTAGGTACTAGTCTATACATATTATGTAGATCGCAGACCCTCCGTGGGTTAGTACCTAACTCCGTACTCGTTACTAGGTACCTACCTAAATCACGAGTTGAATGTTGCTAAAATAATTCTGTCGATAACAAACAGTAACTAAAATGGCAAAAAGAAACGCAAATAATGAAGTTCTGAAGGAAAATTGTTGATGTGGAGTGAAATAGATGCCCGTTCTGCGTAGATCACTGTTTTCTGTAGTCAATACCTACCCTCGTGGACAAGTATAATGGACCGTTGTGTAATAACTTGTCCATCAATAATGCTTCAACTGTTGTTCAAGTTGCAAAAGTACCGATCAACAAAATCCAGCCCCTTCTTGGTAGATGAACCGTTGTGTAGTAATTCATGGTTGTGTAATAATTTGCCGTTGTGTAATAATTACCGTCGTGTAATAATTTGCCATTGTGTAATAATTTGCCGTTGTGTAGGTAATAATTTACCATTGTGTAATAATTACCCATCAATAATACTTCAACGTTTGTTCAAGTTTCAGAAGTACCTACCAACAAAATCCAATAGTCCATCAAATCAAATGACATAATATCGCAGAACAACCAACTCGACTTCATAAACATCCTTGATTATAATCAGGAGCTCCCTAGTGATGATATGCGGGCCAGATTTATACCGTTTGATTCACGATCGTGTTGACGAAGCTTTTTGGTGCACACGAACGGCTGGACGCTAAGTACTCCGGGTGGTCTCAAAAAATTGTTTAGCTAAAGGCAAATTTAATAACGCAATAAAAACCATACCCTTCTATCGAAAGTTTTCGAGCTACGGCGTTCTGAAAATTTCAACACCTATTTTGAACCCCTTAGAGATGACTGACAGTAACGCCGAGATTCGAGGACCGACTAGACCCCGAACGGAATCTATAACCCGAATTTCATCAATTATTTTTCATGGTAACTAAGAAAAGTGCTCAGTACCGCGTAGGGCGGACAGACAATTTTTTTTTTAAATTGAATTTTCGGATTCTACGTACCTACAAACGTAAACCATCAAATTTTGAGGGGGGTTAGAATTTTTTTTCCGTGCTCGATTCCAATGGTTCATTATTAAAAATAATAAACCAAAATACAATAGGCGCTGAAAGGTGCTTCGATGCAACCTTAACACCATTTCAAACTACATCAGTCCATCAGATCGACCACATTATCTCACGGGAGTTGTCCTACTGCCAGCAGCGGTGGGGCGCTCTAAAGCGGTCGACTCGTCTCCTTTGAAGGGTAAAGGTGGGTATAATTAAAGCCGACTCGCCTTTCCACAAGCCGAAATGTCAGTTGGAGGACCGAGAGGTCGAGGGATGGAAAGGACAAAACGAGAAACTGCCTGCCAAAAACTCCGCAACACCGGACGTCGTAACTCTTTCTCGCCACGAAAAAAAAAACTTCTCCCACCTGCACGAGCCCACACAATTTGTTTCGTCCTAAACGGCTATTATACGCCTCGCGCCCATTAAACATCACATTGTTGATGAGGACAGGTGTGATATTTGATATCCCCCCCCCCCCCCCCACATCACCTTCTATCATCTGTTCCTTTCGCGATTCCACCATTCATCCTATAATACAAGTCAGAGGCTGAGAATGAAAGGGAGCTAGCGAGCCAAAAGTTGACGGGACGAATTTCCCCGTAAATCAAGGCGCCCGAAAACTCAGATGCCCATCCGTTTGGCTCATTTGCCGGACATTTTATCTGGTTACAAATGGTGTGTGAGTTTGGGACCCTTTCTGGCACAAGAAGAAGGAATTTGAGGAAGCTAGGCCACTTCTTGCATTCAACGGGAGGGCTAACAGTTTACAGTCGATTTGAAAAATCACCCGTCATTATCGAGAATCGTCTGAAGAATATTTTCAAGGGATTGGCGAAACGATAACAAACGTATTATCACGAACCTCTCCTTACCTTGGTTATTGTGTCCCCTAGGTGTGTATATTAATTACATAATATATGGTAGGGAGGACGAGTGGGTTCACTCACGAGATCATATTTACATTACTTCAAATACATACAATCCATACATTTTTTTGGTTTATTATTTTCAATACCTAATGAAACTTCGGAATCGAGCATGCAATTTTTTTTTAACCCCCCTCCCCCTAAAAATTTGATGGTTTATGTTCCAAGCTATTTAGAACCCAAAAACGCAATAAAAAAAATTTCTGTCTGTCCACCGTACGCCCTACAATGGCCGTACGCCGTAATTCGCACTTCTCTGAGTTACCATGAACCAAAATTCATGAAATTTGGTTTATAGGTCCCGTATTGGGGTCTAGTTGGTCCGCAAAACTCGGCGTTACTGTCGCAGTCATCTCTTAAGGGGTGGAAAAATAAGGGTTGAAATTTCCAGAAAGCCGTAGCTCGAAAACTTTCAGCAGAAAGGTATGGTTTTTTTGAAACGCTTTTAAATTGATCTTGAACTAAAACATTTTTTGAAACCATCTTGAACATTGCACGACCAGCTGTTCGTTTGCACCGAAAAGCTTCGTCAACTTGATCGTTAATCAAACTGTATAAATCCGTCCCAGATATCATCGCTAGCGATCGCCTGATTATAATCACGGATGGCTGCATGAAGTCGAGTTGGTTGTTCTGTGATATTATTTCATTTGAAAAATGATGGATCTTTTGGATTTTATTGATAGGTGCTTTTGCAACTTGAAAAAACGTTGCAGTACTATTGGGTAAAATATTACACAACGGTAAATTATTTTGTTGATAGGTACTTTTGCAACTTGAACAATCCTATAAGTATTGTTGGGTAAATTATCACACAACGGTAAATTATGTCACAACTGTTTATTATGCTATCTACGTAGAAGGGGCACCTATACAAGTAAATTATTACACAACGGTTTACTATTTGGCTTGCACTTCATGAATAACTACAAATAATTAATGATTGAATTATTGAATCCCGTGCCTTTGTATGAAACTTTTATTCTGGGGTCGGCTCCAGTACTCGATTTAGAGCTTTCCTGGGAGCTCGAGGGTATTGACACATGTTTAGGCTCCAAGGAAATACCTTTTGTGTAATTTGTCCCCCACCTCCCTTTGTCTTTTCAACGCCGTTGGGCGGGCAGCTTTTGGTTTATTATTTTCAAGAACGAACCTTTGGAATCGAGCAAAAAAAAAGTTTCAAGGTTTGTAGAATCTCAAAATATTAAAATTTGAAGAAGTCCGCCCACGCCGTACTTCGGACTCTTGCAGTGAACCAATAATTTATGAAATTTGGTTTTTAGGTCCCATTCGGGGTCTAGTTGGTCCGGGAAGCTCGACGTTAATGTCTAATGTCCGTAAAAACAGGAGTTGAAATACTTTTTATAGGAGTTGAAAAAATAAAGGGCTTGGGATTTTCAACGTTTTCACATCGATCTCGAAATTGAGAACTTTTTGGGACCACATGGAGCACACGTCCAGCCGTTCGTTTGTGCCTAAAAGCTTCGTAATGATGATCGTGAATGAACAATGAAACGGTACACAAACATCGCCAATATCATTGCTAGAAAACACCTGGTTATAATCACGCATGGCTCTGTGAAATCTAGTTGATTGTTCCGAGATATTACATATTTCATTTGAAGAATGATGGTTATTTTGGATTTTGTTGATAGGTGCTTTTTTACTTTGAAAAACGTTATGCTTCATGAATAGCAACAAATAATTAATGATAGAATTCTTGATTCCACTGCATATTTAGGGCTCTTGTGGGAAGCATGAGGGTAGGTATTGACCACAGAGAACAAGGGACATAACATAAACCGTTGTGTAATAATTTGCAGCGGTTTTGCTCCCCATGCAAAAAAAGCTCCCCACCAAACAGCGTTGGAACAAATTTCATGCTCGCCAACCAAGCTTGAATGAAACAGGGAACTGGCTGGTGGCGAACGGGAGGGGGGGAGTTTTTATTTATGCACATCCAAGAACTGCCCTGAAGTTAGCTGCATATTCAAAATCGAAAAGTTTAAACGTTTGCCACGGCTCGTCAGGTCAAAATTTTTGAATTTTGATCATGGGAATGAATTCAGCTACTCAAATGCTAGGAGGTATACCTTTTAGAATTTCGAAATTTTGATCCAAAATTTTAAAATTTTGCCCAACTTTAAACGTTTGCCCTGACCTTATCAATGACATATTTGATGTTCTGATTTCAAATTCTGTTAGTATATATTCTCCTCTCGATGGTATATCTTCCGGATTTTCGAAATTCGACCTTGAAATGGTAATATTCATGCCCTGAAGTTAGCTGCATATTCAAAAAGTTTAAACGTTTGCCACGGCTCGTCAGGTCAAAATTTTTGAATTTTGATCACGGGAATGAATTTAGCTACTAAAATGCTAGGAGGTATACCGTTTAGAATTTCGAAATTTTGATCCAAAATTTTAAAATTTTGCCAAACTTTAAACGTTTGCCCTGACCTTATCAATGACATATATGATGTTCTGATTTCAAATTCTGAAAGCTTATACCTTCCTCTAGATGGTATATCTTCCGGATTTTCGAAATTCGACCTAGAAATAGTCAGCTGCAACAACTGAGGCAAACATGATACACGGAAAATGGCTGTATGCTGACTTTAAACGCTTGCCCTGACCTTATCAGTGACATGTTTGATGTTCTGATTTCAAATTCTGAAAGCTTATACCTTTCTCTAGATGGTATATCTTCCGGATTTTCGAAATTCGACCTAGAAATAGTCAGCTGCAACAACTGAGGCAAACATGATACACGGAAAATGGCTGTATGCTGACTTTAAACGCTTGCCCTGACCTTATCAGTGACATGTTTGATGTTCTGATTTCAAATTCTGAAAGCTTATACCTTTCTCTAGATGGTATATCTTCCGGATTTTTGAAATTTGACCTAGAAATAGTCAGCTGCAACAACTGAGGCAAACATGATACACGGAAAATGGCCGTATGCTGACTTTAAACGCTTGCCCTGACCTTATCAATGACATATTTGATGTTCTGATTTCAAATTCTGAAAGCTTATACCTTCCTCTAGATGGTATATCTTCCGGATTTTCGAAATTCGACCTAGAAATAGTCAGCTGCAACAACTGAGGCAAACATGATACACGGAAAATGGCTGTATGCTGACTTTAAACGCTTGCCCTGACCTTATCAGTGACATGTTTGATGTTCTGATTTCAAATTCTGAAAGCTTATACCTTTCTCTAGATGGTATATCTTCCGGATTTTTGAAATTTGACCTAGAAATAGTCAGCTGCAACAACTGAGGCAAACATGATACACGGAAAATGGCCGTATGCTGACTTTAAACGCTTGCCCCAACCTTATCAGTGACATATTTGATGTTCTGATTTCAAATTCTGAAAGCTTATACCTTTCTCTAGATGGTATATCTTCCGGATTTTTGAAATTTGACCTAGAAATAGTCAGCTGCAACAACTGAGGCAAACATGATACACGGAAAATGGCCGTATGCTGACTTTAAACGCTTGCCCTGACCTTATCAATGACATATTTGATGTTCTGATTTCCAATTCTGAAAGCTTATACCTTCCTCTAGATGGTATATCTTCCGGATTTTCGAAATTCGACCTAGAAATAGTCAGCTGCAACAACTGAGGCAAACATGATACACGGAAAATGGCTGTATGCTGACTTTAAACGCTTGCCCTGACCTTATCAGTGACATGTTTGATGTTCTGATTTCAAATTCTGAAAGCTTATATCTTTCTCTAGATGGTATATCTTCCGGATTTTTGAAATTTGACCTAGAAATAGTCAGCTGCAACAACTGAGGCAAACATGATACACGGAAAATGGCCGTATGCTGACTTTAAACGCTTGCCCTGACCTTATCAATGACATATTTGATGTTCTGATTTCAAATTCTGAAAGCTTATACCTTCCTCCAGATGGTATATCTTCCGGATTTTTGAAATTCGACCTAGAAATAGTCAGCTGCAACAACTGAGGCAAACATGATACACGGAAAATGGCTGTATGCCGACTTTAAACGCTTGCCCCAACCTTATCAGTGACATGTTTGATGTTCTGATTTCAAATTCTGAAAGCTTATACCTTCCTCTAGATGGTATATCTTCCGGATTTTTGAAATTTGACCTAGAAATAGTCAGCTGCAACAACTGAGGCAAACATGATACACGGAAAATGGCTGTATGCTGACTTTAAACGCTTGCCCTGACCTTATCAGTGACATATTTGATGTTCTGATTTCAAATTCTGAAAGCTTATACCTTCCTCTAGATGGTATATCTTCCGGATTTTCGAAATTCGACCTAGAAATAGTCAGCTGCAACAACTGAGGCAAACATGATACACGGAAAATGGCTGTATGCTGACTTTAAACGCTTGCCCTGACCTTATCAGTGACATATTTGATGTTCTGATTTCAAATTCTGAAAGCTTATACCTTCCTCTAGATGGTATATCTTCCGAATTTTTGAAATTTGACCTAGAAATAGTCAGCTGCAACAACTGAGGCAAACATGATACACGGAAAATGGCCGTATGCTGACTTTAAACGCTTGCCCCAACCTTATCAGTGACATATTTGATGTTCTGATTTCAAATTCTGAAAGCTTATACCTTCCTCTAGATGGTATATCTTCCGGATTTTCGAAATTCGACCTAGAAATAGTCAGCTGCAACAACTGAGGCAAACATGATACACGGAAAATGGCTGTATGCTGACTTTAAACGCTTGCCCTGACCTTATCAATGACATATTTGATGTTCTGATTTCAAATTCTGAAAGCTTATACCTTCCTCTAGATGGTATATCTTCCGGATTTTCGAAATTCGACCTAGAAATAGTCAGCTGCAACAACTGAGGCAAACATGATACACGGAAAATGGCTGTATGCCGACTTTAAACGCTTGCCCTGACCTTATCAATGACATATTTGATGTTCTGATTTCAAATTCTGAAAGCTTATACCTTCCTCTAGATGGTATATCTTCCGGATTTTTGAAATTCGACCTAGAAATAGTCAGCTGCAACAACTGAGGCAAACATGATACACGGAAAATGGCCGTATGCTGACTTTAAACGCTTGCCCCAACCTTATCAGTGACATGTTTGATGTTCTGATTTCAAATTCTGAAAGCTTATACCTTCCTCTAGATGGTATATCTTCCGGATTTTTGAAATTTGACCTAGAAATAGTCAGCTGCAACAACTGAGGCAAACATGATACACGGAAAATGGCCGTATGCTGACTTTAAACGCTTGCCCTGACCTTATCAATGACATATTTGATGTTCTGATTTCCAATTCTGAAAGCTTATACCTTCCTCTAGATGGTATATCTTCCGGATTTTCGAAATTCGACCTAGAAATAGTCAGCTGCAACAACTGAGGCAAACATGATACACGGAAAATGGCTGTATGCTGACTTTAAACGCTTGCCCTGACCTTATCAGTGACATGTTTGATGTTCTGATTTCAAATTCTGAAAGCTTATACCTTTCTCTAGATGGTATATCTTCCGGATTTTTGAAATTTGACCTAGAAATAGTCAGCTGCAACAACTGAGGCAAACATGATACACGGAAAATGGCCGTATGCTGACTTTAAACGCTTGCCCTGACCTTATCAATGACATATTTGATGTTCTGATTTCAAATTCTGAAAGCTTATACCTTCCTCTAGATGGTATATCTTCCGGATTTTCGAAATTCGACCTAGAAATAGTCAGCTGCAACAACTGAGGCAAACATGATACACGGAAAATGGCTGTATGCCGACTTTAAACGCTTGCCCTGACCTTATCAGTGACATATTTGATGTTCTGATTTCCAATTCTGAAAGCTTATACCTTCCTCTAGATGGTATATCTTCCGGATTTTCGAAATTCGACCTAGAAATAGTCAGCTGCAACAACTGAGGCAAACATGATACACGGAAAATGGCTGTATGCTGACTTTAAACGCTTGCCCTGACCTTATCAGTGACATGTTTGATGTTCTGATTTCAAATTCTGAAAGCTTATACCTTTCTCTAGATGGTATATCTTCCGGATTTTTGAAATTTGACCTAGAAATAGTCAGCTGCAACAACTGAGGCAAACATGATACACGGAAAATGGCCGTATGCTGACTTTAAACGCTTGCCCTGACCTTATCAATGACATATTTGATGTTCTGATTTCAAATTCTGAAAGCTTATACCTTCCTCTAGATGGTATATCTTCCGGATTTTCGAAATTCGACCTAGAAATAGTCAGCTGCAACAACTGAGGCAAACATGATACACGGAAAATGGCTGTATGCTGACTTTAAACGCTTGCCCTGACCTTATCAGTGACATGTTTGATGTTCTGATTTCAAATTCTGAAAGCTTATACCTTTCTCTAGATGGTATATCTTCCGGATTTTTGAAATTTGACCTAGAAATAGTCAGCTGCAACAACTGAGGCAAACATGATACACGGAAAATGGCCGTATGCTGACTTTAAACGCTTGCCCCAACCTTATCAGTGACATATTTGATGTTCTGATTTCAAATTCTGAAAGCTTATACCTTTCTCTAGATGGTATATCTTCCGGATTTTTGAAATTTGACCTAGAAATAGTCAGCTGCAACAACTGAGGCAAACATGATACACGGAAAATGGCCGTATGCTGACTTTAAACGCTTGCCCTGACCTTATCAATGACATATTTGATGTTCTGATTTCCAATTCTGAAAGCTTATACCTTCCTCTAGATGGTATATCTTCCAGATTTTCGAAATTCGACCTAGAAATAGTCAGCTGCAACAACTGAGGCAAACATGATACACGGAAAATGGCTGTATGCTGACTTTAAACGCTTGCCCTGACCTTATCAGTGACATGTTTGATGTTCTGATTTCAAATTCTGAAAGCTTATATCTTTCTCTAGATGGTATATCTTCCGGATTTTTGAAATTTGACCTAGAAATAGTCAGCTGCAACAACTGAGGCAAACATGATACACGGAAAATGGCCGTATGCTGACTTTAAACGCTTGCCCTGACCTTATCAATGACATATTTGATGTTCTGATTTCAAATTCTGAAAGCTTATACCTTCCTCCAGATGGTATATCTTCCGGATTTTTGAAATTCGACCTAGAAATAGTCAGCTGCAACAACTGAGGCAAACATGATACACGGAAAATGGCTGTATGCCGACTTTAAACGCTTGCCCCAACCTTATCAGTGACATGTTTGATGTTCTGATTTCAAATTCTGAAAGCTTATACCTTCCTCTAGATGGTATATCTTCCGGATTTTTGAAATTTGACCTAGAAATAGTCAGCTGCAACAACTGAGGCAAACATGATACACGGAAAATGGCTGTATGCTGACTTTAAACGCTTGCCCTGACCTTATCAGTGACATATTTGATGTTCTGATTTCAAATTCTGAAAGCTTATACCTTCCTCTAGATGGTATATCTTCCGGATTTTCGAAATTCGACCTAGAAATAGTCAGCTGCAACAACTGAGGCAAACATGATACACGGAAAATGGCTGTATGCTGACTTTAAACGCTTGCCCTGACCTTATCAGTGACATATTTGATGTTCTGATTTCAAATTCTGAAAGCTTATACCTTCCTCTAGATGGTATATCTTCCGAATTTTTGAAATTTGACCTAGAAATAGTCAGCTGCAACAACTGAGGCAAACATGATACACGGAAAATGGCCGTATGCTGACTTTAAACGCTTGCCCCAACCTTATCAGTGACATATTTGATGTTCTGATTCCAAATTCTGAAAGCTTATACCTTCCTCTAGATGGTATATCTTCCGGATTTTCGAAATTCGACCTAGAAATAGTCAGCTGCAACAACTGAGGCAAACATGATACACGGAAAATGGCTGTATGCTGACTTTAAACGCTTGCCCTGACCTTATCAATGACATATTTGATGTTCTGATTTCAAATTCTGAAAGCTTATACCTTCCTCTAGATGGTATATCTTCCGGATTTTCGAAATTCGACCTAGAAATAGTCAGCTGCAACAACTGAGGCAAACATGATACACGGAAAATGGCTGTATGCCGACTTTAAACGCTTGCCCTGACCTTATCAATGACATATTTGATGTTCTGATTTCAAATTCTGAAAGCTTATACCTTCCTCTAGATGGTATATCTTCCGGATTTTTGAAATTCGACCTAGAAATAGTCAGCTGCAACAACTGAGGCAAACATGATACACGGAAAATGGCCGTATGCTGACTTTAAACGCTTGCCCCAACCTTATCAGTGACATGTTTGATGTTCTGATTTCAAATTCTGAAAGCTTATACCTTCCTCTAGATGGTATATCTTCCGGATTTTTGAAATTTGACCTAGAAATAGTCAGCTGCAACAACTGAGGCAAACATGATACACGGAAAATGGCCGTATGCTGACTTTAAACGCTTGCCCTGACCTTATCAATGACATATTTGATGTTCTGATTTCCAATTCTGAAAGCTTATACCTTCCTCTAGATGGTATATCTTCCGGATTTTCGAAATTCGACCTAGAAATAGTCAGCTGCAACAACTGAGGCAAACATGATACACGGAAAATGGCTGTATGCTGACTTTAAACGCTTGCCCTGACCTTATCAGTGACATGTTTGATGTTCTGATTTCAAATTCTGAAAGCTTATACCTTTCTCTAGATGGTATATCTTCCGGATTTTTGAAATTTGACCTAGAAATAGTCAGCTGCAACAACTGAGGCAAACATGATACACGGAAAATGGCCGTATGCTGACTTTAAACGCTTGCCCTGACCTTATCAATGACATATTTGATGTTCTGATTTCAAATTCTGAAAGCTTATACCTTCCTCTAGATGGTATATCTTCCGGATTTTCGAAATTCGACCTAGAAATAGTCAGCTGCAACAACTGAGGCAAACATGATACACGGAAAATGGCTGTATGCCGACTTTAAACGCTTGCCCTGACCTTATCAGTGACATATTTGATGTTCTGATTTCCAATTCTGAAAGCTTATACCTTCCTCTAGATGGTATATCTTCCGGATTTTCGAAATTCGACCTAGAAATAGTCAGCTGCAACAACTGAGGCAAACATGATACACGGAAAATGGCTGTATGCTGACTTTAAACGCTTGCCCTGACCTTATCAGTGACATGTTTGATGTTCTGATTTCAAATTCTGAAAGCTTATACCTTTCTCTAGATGGTATATCTTCCGGATTTTTGAAATTTGACCTAGAAATAGTCAGCTGCAACAACTGAGGCAAACATGATACACGGAAAATGGCCGTATGCTGACTTTAAACGCTTGCCCCAACCTTATCAGTGACATATTTGATGTTCTGATTTCAAATTCTGAAAGCTTATACCTTTCTCTAGATGGTATATCTTCCGGATTTTTGAAATTTGACCTAGAAATAGTCAGCTGCAACAACTGAGGCAAACATGATACACGGAAAATGGCCGTATGCTGACTTTAAACGTTTGCCCTGACCTTATCAATGACATATTTGATGTTCTGATTTCAAATTCTGTTAGTATATGTTGTGATCGGCTGCTCCTCCACAACTCAATCTATGTCTGAACATGCTGTAACTCAGAGTGGGGACCCCCCGACCCCCCTCTGATCTTGTCAGGGGACTATATAAGAGCCAGGGTGCCATCAATAAACAACCATTCTCAATCAAGCGATCGACTCGTCTATCCGACTCCCAATCACTACACTGGTGACATCCGACGTGAGAGCTCCACCGCCAGCGCCCGCCGTTTGACAGCAACGCAGCCCCGCCTCCGCTTCAACGAGCCCCACCACGCGCGGCCCCCACCGACGCCACAGCGGCGCCCCACTCTGACGCCCGCCTCGACGGCTACCGCAGCGCCTCCCGCTACTTCGCCCCACCATCACCGATCCTTATATAAGGAAACGGACGCCGGCGCCGAGCACACTTCCTGCTGACACCTCAACGGACTGGCACCTATGAAGAAAACGAAGATGACCGAGCAAAAACCGCAAGACACCCGAAGCGAGCGCTCCTTCACTTCTCAAGCTCCAGCCGTTTGACCCCGCATTTCCGCACGTCTGGTTCGCCCAACTCGAGATCATCCTCGCACAGGAAGGCCACACGACGCCACACGCGAAATTCACCCGAGCCTTCCTCGCTCTCGAACCTCGACAAGCGGACCTCTGCGCCGACATCAGCCCCTCCAACACCAGTAGCTACCAGACGCTCAAAACACGCCTTCTCGCGACACACGCACCTTCAGATGGTTCACGGCTCACCGCCCTCCTACAGCCGACATCCGACGACGAACTACCGTCGATCCTCGCTCGCCGACTCACCCGAGCACTTCCGGCCGACACACCCGCACCACTCGTCCGACACGTCTTTCTTCGAGCCCCCCACGAGAATTTTGGACTTCACATTGCGGCCCACGAAGAACAAGACATCACCCGGCTCGCCAAACACGCTGATCGCCTTCTCCCATTCGCACCAACTCTTCAAGCGGCTACCGTCGCCGAAGAAACAACAGTGATTCACAGTAGACGACACCGGCGATCACCGACGAGAACGACAGCGAATGAGCCCCGGTTTCCATTCCTTTTCGACGGCTACGAACCTTCCAACAGTACACGCGACGCACCGAACCACGCACACGAGATCGTCACGAAGGGACCCCCGTGCCATGCGAAACTTCGCCGAAAACCACCGGATTTCGGCGAATTACTAGCGGCGGGGGTCATTAAACCTTCCGAACCTGCATGGTCCAGGTCACTGCAGCATAGAGCCACACCACGAGCCGCTACGATTCTACGTCTTCAACTCGCCGCAAGCACAATCGAATCACGACCGCACGCTCACGTGGACTACCGACTCACCGCGCAAATTGACCTCAACCAACGCACGTTCCGTAGCCTCACAAAATTGCAGCATCGAACCACTCCACGAGCCGCTACGATTCTCCGTCTTCAACTCACCGCAAGCACAACAGAATCACGAGTGCACGCTCACGTGGACTGCCGACACGCAGATTTCAACAGCACAAAACGCTACCACGAACGATCTACCGTACGCCACTCACGATCCATCAATTCGCCGCCGCACCGCCCACGGCTCGCACCAACCCCGCAGGAAGTCCAAGCCTCGCACGCCAACGCAAAACAGCGCCCGAGCTACCGCACGAGCCACATACAGCACCGGCGGGATATCTCGCGCCCGCACCGGCACCCACGCCACTAATCGGCCACGACCCAAAGCCACCCCACGACAATGACCACAGCAGCCACCCGGACAGCCCACACGGACCCAACACACGCACCTCCCACGCCCGGCCACAGCCACAGCGACATCAACAAAATTTAATTAAAATTGAAAATTACTTAAATTCTGGGGGGAGCAGTGTTGTGATCGGCTGCTCCTCCACAACTCAATCTATGTCTGAACATGCTGTAACTCAGAGTGGGGACCCCCCGACCCCCCTCTGATCTTGTCAGGGGACTATACTCGTATAAGAGCCAGGGTGCCATCAATAAACAACCATTCTCAATCAAGCGATCGACTCGTCTATCCGACTCCCAATCACTACAGTATATATTCTCCTCTCGATGGTATATCTTCCGGATTTTCGAAATTCGACCTTGAAATGGTAATATTCATGCCCTGAAGTTAGCTGCATATTCAAAAAGTTTAAACGTTTGCCACGGCTCGTCAGGTCAAAATTTTTGAATTTTGATCACGGGAATGAATTTAGCTACTAAAATGCTAGGAGGTATACCGTTTAGAATTTCGAAATTTTGATCCAAAATTTTAAAATTTTGCCCAACTTTAAACGTTTGCCCTGACCTTATCAATGACATATTTGATGTTCTGATTTCAAATTCTGAAAGCTTATACCTTCCTCTAGATGGTATATCTTCCGGATTTTCGAAATTCGACCTAGAAATAGTCAGCTGCAACAACTATTTCTAGGTCAAATTTCAAAAATCCGGAAGATATACCATCTAGAGAAAGGTATAAGCTTTCAGAATTTGAAATCAGAACATCAAACATGTCACTGATAAGGTTGGGGCAAGCGTTTAAAGTCAGCATACGGCCATTTTCCGTGTATCATGTTTGCTTCAGTTGTTGCAGCTGACTATTTCTAGGTCAAATTTCAAAAATCCGGAAGATATACCATCTAGAGAAAGGTATAAGCTTTCAGAACTTGAAATCAGAACATCAAATATGTCACTGATAAGGTTGAGGCAAGCGTTTAAAGTCAGCATACGGCCATTTTCCGTGTATCATGTTTGCCTCAGTTGTTGCAGCTGACTATTTCTAGGTCAAATTTCAAAAATCCGGAAGATATACCATCTAGAGAAAGGTATAAGCTTTCAGTTTTTGAAATCAGAACATCAAACATGTCACTGATAAGGTTGGGGCAAGCGTTTAAAGTCAGCATAAGGGCCATTTTCCGTGTATCATGTTTGCCTCAATTGTTGCAGCTGACTATTTCTAGGTCGAATTTCGAAAATCCGGAAGATATACCATCTAGAGGAAGGTATAAGCTTTCAGAATTTGAAATCAGAACATCAAATATGTCATTGATAAGGTCAGAGCAAACGTTTAAAGTTGGGCAAAATTTTAAAATTTTGGATCAAAATTTCGAAATTCTAAACGGTATACCTCCTAGCATTTTAGTAGCTAAATTCATTCCCGTGATCAAAATTCAAAAATTTTGACCTGACGAGCCGTGGCAAACGTTTAAACTTTTTGAATATACAGCTAACTTCAGGGCATGAATATTACCATTTCAAGGTCGAATTTCGAAAATCCGGAAGATATACCATCGAGAGGAGAATATATACTAACAGAATTTGAAATCAGAACATCAAATATGTCATTGATAAGGTCAGGGCAAACGTTTAAAGTCAGCATACGGCCATTTTCCGTGTATCATGTTTGCCTCAGTTGTTGCAGCTGACTATTTCTAGGTCAAATTTCAGAAATCCGGAAGATATACCATCTAGAGAAAGGTATAAGCTTTCAGAATTTGAAATCAGAACATCAAACATGTCACTGATAAGGTTGGGGCAAGCGTTTAAAGTCAGCATACGGCCATTTTCCGTGTATCATGTTTGCCTCAGTTGTTGCAGCTGACTATTTCTAGGTCGAATTTCAAAAATCCGGAAGATATACCATCTAGAGGAAGGTATAAGCTTTCAGAATTTGAAATCAGAACATCAAATATGTCACTGATAAGGTCAGGGCAAGCGTTTAAAGTCAGCATACAGCCATTTTCCGTGTATCATGTTTGCCTCAGTTGTTGCAGCTGACTATTTCTAGGTCGAATTTCGAAAAACCGGAAGATATACCATCTAGAGGAAGGTATAAGCTTTCAGAATTTGAAATCAGAACATCAAATATGTCATTGATAAGGTCAGGGCAAGCGTTTAAAGTCAGCATACGGCCATTTTCCGTGTATCATGTTTGCCTCAGTTGTTGCAGCTGACTATTTCTAGGTCAAATTTCAAAAATCCGGAAGATATACCATCTAGAGAAAGGTATAAGCTTTCAGAATTTGAAATCAGAACATCAAACATGTCACTGATAAGGTCAGGGCAAGTGTTTAAAGTCAGCATACAGCCATTTTCCGTGTATCATGTTTGCCTCAGTTGTTGCAGCTGACTATTTCTAGGTCAAATTTCAAAAATCCGGAAGATATACCATCTAGAGAAAGGTATAAGCTTTCAGAATTTGAAATCAGAACATCAAATATGTCACTGATAAGGTTGGGGCAAGCGTTTAAAGTCAGCATACGGCTGTTTTCCGTGTATCATGTTTGCCTCAGTTGTTGCAGCTGACTATTTCTAGGTCAAATTTCAAAAATCCGGAAGATATACCATCTAGAGAAAGGTATAAGCTTTCAGAATTTGAAATCAGAACATCAAATATGTCACTGATAAGGTCAGGGCAAGCGTTTAAAGTCAGCATACGGCCATTTTCTGTGTATCATGTTTGCCTCAGTTGTTGCAGCTGACTATTTCTAGGTCGAATTTCAAAAATCCGGAAGATATACCATCTAGAGGAAGGTATAAGCTTTCAGAATTTGAAATCAGAACATCAAATATGTCACTGATAAGGTCAGGGCAAACGTTTAAATTTGGTCAAAATTTTAAAATTTGGGATCAAAATTTCGAAATTCTAAAAGGTATACCTCCTAGCATTTTAGTAGCTAAATTCATTCCCGTGATCAAAATTCAAAAATTTTGACCTGACGAGCCGTGGCAAACGTTTAAACTTTTTGAATACGCAGCTAACTTCAGGGCATGAATATTACCATTTCAAGGTCGAATTTCGAAAATCCGGAAGATATACCATCGAGAGGAGAATATATACTAACCGAATTTGAAATCAGAACATCAAATATGTCACTGATAAGGTCAGGGCAAGCGTTTAAAGTCAGCATACGGCCATTTTCTGTGTATCATGTTTGCCTCAGTTGTTGCAGCTGACTATTTCTAGGTCGAATTTCAAAAATCCGGAAGATATACCATCTAGAGGAAGGTATAAGCTTTCAGAATTTGAAATCAGAACATCAAATATGTCACTGATAAGGTCAGGGCAAACGTTTAAATTTGGTCAAAATTTTAAAATTTGGGATCAAAATTTCGAAATTCTAAAAGGTATACCTCCTAGCATTTTAGTAGCTCAATTCATTCCCGTGATCAAAATTCAAAAATTTTGACCTGACGAGCCGTGGCAAACGTTTAAACTTTTTGAATACGCAGCTAACTTCAGGGCATGAATATTACCATTTCAAGGTCGAATTTCGAAAATCCGGAAGATATACCATCGAGAGGAGAATATATACTAACCGAATTTGAAATCAGAACATCAAATATGTCACTGATAAGGTCAGGGCAAGCGTTTAAAGTCAGCATACGGCCATTTTCTGTGTATCATGTTTGCCTCAGTTGTTGCAGCTGACTATTTCTAGGTCGAATTTCAAAAATCCGGAAGATATACCATCTAGAGGAAGGTATAAGCTTTCAGAATTTGAAATCAGAACATCAAATATGTCACTGATAAGGTCAGGGCAAACGTTTAAATTTGGGCAAAATTTTAAAATTTGGGATCAAAATTTAGAAATTCTAAAAGGTATACCTCCTAGCATTTTAGTAGCTAAATTCATTCCCGTGATCAAAATTCAAAAATTTTGACCTGACGAGCCGTGGCAAACGTTTAAACTTTTTGAATATGCAGCTAACTTCAGGGCATGAATATTACCATTTCAAGGTCGAATTTCGAAAATCCGGAAGATATACCATCGAGAGGAGAATATATACCTACCGAATTTGAAATCAGAACATCAAATCTGTCACTGATAAGGTCAGGGCAAGCGTTTAAAGTCAGCATACGGCCATTTTCTGTGTATCATGTTTGCCTCAGTTGTTGCAGCTGACTATTTCTAGGTCGAATTTCAAAAATCCGGAAGATATACCATCTAGAGGAAGGTGTAAGCTTTCAGAATTTGAAATCAGAACATCAAATATGTCACTGATAAGGTCAGGGCAAGCGTTTAAAGTCAGCATACGGCCATTTTCTGTGTATCATGTTTGACTCAGTTGTTGCAGCTGACTATTTCTAGGTCGAATTTCAAAAATCCGGAAGATATACCATCTAGAGGAAGGTATAAGCTTTCAGAATGTGAAATCAGAACATCAAATATGTCACTGATAAGGTCAGGGCAAGCGTTTAAAGTCAGCATACGGCCATTTTCTGTGTATCATGTTTGCCTCGGTTGTTGCAGCTGACTATTTCTAGGTCGAATTTCAAAAATCCGGAAGATATACCATCTAGAGGAAGGTATAAGCTTTCAGAATTTGAAATCAGAACATCAAATATGTCACTGATAAGGTCAGGGCAAGCGTTTAAAGTCAGCATACGGCCATTTTCCGTGTATCATGTTTGCCCCAGTTGTTGCAGCTGACTATTTCTAGGGCGAATTTCAAAAATCCGGAAGATATACCATCTAGAGGAAGGTATAAGCTTTCAGAATTTGAAATCAGAACATCAAATATGTCACTGATAAGGTCAGGGGCAAACGTTTAAATTTGGGCAAAATTTTAAAATTTGGGATCAAAATTTCGAAATTCTAAAAGGTATACCTCCTAGCATTTTAGTAGCTAAATTCATTCCCGTGATCAAAATTCAAAAATTTTGACCTGACGAGCCGTGGCAAACGTTTAAACTTTTTGATTATGCAGCTAACTTCAGGGCATGAATATTACCATTTCAAGGTCGAATTTCGAAAATCCGGAAGATATACCATCGAGAGGAGAATATATACTAACAGAATTTGAAATCAGAACATCAAATATGTCATTGATAAGGTCAGGGCAAACGTTTAAAGTTGGGCAAAATTTTAAAATTTTGGATCAAAATTTCGAAATTCTAAAAGGTATACCTCCTAGCATTTGAGTAGCTGAATTCATTCCCATGATCAAAATTCAAAAATTTTGACCTGACGAGCCGTGGCAAACGTTTAAAGTTTTCGATTTTGAATATGCAGCTAACTTCAGGGCAGTCATCCAAGAGAGGTGTGCAACGCACCGAGCATGCTACTTTGGCGGGTAAAATGGATATCATTGCGGCTGAAGAGGTATTCCTGGAGGTAAATTTTTACAACAGGGTTATTTTGGGGGTACCGTTTAAGTGCAGCTGTGGTTAAAATCAATATGAATTAGTGAATCAGACAGTGATGAGAACGTGAAGAATAATAACTGTTGTTATTCGTGATAGATGGAGGTATCAAATTCCCAGAGCGTAACTGGAGCTCTATCAGGGTACTAAGGTGTCGATAGCGGTATGGTGAACAGTATAAATTTGTCAAGATCGGTTTATTCTTGAGAGTCGATCAGTTCGGAATTTAGTAGGGTCCATTTTTGAGTTTTCCACATAATGTTCTCTAAATAATTCTTATATGGGTGAATAGTGTTCATTAAGGAGTCGGTACATTTTGACGTTTTGTATTATGTGACGAGGGTACAACTTATTTGCCCTACATCATACAAGGAACAAGTGATCATTTTTGCTTATGAGCTAATTTACGGTAGTTACGGCCAATTGCATGTGCTAGTCGCGCACGTGGAGTGGATGTAGACGTCTTCTCAATGAAGACATCTCAGTGCGCACATACTCAAGAATAAATCAAACTTGACATTGTCTAGGCGGTCGAAAATCAAAAAACCCTTACTACTAGTATAAATTTGAGTAATAAAGTCGTTGTAATTACTGACATGAAATAGCTGTAAGCGGTCGGTAAAAACCAATTTTTTCCGATAAATGCTAACTTTTCTTCACCTAAATTCCACCAACCTTAAATTGATTTTCAATACGTTGACTCTGTCTGACCAAAATGATATCAGTATTTGATTGATAAACTCTGAATATCATGACTCAAACAAGAATATTCAGTCGTTTCAAATAATTTGTCCCAAGTATAGTTTGTATATGGACCTTACAACTACAGTTTATTGTCCACCGCATTGCGTTCTACTTACTTCGTCACGTTTCAACTTGAATTCAAATCCGTTTTCGCTCGTTTTGCGCCGAGTTTTCTTGAAGAAAAAAAAACACAATAAAACAAAACAATTTATCAGGTCTGATTGTTTTCCTTTCCAACTCGAAAAATATGTTTTTTTCCTCCTATTTTCTTTTTTCTATGGAAGTAATTGGCAGAGTGGGGTTGTGTTCGCCTACCTTTCCCTCAAGTTCAAAAAGGGATTATTAATAAAGTTTACCTCCCGAAGAGAGACTGAGTGGGTGAGTGGGGCGCCGGGTGAGAGGGGAGTGAGGGGGTTAGGGTTGGAAGGAAGGGGACAGAGAGAGAGATAGAGAGATGATGATGATGACGAGGATGATGAAATGATTTATTTACATTAATCTGTAGTTAAATTAGGGCTCGAAAGCCCTCTCTTCAAAAATGCACAGAAAGTAATTAGCTTCATCTAAAAGTACTGGTCAGGTTTAATGCTGTTAAGTATACAGAAATTACAAAATTAAATCGAAAGCGCTCTGGGGTTCAGTCTTGATAGGTACAAACTTAAAAACGCTGCAAATCCCTGCACAACGGTTTATTATTTTGTATAGAATACCCTTCCGTTACAGATCACAGCTCTATGTATAGATAACCCGTCTATATAATATGACTAGCTGTGTACCCGCGCTTCGCAACGGTAGAACAGACACCCCCTTTAGGACAGGCCCCACTCATAACAGATACCACCTTCTACTTTCAGCCGTTCTCATTTATCGATGCCGAGACAAACAAACAGACTGACACTATTTTATGATATATTATACTATTTGAACCGACGCGTGTTGCTGCGATTTAAATAAATGGAGCCAACGGTCATGTATTTTAATGTGCCTGTATCCCCCCCCCCCCCTCCTCAACTGATCAGAAACCTTCCCCAATGCCAACCCTAACTGCCTTTAACCCCCCCCCCCCCCCGTATCCTATGAACCCTCCCTACCTGGTTAGAAACATTCCTCAATGTTCACACAACAAATTCCCAAAGTTGCACTCCAATTGGTCAAGTAGTTTTGAAATTTCTGTAGACCGCCCCCCCCTCTCATAACCTGTACCCCCCTCCCACTAACATCCTGATTGAAGTACCACTTGAATGTACTCGTCGAGCTGAATCCAGAATCTAATTACAATCGGATTTACGTCCAACCGTTCAAAGTTATTATAAGCATAAACGTCCTCATAGAAGTGATTATAACACGTTTTTTAGTAGTATTTCATTCATAGCGTTTCCACGGATGGACAGATTCAAATGCGGATTTTTCATAAACCTTCCCAGATAATATCTGCGTCAAATGGTACCAGCCGCAACTTTCTACGTTCAGCCGTTCTCAATTGATGCCGAGACAAACAAACAAACAGACACTGTTCTATTATATGTATAGATATGTACTATTCTATACATATTATGTAGATCGCAGACCCTCCGTAGGTTAGTACCTAACCCCGTACACGTTACTAGGTACCTACCTAAATCACGAGTTAAATGTTGCTAAAATAATTCTGCCGATGACAAACAGTACCTAACAAAAAGAAACACACATAATGAAGTTCTGAAAAGAAATTGTTGATGAGGAGTGAAAAAAGTTGCGAAAGTATCTACCAACAAACTCCAGCCCCTTCTACGTAGATGGTATAATGAACCGTTGTGTAATAATGTACCGTTGAGTAATGATTTACCCTAGTAATAATTTACCCATCAATAATACTTCAACGTTTGTTCAAGTTTCACTACCTACCAACAAACTCCAAAAGAGCCATCATTTTTCAAATGAAATAATATCACAGAACAACCAACTCGACCTCATACTCCGCCAATATAATCAGGTGATCCCTAGCAATGATTTTGGTTTATTATTTTCAATAATGAACCATTGGAATCGAGCATGAAAAAAAAAATTCTTACCCCCCCTCAAAATTTGATGGTTTACGTTTCAAGGTATGTAGAATCCAAAACTGCAATAAAACTATTTCTGTCTGTCCGCAGTACGCCGTACGCCGTACGCCGTACGGGCCACTTTTCTTAGTTACCATGAAAAAAAATTGATGAAATTCGGGTTATAGGTTCCGTTCGGCGTCTAGTTGGTCCTCGAAGCTCGACGTTACTGTGAGTCATCTCTAAGGGGTTCAAAATAGGGGTTGAAATTTTCAAAACGCCTATACCATTTTTTTACGTAAATATTTTTACGGGTTTAAATAGTTCTTGAACTTGCGAGTTTTTTAAGACCATCCGGAGCATCGTACGTCCAGCCGTTCGTTCACAGTAAGGCCCCGAAGTTTGCACCGACAGGCATTTTCGACTCCAGTGTGAATGAAATTGTATACAATCCAAACCAAATCTCGTAACCAGAGACGCGCCCACAATAGGAATTTGTGAATACGGCCAATCATTGGTAGGGATCACCTGATTATATTGGCGGAGTATGAAGTCGAGTTGGTTGTTCTGTGATATTTAATTTGAAAAATGATGGCTCTATTGGAGTTTGTTGGTAGGTAGTGAAACTTGAACAAACGTTGAAGTATTATTGATGGGTAAATTATTACTACGGTAAATCATTACTCAACGGTAAATTATTACACAACGGTTCATTATACCATCTACGTAGAAGGGGCTGGAGTTTGTTGGTAGGTACTTTTGAAACTTTTTTCACTCCTCATCAACAATTTCTTTTCAGAACTTCATTATGTGTGTTTCTTTTTGTTAGGTACCGTTTGTCATCGGCAGAATTATTTTAGCAACATTTAACTCGTGATTTAGGTAGGTAGCTAGTAACGAGTACGGGGTTAGGTACTAACCTACGGAGGGTCTGCGATCTACATAATATGCATATAATAGAATAGTACATATCATATTATATAGAAGGGTTATCTAGACATAGAGCTGTGATCTGTAACAGAAGGGTATTCTATACAAAATAATAAACCGTTGTGCAGGCATTTGCAGCGTTTTTTCATCTCCGCCAAATTTCCTATTGTGGGCGCGTCTCTGGTTACGAGATTTGGTTTGAATTGTATACAATTTCATTCACACTGGAGTCGAAAATGCCTGTCGGTGCAAACTTCGGGGCCTTACTGTGAACGAACAGCTGGACGTACGATGCTCCGGATGGTCTTAAAAAACTCGCAAGTTCAAGAACTATTTAAAACCGTAAAAACATTCACGTAAAAAAATGGTATAGGCGTTTTGAAAATTTCAACCCCTATTTTGAACCCCTTCGAGATGACTCACAGTAACGTCGAGCTTCGTGGACCAACTAGACAGCGAACGGAACCTATAACCCGAATTTCATCAATTTTCTTTCATGGTAACTAAGAAAAGTGGCCCGTACGGCGTACGGCGTACGGCGGACAGACAGAAATATTTTTATTGCAGTTTTGGATTCTACATACCTTGAAACGTAAACCATCAAATTTTGAGGGGGGGTAAGAATTTTTTTTTTCATGCTCGATTCCAATGGTTCATTATTGAAAATAATAAACCAAAATTCATTCATGAGGTTCGCTTTAAGAGTTTTCAGTGAAGACTTTAAATCAAACAGTTCCTGATGTTCATAGAAAATTGATGCCGCCTACCACAAACGATTTACCATAGAACGAGGTTCTGTGTTTAGTTGTATTCAACAACTAAACCTTTCTTGTACTTCTATCATGGACTTTGCTACGGTGTACAAACTGCTTCGATAGGTAAGGTGGGCTGCCGAATTTCGTTAACTTGAAGACCTTTGCTCCGATCGCTGGAGTAAAATGCTCTTCAATCTTGAACCATTTTAATGTACGATAATGGGGAGTAATATGAGTGTCAGGCTTCAGGTTAAAAACGCTGCAAATCCCTGCACAACGGTTTATTATTTTGTACAGAATACCCTCCTGTTACAGATCACAGGTCTCCGTATAGATAACCCTTCTAAATAATATATGTGCTATGTAGGTTAGTACCTAACCCCGTACTCGTTACTAGGTATCTACCAAAACCGTTGTGTAATAATTTACCTGTATAGGTCCCCCTTCTACTGAGATGGAATAATGAACCTTTGTGTAATAATTTGCCCATCAATAATACTTCAACGTTTGTTCAAGTTGCACCTATCAAGTAGGTACCTATCAACAAAATCGAGCCCCTTCTTGGTAGATGAGCCGTTGTGTAATAATTAACCGTTGTGTAACACATTACCGTGGTGTAATAATTTACCGTTGTGTAATAATTTGCCGTTGTGTAATAATTTGCCATTGTGTAATAATTTACCCATCAATAATACTTCAACGGTTGTTCAAGTTGCAAAAGTACCTATCAACAAAATCCAGCCCCTTCTGGGTAGATGAGCCGTTGTGTAATAATTTGCCATTGTGTAATAATTTACCCACCAATACAATCCGTTGTAAGTTAGTTTACCATCGTGCAGTAATAATTTACCCATCAATAATACTTCAACGTTTGTTCAAATTTCACTACCTATCAACAAACTCCAAAAGAGCCATCATTTTTCAAATGAAATAATATCACAGAACAACCAACTTGACCTCATACTCCGCCAATATAATCAGGTGATCCCTAGCAATGATTTTATCTCCGGCCAATTTCCTATTGTCGGCGCGTCCCTGGTGACGAGATTTGGTCTGATGTATACAATTTCATTCACCCTGGTGTCGAAAATGCCTTTCGGTGCAAACTTCGGGGCCTTACTGTGAACCAACGGCTGGACGTACGGTGCTCCGGGTGGTCTTAAAAAACTCCCAAGTTCGAGAACTATTTTAAACCGTAAAAAAATTCACGTAAAAAAAAGGTATAGGCGTTCTGAAAATTTCAACCCCTATTTTGAACCCCTTAGAGATGACTGACAGTAACGTCGAGCTTCGAGGACCAACTAGACCCCGAACGGAACCTATAACCCGAATTTCATCAATTTTGATTCATGGTAACTAAGAAAAGTGGCCCGTACGGCGTACGGCGGACAGACAGAAATATTTTTATTGCAGTTTTGGATTCTGCATACCTTGAAACGTAAACCATCAAATTTTGAGGGGGCGTTAGAATTTTTTGTTCATGCTCGATTCCAATGGTTCATTATTGCAAATAATAAACCAAAATGAACCGGATGGGCTGCATTTTGTGCTGTTTGGAGGAGTACGTTCCGTTTTTCTTGGGTTAAATCGCAGTATGCGAGTTTTGCATAATCGACAAACGGAAAAACGAGGTTTTGAACCAATTGAACCTTGACATGAGTAGGAAACTAGTCGCCAAAGCTCTAAACCGATAAAGCCCTCCAAAAAACTTCTCTGTTAATATGGAAAGTTGGAAAATCCCACCCCATTAGCTACGCTATAGATATATTTTCCGAGACTGTTTACTTCGTACATTAACGGATGACTATTCGGAAAAACTTTATTAATATCGTTCAGTTTTCTGATTTGCGCTAATCGTGTGGATGAACCGATTATCGACGCAACACACTTTTTAGGGTTGATGGTTAATCGCGGTTATCGCACCTCATCACTAGTAAATGCTTAATTTAGCCATTCAAAATATTCATAAATATTCTCATATAGGTTTTCAACGACGACGACAAATAAATTTGCAGATCATCAGCGTACAAATTTATATATTTGCTACTCCTCAACACACCAGATAAATTTTAAATGCAGAAACAAAATATCAATGAGTATAAAATCGATCCCTGCGGGGTACTTTCACCAATTCTAATATAGACGATCTAGACTATCTAGATCTTCGACTCCTTGTTTTCGATTACCAAGAAACGACCTAAACCATGCTAAAGTAATTTCTTCGTAATTACAGTGAGATAGCATAGCTAAAAAGATTTCGTGTTGGATATTATCGTAAGGGCGGGTCATGTCAATCTGTACTAAAATGTTCACCTTACCTTCGTCCATATTTTGCCGGAAATCGTCGCATAAATTTATAAGGGCGGTTCCGGTGCTGTACCCTTTACGATAAGCGGATTGTTCCTTATCAATTAAGCCTTTTTCTTCGACATGAGCTACAAGGGCTTCGTACACAACTTAGTCTTTCCCGTAGTCAACAAGTTTTCCCGAATGCACACAGCTTGTTTATCGAGCGTAAATCTTTAGGCTGAGATGGGCTAGGTACCTTCGCTAGCGGCAAAATAAGGGAGTTTTCCCGTAATTCAGGATATTCACCAATACTGTTTGAGAAGTGGCAAATGCGGATCATTACGAGAATTAAGACCTGGCTTGAACTTCTTAATACATCAACGGGATCATCGTCGATCCCTACATTATAGTGATGATGTACCTTTCATTGACTTCTCGACGTCACTCTCAGTCATCTCTTTGAATATAAAAGGCTCCAACTTTTTACGATTGGCAAAATACATTATGTATAACTTCCTTATAGCTGACGTGGTCCGAACCTACTTCGCAAAAATATTTGTTCAAATCGTCAAGCGAAACATTTGTGGTATCAACTTGTTTCTTTACTTTACCAAATCCTTGCGCTTTAATGATTTTCCACTTTTCTTTGGCTGTTTTCGCAGATGTGCCTGACTATTTAAAATGTTTATTCCTCACGTTTCTTATAGTTTGTTTGGTTTTACTGCGTATTTTCTTGTATTCGTTAAAATTCTCAGGTGTTTTATTTTTCAGATAAATTTTGTATTTCTTATTATGTCTTATGCTCAATCAAGTTTTGTACTGTATGACGAAAAACAAATAAATATTATGCAAGAGAACCTCCAAAAGAAAATACGCGTAAGTCGACCATACTCAGGATTAACTGATATCCAGGGGTTAGTTTATATTTTGTGTATTATAGATACATCTACCTCCCAGAAGCCACTTGGAATTCCAAAATTTCACACTCATAAGGTCACAAAATAAAGGGTGATGATTGACAGCCACAGCTGCTTGGAGAATGTTATACTTATATTATATAGACGCAAAAGCATCTGCAGATTGAGCTTGGTATAAAAATGGACGCCTTTTTTCGCCCTATCCATTTCTCATTTTCGTTGTGGCGTACGGCAGATTGCTTATACTCTACTTCTACTTGTTGCTTCTCCCGGCCAGGGCAACTCATCTTATTTTCAATATAGTAAATGGGGCCGCTGATTTTCGCTTGAACGTAACTTTCCTCGTGAGATCCGACTATAAAAACCATCATCCCCAAAATAGCTGTTTCCCTTCGCATTTCTTCAACCGTTATTTCAGATAAAGCTCCAAAAAAAGTATAACCACTTACTCTTATATCTACAACGATGCTACGCATTTTTTCAAATCCAAGCCTTCAAGTTTACGTAGGCAGGCACCCAAGTATTAGGATCGTAACGGTTTGAGCGGATTTTCTGAAAATATTAGCAAGCGTGTTGGTTCCATATGCTACGAGGACAGAGGATGTGCTCTTCTTATTTCCCTGGAGTGTTGGTCTTTTCAAGTTTTATCCATAGGATTTCCAAATCAGATTGTTGGAACACTTTCAGTGTATAGTATATATAGGTATATCCCGATCGGGCTGCAGTTTTGGGACACAACTAGGACCCAAATGGAGCCTGCGTGCGGAAGAAATATTTAGACGAAAATAAGGTAGATGTGCATGATACGGCGTACGGTTGACGGACATTGAATTTTTGGAATCTACGCACCTTGAAACGTAAAAGAAAAAAATGTGACGGAGTGTTAAACATTTTTTGCTGAGCGAATAGTTAGGTGTAGGTTTATTATTCACGGAATAATAAACCAAAATTGATAGTCCGATACAGTTAGTTCAATTACTAACCTAATGACTGATTAACATGCTTGTTGTCATTTAAACCATGATTTCATGATGGTATTTGGCTCAAATATTGAATCTTGGGGAAATTGTGAACTATGCATTGGGGTAATTAAGAACAACGTATTTCAACACTTGTACGGCGTCTGTTATTTGTTCCTCGTAGCTGTTACAAGGAACTCTTCTTGATTTTCAGGTATCTCATCCCAGAACCAAGATCGATGTTCATAATTACCCAGTAGACTCTGGGGTAATTATGAACATAAGGGGTAATTATGAACAGAGTATTTGAGGTATCTAATCGCAATTGAAAGGCCAAAAACTGTCACATCTTAGTTCATGTAACATCTTAGTTCACATAAATGCTAGTGAGGATAGTTTTCCAATTTTCTAATAAGTGGGAAATAAGCCAGGAAAATACTTTTTCTTATAAACAGAACGAGTAAAAGCTGAGGGTAATCTCATCTCATCAGGCAATGAGCGGATCAAGAATGGGATGCTATTATATATGTGTGTGTCTTGATGTACTCCATAGACGGGTTTTCTACTGCCGCTTGGGAAATGAAGCGAAATTGGTAGGGAGGATTCCTTGAGAGGTTGGAAAATTCGGGATGTTTATGAAAAACGCTGCAAAGTCCTTGTCACATGGGTTTATTATTCTACTGGACATACTTACAGAAATTTTGGCTGTTCATTTATTGTTTCTATCATGTGAAATAATTGAAATAGCTATTTCTGATGGTTTTCACCAATTTTGGCCCCCAAAACACAAATTAGGTAGGTACGCTCCTTTTTTTTCAAATTATCTCTGATCATTGGTAGTGCCATTTAATCGTCTTGATCCACGTGTTGACACTTCTTCTAGCGTTATTATGCAAATTGACGGTGATTTCGGACGATTTTCCAGGTTTTTGCCTCATAAAAAATCAATTTTGGCAGCTGAACCTTTGGTAGAACCTCAATTTTCCACTCTTTGGTCAAAATCGACTTCATACTCGGTCTTCTCGGCCCCAATAACATGGAAAAAGATACCTCAAAAGCTCTACTAACTAAAAGCTTTACTAACATGTTACTAAAACACAAAAAATACCTATTTTTATCCACATTTTCACTCATAACACCCCTGGGTATATTCTGATCGGGCTGCAAAGTTCCGGGACACAACTAGGGCCCAAATGGAGAATGTGTGCGAAAGAACGACTTTTTTAGACCGAAAATGAAGCCGGCACACGTGATACGGCGGACGGCGTGAGGCGGACGGCGGACGGACATTGCATTTTTGGAATCTACGCACCTTGAAACGGAAAAGAAAAAATTTTGAGGGAGTGTTACAAAAATTTTTTGCTGACCGAATACATAGGTGTATTATTCACAGAATTATAAACCAAAAGGAGAGGGACATTTCGAGGTATAATTGTTGAACGGAAAATACCCGATTACAATTATTATACAGATCAGTAGTAGGAAATCTTCGGGGTGTATGTGCAGTTACCTTTAGAATAGATTTCTGCATTATATTGAGGGGGTTCAGAACCGTTGGAGCAGCTCCTCCCCACGCAATGATTCCAAATCCAATAACGCTCTGTACCAGTACCATGTAAACAATTATTAAGCATCCTTTACTACGGCATCCCCGAAGTTTATAAAATAAATTGATATATTTTTGGAGTCTTAGTCAGCGATAGCACATGGCAATCCCACCTGAGATCCTCATCGATTGTTATTCCCAAGTACCTTGCGGATTGGAACCGTTCAATAACAGGACAGGTGCAGGCGTAAGACTTAATAGTTGTTATATTTTTATAAATGTAATATATAAATATAATATATAAATTTAAATGTGTATAAATGTATACAAATGTGTATATTCCTATATAGCACATAGCGATTTTATCATTATTTGCAGTTGTGTTGCATGTTTTGTTATAGTTTTCCATTATAGCAAAAATCGAACTTTTATACTATGTTCCGAGTACGAGCTACTACCTAGTCCGAAAGCTTACATTTTCCATTATTAGTAGCCAGACAAGAGGCTCTAGCCATTTGCCGTGATTTATTTCTTGAATACCTAATAATTAATTGTATGATTTAATAAAACGCAATAATGGAATCAAATTTGTCTGGCATCAGGAGAGTCCTACGTTGTGGACACAGACTTGGTTTGAGTGATCCATGTTAGTAAAGTAAATCACCAAAATGTCAAGCACCAAGTTAGTACTGAATAGTAATCCGATCAGCGAGACCTTGAGTCGGAGTCAACTAAGAAAGGGATCTCTGAGGGGTCTGGAAGGTCCCAAAGCTGCGGGGAGAAAAGTCGGATCCGTGCGTCACCGCAACCCACATCAGAGGTCGAGAAATAGAGACGGAGAAACTCGGGCTTAACCGATTCAAGATGTCCCCCAGCGTGAAATTGAAGGCAGATCACAGGGGAATTCAACCAAAATAGCTAGGACCGACACTGCAGGACCGGACTAGATCGTTTGTAAGTACGGGTCTTTGAATGATTTTCATCCGTTTTCATATTCTTCTGTAAGCAGGAGTCAATCCAACAAGGATACATCACTTAATTATTTAAAAAATTAGAAAAAACTTAATTATTGAAGAACTTAAAAACTTAAACTAAGCATAATAACTATGTAAAACCTTAATATTTATTAAAATGTTATAGGTAGGTATATGTTTCCAATCGGAACAAAATACACTGTTATACTGGTTTCGGTGACAATAACGGTTATTGTTTGTTGCTGAAGATGGTTTGATAACCAAAACCAGTATAGTACTATATTCATTTTGTTTTTAGTGGAAATGGGCAACGTTTAAAAAAGTCCGATTGTAATGTAAATGGTTTCCGCGATTCCGTCGAAGATGTCAACAGTATTGTTTCACGCATCATTACTTTGATACGTAATAAGTCAGTGAATAAGTACCTATCCTTAACTTATATAACCTATGTGCACGGTACATACCTACCATCCGTCCAATGAAAAAACTCATTCCAATTTGGTCACCATCAAATTTAGGTGAAATCGTATATATATCTATAATATAGATATATCTATATATATCTATATCATGTATCTATAGTATAGATTATAGGTTCGATGTTCCACCTATCGTCGTGAAAATCGTTGGTAACAAGCAATCGATGAAACTTTCGCCTACATTGGCAGAATGGACCGAGGCGAAGTACGCACACGCTGTAATTCTGATCGTAATGAAGTTCGTATGGTATTATCAGGCATCTTCAAAAATTTCAACAACAGCGCTATTTCTTAAAACCACGGGAAAACCAATGAACAACACGGTTCCGTAGACGAAAGGCTTTTATTAAAATACGCAATTAGCACATGTAACGCAGGAGAACTACTACGAGTAATAATGCTGGACGAGAGAAGAGCTCCACACGTCTCAATTAGGTGGAGGCTCGCCAAACATTCTAGAAGATAATATATAACAATGTGATGCTAACGTACATCCCCCCATCTAGCGTACGAAAATTCCTATAAAATCATATTTCCATCTGTTCAACAAACAGGAAATCAAAGAAAAACTCAAGCAGTCTCACAAAGTCCTGCAAATCCTCCTGAACATTTCAAACTTTGATGAAGGCAAGGATTTAGTCATCATAATCAGCAATCTGGCGATCAGTTGAAATATACTCAATCTTAAATACACCCTTTTGAACATACTTAATCCTAACAAAATAATGGGTACTTCTTCATTATCTGGTATACACCAAAAAAAATTCTCAAATTTTGATTAAATTATTTAATAACGTTTCTCAACAACAAAACAACTATTGCATACTTGTACCATCTATTCAGAAGTCCCAAACAACCTGCTCATTCACGGGATAGTTTCTGGGATTGTTTATCTTTTTTGAGATGCGAGCGCTAGCGAGCATCCAGATCGCTTGACAATGCGAGCGGCGGAATGGGAACTAAACTTCTTGTACACCCACCGTCTTGTCTGACTGAACAATCGATGTATTTGAGATAATGGTAATTGTTGTTCAGAAACGTTATTAAATAATTTAATCAAAATTTGAGAATTTTTTTTGGTGTATACCAGATAATGAAGAAGTACCAAATAATGTCTAGTATCAAAATGCTTTGATCACTAGTTTAGTTTGTGAAGTGTGGCGTTCTCGAGCTATTTTTTTTTTCCGGTGGAGACGGTGTCGCTTGGGGAAGCCTAATCGATATCCCTTCTTAACCGGTGATAATCTCGCTGGTCTAGGAGGGGGACTCTCGAGGGTCCACCCCCACTGTCGCACTCTGTCACATGGTAGCAGAGCGTGGTTTGATAGTATGCACTGAGCAATTCACCATACTCCATTCACTTTTCGTGGGCTTACCAGAAGGATAAGCCCAAAGGTTTCCCAGGAGGATTCTCTCACTAAACAACCTGCCCCTTTGATAATACATACATCTATTGGCTTCCCCACCCCCTTTCACCCCATTAGAGTGTCAGTATAATTAAAATATACTGATCTCATTTGAAGAAGATTGATACCATGTCCCAACTGAGAAGTCGCAATAGTTGGTCCACCCAACGATGGAGGTTGATCGACTAGAGGTTGCACAGATGAGCACAATTCCCTGGACAACAACCTCTGACAACATTATCCGCCAATACTCGTATGTAGGAGCTTTGTTCTCCACAAGTAAAATGTTAATGAGGTAGTACCATTACGATGGAGAACTTCATACTGCTTTTCATTCCCCCTTTTCCCTCTCATACTTCTGCTACCCAGAAGTGTGTCATGTGGGGAGGATTGTAACAGTGTGGCTGTTCTCGAGCTATTTTTTCTTCCGGTGGAGACGTTGTCGCTTGGGGAAGCCTAATCGATATCACTTCTTAGGAGGGGGACACCTGAAGGTCCACCCCCACTGTCACACTCTCTCACAAAATCGTCACTCTCCCGCACACAAATTTCATTTGGGTCCTAGTTGTGCTCCAAAGCTGGGCAGCTCGATCGGAGTTAGTACACCCAGGGTTGTTATGGGTGAAAAATGGGTGTAAACACGTTGCAAATTATTATACAACGGTTTATTATTTACCTGTATAGCCCCTTCTACATAGATCACTGTTTTCTGTGGTCAGTACCGACCCTCCAGCTTCCCCGAGGAAAGCCCTAAATCGAGTACATGAGCCAGCCCGGGAATCACATTTTCATAAAGATGTTATGTAAAATGGCAAAATTCAGATGTAGTTCTGAAGGTAAATTGTTGGAGTGAAAAATATTTTATGGTCGCGGCTAGGATACGAACCCTCAACCTTCAGCATGGGGTGATGTGGGCTCTCAGTGTAGGTAGATGCCTGCCTACAGGCCGCTGTTTAAGGCAAATTCAAATTTTATGGCAACATCGTAGAGTGCTCCGGATGGTCTCAAAAATTCAGAAAAAACATAAAACTTGTCAAAAAGGCGACCAATCCTACACATCAAAATACAATTTTCTGAGATAGGGATACTCTGGATATTTCAACCCCTATTTTCCATCCCTTAGAGTTGAGTGACAGTAACGCCGAGCTCCGAGGATCAGCTAGAGCCCAAACGGAATAAATATACCAAAATCGTGAATTTTGGTTCATGGGAACTAAGGAAAAAGCAATTTTTTAGGGGTATAAAGGGGTTTTATTCAGGAGATTTTTAAACTGGGGGTTTTCAACGTTTTTGTAGGTTTTAGTGAACATGAGCTTGTGATGTATCGTTTTCCATGTTTTTTAGGGCGAGAAGACCGAATATGAAGTTGATTTTGACCAAAGAGTAAAGAATTGAGGTTGTAACGAAAGTTCAGCTACCAAAATTCATTTTTTATAAGTCGAAAACCTGGGAAATTGTCTGCAATCACCATAAACTTGTATAATAACACTAGAAGTAGTTTCATAAAGTGAATCAAGACAGTTAAATGGCACTATCAATGATCAAAGATAATTTGTCAAAAACAGGAGCCTAATTCGTGGTTTTGGGGGCCAAAATGGGTGTCTATCAAAAATAGCTATTTAAATTATTTAAATTGGTCTTGAACTCGGTAATTTTTTTACACCACCCGGAGCGTTTGTACGGCCAGCCGTTCGTTTGCACCGAAAATCTTCGTCAACATGATCGTGAATGAACGGTATACATCCAGCCCAGATATAAATATATTAGAGAGCACCTGGTGATTCACGAATGGCTTTATGAAATCGATTTGGTTGTTCTGTGATATTTCATTTGCAGAATAATGTTTATTGTGGATTTAGTTGATAGATAGGTACTTTCTTAATTTGAACAAACGTTATGCTTCATGAAAGCAACAAATAATATTATTAATCATAGAACTGTTGATTCCACCGCACATTTATGGAATTTGATTGCCCGACTGGCTGTAGTACTCGATTTAGAGCTGTATCTCGGGAAGTACCGCAGAAAACAATGATCTACGAACAATGATCTACAGGTAAATAATTAACCGTTGTGTAATAATTTGCAGCGTTTTTTATATTTATATATACCTACCTACCTAGTTAAGTAATTTTTTTCTGGTACCATTTGACGTTGTAATACTTTTTTGGGTTTGTACAGTAAAAATACTGATTAACTGATTGATCGAACACCTAGGCAGAACTAGAGCAGAATCATTTTTCGGTTGGATATATTGATGTAATTCCAAAGACATATTGGCTATATTCCTGACCTGGAAACTTTGTCACTCGTCGCATATATTATGGTGTAAATTGAAACAAATAGGCGGAATACCTTCATCTTGAGTATGTATCGATGCCAAATCTGCGAAACCATGAATGTAAGTACTTTTTCAAAATAATTCAGGCCTGCTGCGATAGATCGGTCTTTTTTCGTATGGGAAAAGCATTACCTTTTGTTAACAGTCGGGAAATTGAGAAATATACATGGTTTTGCGAATTCATCATCACTGTACTCACACAGTTGCAAGAAGGCTTGACAGTGGGATGATGGAGTTTCCCCGTCAAAGTGATAAAAGGAGTGCCGGAGTTATTGTGGGTGATTTGAGGACTTTCCGACTTATCGTCCATCTTGAGCAACAGAATGTTAGTAGATAAATATCGAAGAAGTTCATATCGGTGTAAACGTGGAAAGTGGGAGAAGAGAGCGAGCGTACTCTCCAGAACTGTCCCCGCCCTATCCCGGACTACTCCATTCAGAACTGAGTCTCTTCCACCTTCAGCGTATAGAAATATCCTGGAGCTCTTCCTCCAACACGGCGCAGGGTATATTGTGTCGATCAGAGGAGGGGGAAAAGGGATGTCTTTTGCTCCCTCCAACAGATTTGACCTGTTCGAAATATCCGGGACACCCCCCCATCCATCCCCGCCGGAACTCAGAGCGATAAAATCCGCCTTCGAAATATTGGGGACCGGGTTGGCAGTGAGTGGCACTCGATGCTCCTTCCGAAAGAGTAGTAGTACCTCTTTCGTATTTTCATTTCGACACCCCCCCCCCCCCCTTCACCCTTCATTCCCGCAGCACTTCACTCTTTCCTATTGTGCAAGTATTGCGAGGACGAGGGTATCGTAAGAGTCAATGACCAGAGTTCACATTTTGCGACGGTGCAAATATTGTAGGGGCGGACGCTTGGAAGCAAATAGTCTTGCCAAGGGTCTTCGAGGGTCAAATGAAATAACTGGAGGCGCTGGGGAGCCGTAGAGTTCTCATCCCATCTCAGTTTCTGGATCACGACTCTCCCATCTAACGTCACAGTAGTTTTTCAACATTTCCTTGACTACGAGTACCAACCAACACTGCTGATTTTTTGTCAACACTGGGTATATCACCAATGATGCCAAGTTGATCAAAAACCAAAACCAGACAGCGGACAAGGGGGAAGTGATGTTGGTGTAGTGCAGCAAAAATACTCTACCTCCACTGTAATTGGACGGCAAATCCCTCCTAAGCGACAGTTCTGCTTCTTTTGGGAAGTCGCAAAAAAGATTTTGACATTCTGTAATGTCTGGAGAGCACAGTTTCCGGCTGTTTTTAATGAAAAGTTGATCTAGGAGGTACTTTAGTGTGTTGATGACGTCTCGCGAAAAAGACGTTAAAAAAAACAAAAAAACAGCCGATTAAGCCGTATTGTCGCTTATTAGTTTTTTGCAAAACCATAGAATGCTACAAGCTAGTTATGCAAAATCCTACAAACCGCCAATATTGCACTTATTAGGTAATTTTGTATCTACATTTGGCTGAAAAACTAATACGACTAAGCGCCATTCGTTCACACAAACACACACACAAAATGTCATTTTTCCAACTCTTATCACCTTACAAACACTTTATCGGATCAGTCGGTACCTATATAATTACCGACATTCTATCATCTGCCTTTCTGAATGGCCACACCGTGACAATGGACTGCTCAAGTTTCGTAGTTTGATGAGGAAAGTATAATAATGTATAAAGAAGGTGGAAAAAACGTACAACACGAACACTCGAGAATGTTTTTATTTAAAATAGAAAAATATTGTGTACTCAAATGGAAATGATGATGACAAGAGTAGCAAATTATCCAAAACCAAAGGATGTAGAATTGTACGGTGCAAATGACCTCTCGACCTCTTCTCCAGAAACCAAATTTACATAAAACGGCCTCTCATCAACGGGGATCAGGTGAATTAGGTTTTTCAGATCATTCAACTTGGGGGTCGATATTGCTTTTCCATTTGGCCATCACGTGTCTAGTGGTGAGTCAAATATTGCTGTATTGGATCGAGTTCTTGAACTACCCTTCTTAATGTTAACTTCCTGCCCTGTTTCATCAAAGGTCCCTCTCAAAATCATATTATATCGGGAATCTATGTTTAATTCTATCTCCCGAGTTTACAACCAGCTCACTGTATTACCCTAATTATGAAACGACTCACGGAGGTAGCCTTTTTAAAAAGGGTTTTATTGAAGAAATATACAGAAAGACGTATAACAACAGCGTACAATTTGACTGGAGACAATCGAATGAATTGTTATCGGATCTCGCTAGCTATATACTATCTGGTGAAAGGGTGGTTCCGTTTATCAGGAGTCGACTTTCTATTTGCATAGGGCAGCAATAGCGGTGACTCAGTCGCATAACTCCCTGTGTAGTAGAAGAATTCTATTAGTAATAATCCTTCTGTCGAGAAGAATTCTGCACAGTTTAATGTGTGCAAAATATGAAAATTTATTGAGCGCAAGGTATGGCGAGGATGGTGGAATGGAGGAAACGAGAGTGAAGTAAGGACAAAAAGTACGCCTAGGTTGTCGCTTGGGTGTGAATTTCTTCAGCTGTTTCAGCAAAAGAGATACGCAAATACATATTAAGCGACAGCAAAGTTCCGAGTACACAGCTGCACCAGGAACGTAGATACGCAAATGTATAATAACCGCCACTTCTGATGTCGCTTATTAGGTTATTGCATAACTTTTCTTGGGATGTGGCGTTTAGTAGGAAATTGCGAAATTCAGAATGCCCTTTTTAGGGACTGTCGCTTAGGATATACCGAATATACCGGTTCATTCAGTAATCGAAATAGAACTGTAAAACCGAAAGAAATCGATTCTGCTCGACCAGACGATTCCATCGATACCAAAAACTCGATTTTGAAAATTTTGCCGCTTAGGAGGGACTTGCTTAACGCCGTCCAATTGCCAACGGGCTGTGTAGCAACTATCTCGAGAACGACTCTAACGGGTTCGATGAAATTTCGTATACTTATATGTTTGTGGCTGAAATTACGATCTAGCTCTGTCTCGCCTTCGTGTCTTCGGGGTGTTCCGTGCTAGTTCGACGAAAGTTGTTCATCTCACCGTAATTAAGGAACGTCTCGAAAACGGAACAACTTTTCTGCGTTCGTCGCTGGTAGGACGTAGATCGACGGAAAGAGCTCTTTGCCCTCGTTCGAGGGAATCCAAAACGATTTCTGTGGGATAACGGATAACCCTTTTCAATTGTATTGAGGGAAACAGGATGCCTACCAAAGCTCATTATAATCGTCATGTTAATTAGTTGCATTGTCGCGTATAGATTTAATACGTTTCTTTGACACCTAGGTGCTAGAGTTTTGTTGATGGGTCTCCGTAAGCCCGCTATAATTATAGTAATGTAATTAAACTATCTCCGGGTCACAGTAAAGTTTTTTATTGGTAGTTATATGCAAATTCGTGGCTTGAGGCACGCAATTTTTTGAATTTGAATTTCTGGATTAAGACCTCCCTGAAATTTGATAAATTATCTGAAACCACTTTAATTGATGCATTATAATTCATTATAATGGTGATTAGAGAGAAAACAAGACTGGCAAAAGTCAAACGTTTCTACAAAAAAAATGATGCAAAGTCCTAGTCACATTGGTTTATTATTCTACTGGACATACCTACAGAAATGCTTGCAATTCATTTCTTTCTTTCTTTATTTCTTTGATATGCAATTATTGAAATAGCTATTGTTGATGGTTTCCACCAATTCTGGCGCCCCAAAAACACGAAATGAGCTCCTATTTATGACAAATTATCTTTGATCATTGATAATGCCATCTAATTGCCTCAATTCACCTGTTGAAACTACTTCTAGTGGTATTATACAAGTTTATGTTGGTTTCAGACTATTTCCCTGGTTTTCACTCATAAAAAATGAATTTTGGTAGCTGAACTTTCGTTACAACCTCAATTCTACACTCTTTGGTCAAAATCAACTTCATATTCGGTCTTCTCGCCCTAAAAAAACATGGAAAACGATACCTCACAAGCTCATGTTCACTAAAACCTACAAAAAAGTACAATGTGGTTGGAAGAACGAGGATTTTAGTACAAATTTTAACGGCAGTTTAAGGCTGAAACTTCGTTAGAACCTCAATTTTCCACTCGTTGGTCGAAATAAACTTCGTAATTATTCGTGTCTTCTCAAAAAATATGGAAAACGATACCTCACAAGCTCTTGTTATTAAACACAAAAAAAGTTAACCCCACTTTTCTCCCATAACACTCTTGGGTATATTCCGATCGGGCTGCAAAGTTTCGGTACACAACACTAGGCTCCAGATAGAGCCGGTGTGCGAAAGAACGAATGTTTTAGACCGAAATTGAAGTAGATATGGATGATACGGCGGACGGACATTGTATTTTTGGAATCTAGGCATGTTGAAACGTAAAAGAAAAAATGTTGAGGTTTTTTTTTTAATTTTTTGCTGAGCGAATACATACCTAAGTGTATTATTCACAGGATAATAAACCAAAATTCGTGTAAATCCACGTTTTTTAGAGTCAAGAATCGTAAAAAATAAAGGTTACGAATTCAGAAAGTTTGCTATGGTCATGCTGCGTGACTTATATTTTTTTTTAATTTTCCCGCACCGAAAAATCGTCCAAGGCTTGATCTCCAGTTTTTGGGGAAAAGTTAAAAGGTGAGGTGGGTCGTCAACTTGTTTATCTTTGTTGTCAGTTCAGAGCTCCAAATCGAAAGCATAATGATAGGTGATCGTAATATAATGATCGTACAATACGGATTTCGTAGGAAGTCAAAAACTAATTTTTTTCCTCTCATAACAAACTCGAAGGAGATTTTGTTTAATATGATTGGATGAGTCCATTAAATATTTCCTTGAAAAGCGCGCACGGTGATAAGACCGAAAGTCGAACAACTTTTCCTTTCTTCCAATCTCATAATAAGATCACTTTGGGCGACGCAGTATTAATACATAATGCCTCAGAAGGGAAACCGTCAATCAAACTCTACAAGCCATCGCAGTTAATGGGGACACACCTCCGGAAATCCATTAAGGATATTAACAAACTTTTCGTTAACGCTGCACTAAGGAAACAATATTTCCGAGTGATTATTAACATTTGTGGCGACACGGGAGGTTGGTAATTCTCAAAATGAGCCAGAAACTTTAGTGAAGGTCTATAAATTATAATTTGTGAAGACAAAGTTATTTTGAATTTGAACGAAAAACTTGGCGCATCCCTATTCAATGTGCTCATGAAACAAAGGGCGAAGAGACTTCTCGGGATTTCTTGAAATTGTTTGCGATGTGAACTCAAGTTTAGTTGAGAAAAATAACGAAAAATACCCATTAATTTCAACTCAGTAACAAAATTTATGTAGCTATTGGAAAAAATCAAAGTTCCAGTCAAGTAGCATGACCATACAAACGATTTTCTAAGTTGGTCTAACCTATTTTTTGAGCGATTATTGACCCTCAATAACACTCAAACCCACTGTTGTTGCGCGCCATTCAGTGGCTGCTCCCTTGTCCTTTCTCAAAGTGTTACTTCGTGGGTGAAATACATTTCAAGGCCTCATCAACTCGCATTCAAATTTAGATAGGTGCTCCTACTATATGGAGATGACTGACAGTAACGCCGAGCTTCGAGGACCAACCAGACCCCGATCAGAACCTATCACCCGAATTTCGTCAATTTTGGTTTATTATTTTCAATAATGAACCATTGGAATCGAGCATGAAAAAAAAAAATTCTTACCCCCCCTCAAAATTTGATGGTTTAGGTACGTTTCAAGGTATGTAGAATCCAAAACTGCAATAAAAATATTTCTGTCTGTCCGCCGTACGCCGTACGGGCCACTTTTCTTAGTTACCATGAAAAAAAATTGATGAAATTCGGGTTATAGGTTCCGTTCGGCGTCTAGTTGGTCCTCGAAGCTCGACGTTACTGTGAGTCATCTCTAAGGGGTTCAAAATAGGGGTTGAAATTTTCAAAACGCCTATACCATTTTTTTACGTAAATATTTTTACGGTTTTAAATAGTTCTTGAACTTGCGAGTTTTTTAAGACCATCCGGAGCATCGTACGTCCAGCCGTTCGTTCACAGTAAGGCCCCGAAGTTTGCACCGACAGGCATTTTCGACTCCAGTGTGAATGAAATTGTATACAATTCAAACCAAATCTCGTAACCAGAGACGCGCCCACAATAGGAATTTGTGAATACGGCCAATCATTGGTAGGGATCACCTGATTATATTGGCGGAGTATGAAGTCGAGTTGGTTGTTCTGTGATATTATTTAATTTGAAAAATGATGGCTCTTTTGGAGTTTGTTGGTAGGTAGTGAAACTTGGACAAACGTTGAAGTATTATTGATGGGTAAATTATTACTACGGTAAATCATTACTCAACGGTAAATTATTACACAACGGTTCATTATACCATCTACGTAGAAGGGGCTGGAGTTTGTTGGTAGGTACTTTTGCAACTTTTTTCACTCCTCATCAACAATTTCTTTTCAGAACTTCATTATGTGTGTTTCTTTTTGTTAGGTACTGTTTGTCATCGGCAGAATTATTTTAGCAACATTTAACTCGTGATTTAGGTAGGTACCTAGTAACGAGTACGGGGTTAGGTACTAACCTACGGTGGGTCTGCGATCTACATAATATGTATATAATAGAATAGTACATATCATATTATATAGACGGGTTATCTATACATAGAGCTGTGATCTGTAACAGAAGGGTATTCTATACAAAATAATAAACCGTTGTGCAGGGATTTGCAGCGTTTTTTTCATGGTAACTAAGAAAAGTGGCCAGTACGGCGTACGGCGGACAGACAGAAAATTTTTTTATTGCATTTTCGGATTCTAAACGTAAACCATCAAATTTTAAGGGGGTTAGATTTTTTTTTTTTTCATTTTCGATTCCAATGGTTCATTACTGAAAATAATAAACCAAAATTAAATTAAAAATAATCACTCTAAACAATAGGTATATTGGTCGGGAATGGACGTCGCGTGTTTGCCGGCCGAGATTCAACTGAAAGTGTATGGTGTTTTCATTCAGACAGGCTTGCCTGTCGCCGGTGGGCTGTTCAGGCGTAACTGACAGGCGGACCGGTACGTGTATGGCCACCTTCAGTTCGTTCAGTAAATGGATGCGAGAATACGCGTTTCTTCTCGGCAATCACTTGTTGCACCACGCTTGACTTTTTCTTCTCCGTTTTTTATTGGCCTCCAAAACTACCAATAGTATGAGAATCGCATCTTCATCACTAGCAAACATCTTGGGATCTTTAAAAAAATTAGGGAACTAAGGAAAATCTGGGGAGCTTTAACAATTAAATCAAAATAACAACTCTAAACAATAGGTATATTGGTCGGGAATGGACGTCACGTGTTTGCCGGCCGAGATTCAACTGAACGTGTATGGTGTTTTCAGTCAAACAGGCTTGCCTGTCGCCGGTGGACTGTTCAGGCGTAACTGACAGGTGGACTGGTACGTGTATGGCCACCTTAAGTTGCCCTGACCTAAAAGTGGCCTATGTACCTAAGTATGTAGCGTTTACCGCCATATAACTTGGTGCAATAGGTAATACGACAAGAAACGAACGCAATTTTGGGCATGAAGATTTTTGAGTAGGCGAAAGAGTCGATGCGCTCGAGATGGTATGAAAGAGCAAGGGGCCGTGGGGTGAGTAATGAGAAGGATGGAAGGGGGTGTGATTATCATAATCGGAAAAGGCTCGGCGAAAGGTGATTGGTTAAGAATAACCATTAATCACCCCCACCCCATCTCTTCCTCTCCTGTAGTTACCCTTGTACTCTCATTCCTCACCCCGTCACATCTTCCCCTTCTGCCCCCCGCCATTGTCCCGACTCATCCTCCGCTTGGGTGGCGGCAAAACAACAACCCCCGCCAACCCTCATCACCACACCCGGTCAGCCTTCTCTCGATTTTCCTCCGACGGCACCCTTTTTTTACTTTCTTCTTTCTCAGACAAATGACGACAGTGCCTCACTTTGATTACACAATATCATTACCCCCTCCCTCGTTTTCATCCTTTGCCATCACAAGGCTTATGGACACTTCTAACGGCCGCCCACCTGAGCACATTCAACGACTTGCACCTGTGCACAGCCCATCCACCATATAATTTGGGATATGCCAAGCTTGGTATTTCATTTTTCGTTGAAAAACTCGACTTCATACTCCGTGAATATAATCAGGCGCTCCCTAGCAATGATTATCTCGGGCCAAGTCCCGAGCAATGATATCTGGGCTGAATGTATACAATTATTTCATTCACCCTCCTGTTGAAAAACGCTGCAAATTATTACACAAAGGATTATTATTTACCTGTCCCTTCTGCGTAGATCACTGTTTTCTGTGGTCAATACCCTCGAGCTCCCCCCAGGAGAGCCCTAAATCGAGTACTGCCGGCCCTGGAATTAAAGTTTCCAACAAATGCGCGGGATTCAGTAATTCTATCATTAATTATTTTGTAGTTATTCATGAAGCATAAGGCAAATAATAAACTGCTGTGTAATAATTTACCCTTATATGTGCCCCTTCCAGATAGTATAATGAATCGTTGTGCAATAATTTACCTTTGAGTAATAATTTACCGTTGTGTGATAATTTGCCCATCAATAATACTTCAACGGTTGTTCAAGTTGTAAAAGTACCTACCAACAAACTCCAGCCTCTTCTATGTAGATGGTATGGCACTCACCATTTCTTCATTACTTTGCACAATCTGGGAGGACCTCTGTCCAGAGCATCACTCCAGAACATCACTCTGTTATCTCATATTAAGATTGTACAAATAAACCAAACGAATGAAGAGGCGTACGTGACCAACTGCAGGCGAACCTACTCCTTCCTACCATCCCTCAAAGGTTGGCAACGACCATCAAGGGAATGGAGGAGGGTGGATAGGGTTCTATAAAAATCAGCCGTTCTCACCCGTTCCTTCATTCTACGCTCAAACCTAAAATCGTTATCTCTCTCTCCTCACATCTCCTTACCTTAGTAACCTAAAACATCTCAGAATGGTGGAACCGGTCCGGTGATAACGGACCAGACTGGCAACCACTGGGCAAACGTTGTTAACCTTTTAAACGCTAGAACCAGCACCTTCTCATCCATCACATTCATTCTCATTTACCTCATTCCTTGATTTACCTTACCTCATTTACCTTAACCTCATTCTCGTCAAACCACCACACATATTATATTATATAGACGGGTTATCTATACAGAGAGCTGTGATCTGTAACAGAAGTGTATTCTGTACAGAATAATAAAACGTTGTGCAGGGATTTGCAGCGTTTTTTTTTCAATTGCCTTGAAACGGAAACCATCAAATTTTGAGGAGGGTGAAACTTTTTTTCATGCTCGATTCCAAAGGTTCATTACTTATTGAAAATAATAAACCACAATCTTGACGACATGATTGTGATACGTGCGGTTTTTGAAAAGTCAACCTCTTCCAAACACTTTGACATCACTGACTCCTCGCCGAATCGTCATGGATGAAATCTCTATCGGTATATTTCACAAAATACTATGTATTAATCAATGAACAGGGTGGTTCCTTGTTCTTCCGGAAGGAAACATTGGGGGTAAACGCTTATAAACGGCAAAAAGACCAAGTGATTAGGTCTTTGAGTAATTCATTCATCTTTCGAACAGCCCCACTTGGTCCTTTCGAAATATATTTGGAGATAAAGTAGGTAGGACATTTTACCATACCCGACAGAATTACAACCCAATGAAGTTCATTTTTCATAAGATTTATCATTACATAACACTAATGTATCACGGTAGTTAATTGGAGCTTTCGAGAATTCCTGAATGAGGAAGGATGAATCAGGATATCATGATAAAGAAGGGGAGGTTTAGAATTAAAACAAAACGGAGGGTGCGACAAGACAAACGTCACATTCCAAGATATATCTCTCACCCTGACTAGTACGAATTAGTGTCTGTTACGAGGGACGTGAATCAACAAACTGTCAAGCGCATATTTGCTTCATCAGTCTTCCCCTCACTTTTGGCTCAGTCAAAAGTTAGCTTGTCAACTTTATTTTTTTTTATTTTATTATTTTATATTATAAACCTTTGAAAATCTACCATGAAAAAAAAAAGTTTAAACCCCCCTCACCACTCCCCTTAAAATTTGATGGTTTAACGTTTCAAGGGAAGTAGAATGCGAATATCGAATACAAAAATTTACGTCCGTCCACTGACAACCGTTCGACGTCCGCGGCTTTTTCCTTAGTTCCCTTGAACGAAATTTGGTATATGGGTCCCGTTTGGGCTCTAGTTGGTCCTCGAAGCTCGGCGGTACTGTCACTCAACTAAGGGGTGAAAAATGTACAGAGCATATGTACAGAGAGGTGTGATATTATGTAACAGAAGGGTGTTCTGTAAAAAATAATAAACCGTTGTGTAGGGATTTGCAGCGTTTTTTTTCTACCAGACTCAAAACAATAATTATAATACCGTGGTATGGAAAATGTTCGACAGCATGCCCTTTCAACAATAATCGTTCGTAATAAACGTGGAGGTCGCTGACCCCCATTTTACTTAACTTTTTTTTTAAACTGAAGCTTCACCACCGATCAGCGACTGATCGTATCGATTCGGCGCTCCAATCGATAGAAAATGTCATCTAGTTCTCAATAATGGGGCTCCATGTAACATTACGAATGGCCGAAGTATATGTAAATTTGAGAAATCTGAAATAAGTCCGATGCCGCGGTCTTTGACCGCCCGTTTTTGGTCTTTGACCTCATTAGTGCGCAGTCGTTGACCCCCCCTAAAACCATCCCCGACATCAAGCATTTTCCCTACAAATCTATCATCACATACTTTTCATGAGTATGGAAAATGTTCGACAGCATGTTCTTTCATCAATAATCATATTTCACTTGCAACTCTGTATACAAATTAATAAATTTATTTTAAAATGCTGGAAATTGTTACATAGCTGTTTATTATTTACCTGTATAGATGCCACTAATTTCCACCCCTATTTTTCACCCCTTAAAGATGACTGACAGTAACGCCGAGCTTCGCGGACCAACTAGACCCCAAACGGGACCTAAAACCAAATTTCAATCATTTCGGTTCATGGTAACTAAGAAAAGTGCGAAGTAAGGCGTACGGCGGACAGACAGAAATTTTGGTTTATTACTTATTTTCGATAATGAACGTTTGCAATCGAGCATGAAAAAAAAATTAAAAATTAACCCCCCCCCCCCCCCTTTAAAATTTGATGGTTTCCGTTTCAAGGTATGTAGAATCCGAAAATGCGATAAAAATTTTCTGTCTGTCCGCCGTTCGCCGTACTCCGCACTTTCCTTAGTTACCATGAACCAAAATTGATGAAATTTGGTTTGTAGGTCCCATTTTGGGTCTAAGTAGTTGGTCCGCGAAGCTCAGCGTTAACGTAAGTCATCTCTAGGGGTGAAAAATAGGAGTTGAAATCTCCAGGACGCCGGTGGGTACCTAGAATTTCTTTACATTTTTAAATAGTTCTTGAACTTGGGATTTTTTTGAGACCGCCCGGAACTGTACGTCCAGCCGTTCGTTCAAAGTAAGGCCCCTAAGTTTTCACCGACAATAGGAGGGTGAATCAAATTGTATGCATTCAGCCCAGATGTAATTGCTAGGGAGCATCTGATTATAATCAAGGATGGCTGTATGAAGTTGAGTTGGTTGTTCTGTGATTTATTCCATTTGGAAAAAAAAAAGTTTGTCATACCCGATTCAAAAGGTTCATTACCGAAAATAATTAACCAAAATCAGTACCCACTTTTATATAGGTAGGTATAGGAATTTACGAACGTCATTGTTGGTATGTATGTAATGTATGTGTTCCGCGCTACAGACCTCATCCACAGACATGTGCCCCGCAGACTCCTAGGATTTATGAAATCATTGTTGGTGCCACCGTAACGCTCGGGATTGGTGCCACGACATGCAGAACCCAGTCAATTTCTGGGTCTTTAAAAGAGCAAAAAGCTACAAAACACATAATTAAGAATTTATGAGTTGAGCTTTGGTGCCACCATGAAGCCAGGGAGTTGCGCGACGACACGCTAAAAACGGAATTTGGGGTCCTAGTTTCAAATTTACATTGTATGACACAAAACACGTATCGACTTAATCGATTTTCGAACCGTACTAACATACGTCATGACCATGGTGCCAGGAAGTAGCGCCATTGTGCTAGTAGCTCCGTTTGTCAACAAATACGTGTTTGGTGCCGTTCTTCGCGAATTTATGAGTACTGACTCAATTTCGAATTTTTCAGTATCGTTCGTTGAGAATTTCGGAGAATTGAATCGATTTTTCGTGAAGCAGCCAAAAACTAGGTGGTGAACGCTTATTTATCGCTGTAGAGTAAGTAATGAACCGTTATCACGCATCATAAATAAGTGAGAAAAAAGGGTCAACCACTGCTGCAAGCGTGTGCTGGAATCATCGAACCCTGAATATTTTCATTCCATTTTCGGATTCTACATACCTTCAAACGGAAATCATTAAATTTTGAGGCTTTTTTTATTTTAAAGGTTCATTATTGAAAATAATAAACCAAAAATTTCTCTTCGTACGCCGTACTTCGTACTTTCCTTAGTTAACATGTACAATAATTAATGAAGTTTCATCATGGCTGCTTCGAAATACCCATTATGTGCCACTGAATTGTTGGTCGGAGAGTTTGAAGATGCTTCACTGGGATCACATTGTGTCGACACTGTTCAACCCACCATACTCCCCTAAGCTAATAGCAGAATCATTGGACAGTAAAAAAGGTAGCGGAGCCAGAAGCTGCCTCCGTAAGAAGTTAGTGGACTGTTGACAGTGAGTAAGTGCGGTGGGCTTCCCATTAATCACGCATGCGAACGGAGATGTGACCATTCGCGTCTGACGCTAACAAGCTACATTTCACTCTATCTGTGGAACACTGTTCACTGTGTCCCATACAATCTGCTCATAACAACGACTCTGACCCTCCGCCGCAATATTATTGTTTCAACGAGCTTTCCGAGGAGAGCCAAAGGGCTTCTGGTGTAACTTGACTCATACAAGCAACTGAATATGTAATAAGCCCTCGTGGGTCTGTCGCAATCCATAGAGGAGGAAAATATATTATGAGTTACACAAATTAATAAAAGGTATTTAGGTTGTAACCGCTAGTAGATAATTTGCGAATTATACAAAAGAGGGCCAAGCAACATGTTGTAATAATGTTTTTCATAGATTTGACCATGGCAAAGTTGTACGACGATTTTGTGGAGGGGGGTATTTAAAAAACAAAATTTTTTTTTCATGCTCGATTCCAAAGGTTTACTTATTGTTGAAAATAATAAACCAAAAGTTGGTAACTATCAAAAACATTTAAAAAAATCTTTCTTCAAATGAAATAATTTCACAGAACAGCATACTCCATTTCATAAAGCTATGCGTAATCATATCATGTGTTTCCTATTAATGACAATACCCGGGATGGATGAATACCGTGTGGCTCACACACGTTGAGGATGCTTTTCGGCTCAAATTTCAGGGCCTTAATGTGAACGAACGGCTGAACGTGCATAGGGACGTTTCAAAAAATCCTCAAGTTCGAAATCAATTTAAAAAGTCATTAAATCCATACCATTCAACTAAAAATTTCCGAGTAAGAGCGTTGAAAATTGTCACCCTTATTTCTTCACCCCGTAGAGTTGACATAGAGAAAGGCCCAGCTTCGCGGACCAAGAAACCAAGTTTCGTCAATTTTGGTTCGTGTTCACTGACGAAAGTGCCACGTACGGCGGAGGACAGAATTTATTTTATTCCATTTTCGGATTCTATGGACCTCAAAACGTAAACCACCATGTTTACCATGCGCGATTCCTGAGGTTCGTTATTGAAAATAATAAACCAATTATATTTTTACCTATTCATGCAATTGAATAATGAAGAACTCAACAGTTCGTTTGCTTTAGCGGTTGAAGTATCCATTTTATGTCAAAAGCTACAATTTGATGATAAATGACAAAACCCGTTCATCAATCAAATAGTACGTGAAATAATTTCACGGTGCTATGTTTACAATATTTATGAAGTGGGATATTAGAGTAGATGAATATGGATCTGACACCACCAGCGAATTGAATAATGCAAGAGATGATGATCGTCACTGTCTAGAAATTATTCGGAAGGCATAATGTGAACAGGCAGCAATGCTATACATTACTCACGTCATGAAGCTATTGCCTTCTCCAAATACCGTAGTATTGTAGTCTTTTCAAATAACACAATAACGGAACTCACGCATTTGATTTATTAAATTGTAACTGATCCGGTCACATTTCAATTATTACCTGGGTCAGCAACTCTCTTGATAAAATATAAGTTCAATTCGAGTTACCTACTCCTCACTCCAAAGTATTTTGTTTTTCCCTCGTAAGTTAAAACAAGTCAGACTGAATAATACCTCTCCAACCATTCAGCTTTAGAAATTCATTGATAAACATAATCGAATATTCGGGCCTTTTGAATGGGTAGTAAACGATAAATAGGGCTAGATTCATGAGTGAAATTTAGTGGATAAATACAGATGATCTTGAGCTTCCAATTTCTTGGGAATTGCCATCAATGGATATGCCTACCACCCCCTGCTTTAATATGCAGATATATATTTCCCTAGTCAGTATGATAATATATTCCTGCCTGTAGTCTAATGCCCTTTCTAACCCCTGGAGACCGTTTAATAAACAATTTTCAAAACCTCTTTTCTTGTCCTTCGGTAGATTTAAGCTTTGCCATTCTATATACATAAATAATGTCGACTCCTCTAGGGTTGCTCACAATAAGTGAGTGGCACAAACGTAGCAAATCCTTTTGAAATTTTCCGTTGCTTGGCTGAATAGGATTTTGCCCTCCTGTTCTTTCTTTCCCATTCCTTGTGCATTTGTGCGCTATCACTTGCTCCATCGACGAGATCTGGTTTCTTGATTGTTCCGCCAGCTTATTCCAGCAGCTCGTTCTTCAAGAGCGTTTGACGGAAGTATTAGGCCAAGGTAGCTTACGCGTAGAAAGTGATGGTTTGGTTGTCCAATCTTAGATACCCTATTCAAACTAGAAAGTAGGTACCTACCTACATACATGGTGAATTTGGACCATACTTTGTACGACCTTTTGTCTACGGTTCCTTGTAGTTACGGATAGGAGGCCTTTTTTTCCTCATTAATTTAATGATATTAATGGATGTGCAATTATTATTTGGAGTTAGACCTTTTGTTTTATGGTAAGTTAAATAACAGCTAAGTTAAATAACGTAACTCCAATGGCATGTACTGGCTGGCTTGATTACGGTCGTCATCGGTATCCTTGCCTGGGCCTTCAACTCTCGCCTAGCCATGGCCTATAAGAGAAAAGTGGATTACTATTTTAAGCTCGCCTAGGTCTACCAGATTTTTGCAGTTTGTAGACTCACATACGTGGTATGTAAGTCGCGTTCATCTGAGAAGGAGAAAAGAAATTGAATAACGAACAAATTGGCAGTGGATAAAGAGTCTATGTGCTTAAACTTTGTGATACAAAATTGAATCATAGGCTGAAAAATTAAATAGGTAGGTACTAATGTGGGATAAACACCAAATAAATACATCTTTAGCTTACCACTAATTTATTAAGTACACAACGCATAAACCCAGACAGAAGCCTGTCTGGGTTCATGTGAGTACTTACCTGATGATGCTCAGAAGTTGAGTGAAAAGCTTTGTGTACTTAATAAATTAGTGGTAAGCTAAAGGTGTATTCATTTGGTGTTTATCCCACATTACAAGATGGCTTACCACATAAGGGATATAATGAAATTCGATGAATTGATGAGGTAGGTACTAATTTAATCATATTTTTTTGAATCAATATCATTTATGGTGCGGTAATTCACATCGTGATACTCAATGCCATCAAAATATTTATGATGCTTTAATTTTGTCATTCAAAATTTACCTTCCAAATGGAAATTGAGCTAACATCGATTACGGAGTCGCGATCCGGTTCGGACTTCTGTGGTTACAAACCGTTTTATATCTCGGAAGTGCCGCCTGTTCTATTTATATCGAAGTTTAGAATCTTTCCGTTCTTTGCTGGTTTTATTTGCCGCCCAGCCCCATGGAGAGCTAACTAACATCTGCCCAGTCAAATATTTGCTTTCTTCAGTAAAGTTGATGAAATATATTTGCAATTAAAGTTATTTATTGTTAGAAAACTTTCGTAAATGGTGTTCTCAAATGGCGAAATTTAGTTGAATCTTATTAAAAGAGGCGGGATACAGTGTGGGTTTTAATAACGACAACTAAGAACTAACTATTATAGATATCTGGCCGTACCGTCCGCTTTCCAAGAAAATATACGGATTTCGAAGTAGCTAAAATACTCAGGAAGAGAGTGGTTGTAGCGACTTCATCTACGGTCGTATTTGATTTATTTTTGTCTTACCTATATAATGAATGTCTCGAAGCAATGGTTTCCCGTCGTTTATAAAATGGCAGTTCTTCTTTTGCAGTCAAAAATTGCAAGGCGCCTGGTTGTGACAACATCTAGCCTGAAATCCTTAAAGCTGATCCCGAGCTCAACCTGTTCTTTGCTTCTTTGCTCACTGTTTGAGCAGATCTGTACTGGACAGGAAATACGGGAGGACTAGAAGAAAGGATTACAAAGGGTGACACAAATAATGGTAACATTTGGCTAGCTATCACCCTACTCTCGATACCCAGCAATGTTTTCAAGCGGGTAATCCTGCATAGGATTACCTGGCTGGCTTGTACGACGTGTTTATTGACTTTGAAAAAGCGTGCGATCGGCTCAGCAGGCAAGAAATCCAGAAATGCCTAAGGAGCTACGGTCTCCCTGAGAAAATTATTGCATTGATAAAGCAGGATTATAGCGGCTTTGCTTGCCAAGTGATGCATTAAGGCAACCTGTACTCTCCCTTCACCATCCGATCTGGCATGAAACAAGGATGTATTTTATCGCCAACTATTTTCCTTGTGGCCATTGGTGAGGTGTTACGAAGGGTTAACGATGGGAAGCCGAGAGGTATCCAGCGGTCGCTCACGGAAAGATTGGATGATTTGAATTTCGCATATGACATGCGCCTTCTGTCTTGTCGATTTCAGGATATCCGGGACAAACTCGCGGATTTGGAGCCCGCTGCCCTAGGCTGTGGCCTAAAAATGTATTATGCCAAAACCAAATCAATGCGAATAAATGTCTCTGCCGACCATCCTTTCCATGATAATGGGGCAAAGGTAGAAGATATGGAGTCTTTTATCTACCTGGGCAGCATGGTAGCTAAGGATGGTGGGACTGCCGAGGATGTACCAGCCCGCATCCAGAAGGCCAATGCTGCAGTGTGAATGGCGGGCGAGGGAAATAAGCACCAGGAACAAATTGAGAATATTCCGCTCAAATATTAAATCTATGCTCCTCTACGGTTCTGAAACTTGGCGTGTTATCAGAACAGAGATGAGGACACTCCAAGTTTTCATCAAGCTGTGTCTCAGGAAAATACTCCGCATTTTCTGGCCTAAAGTCATCTCCGATAAAGAACTCTGGAGAAGAACCGATGAGACACCTATCTCAGTCCAAATAAAGAGAAGGAAGTGGCGGTGGATTTGGCATGCGCTTCGAAAAAACGATAGGGCTGTAGAGCGACATGCCTTCACCTGGAATATAACTTAAATAGGAGCTCAAGTTCCAGTAGTTTCATTCTATTGTGAACTGATGATGGTTTAACAACCGAAACGGGTCTGCACTTTGTTAGTTTACGTGGAAATGGACTATTCTATTTTTATCCTGTAGTTTTTCACCTGGAATCCTCAAGGGAAACTTTCTAATTATCTTTGATCATGGTTAGTACCATTTAATCGTCTTGATCCACGTGTTGACACTTTTTCTAGTGTTATTATACTAATTTATGGTGATTTCAGACGGTTTCGCAGGTTTTTGACTAATAAAAACGCTGCAAAGTCCTTGTCACATGGGTTTATTATTCTATTGGACATACCTACAGAAAGGTTGGCTGTTCATTAATTGTTTCTTTCATGCGTAATAATCGAAATAGCTACTTCTGATGGTTTCCATTAATTTTGGCCCCCAAAACACAAATTAGGTACGCTCTTTTTTTTCTTTTTTTTTTAAACTATCTTTGATCATTGGTAGTGCCATTTATTCGTCCTGAACCACGTCTTGACACTTTTTCCAGTGTTATTATACAAACTGATGGTGATTTCAGACGATTTCCCAGGTTTTTCACTCATAAAAAATCAATTCTGGGAGCTGAACATTTGGTAGTCAATTTTCCACTCTGGTCAAAATCGACTTCATATTCGGTCTTCTCGTCCCCAAAAACATGGAAAACGATATCTCAGAAGCTCATGTTACCAATATGTTGCTAAAACGTAAAAAGTACCTATTTTTACACACATTTTCACTCATAACACCCCTGGGTATATTCCGATCGGGCTGAAAAGTTTCGGGACACAACTAGGGCCCAAATGGAGCATGTGTGCGAAAGAACGATTTTTTTAGACCGAAAATGAAGCCTGTACACGTGATACGGCGGACGGCGTACGGCGGACGGACATTGCATTTTTGGAATCTGTGCACCTTGAAACGTAAAAGAAAAAAGTTTGAGGGGGTGTTATAAAAATTTTTTGCTGAGCGAATACATAGGTGTATTATTCACAGAATAATAAACCAAAAACGCTGCAAAGTCCTTGTCACATGGGTTTATTATTCTATTGGACATACCTACAGAAAGGTTGGCTGTTCATTAATTGTTTCTTTCATGCGTAATAATCGAAATAGCTACTTCTGATGGTTTCCATTAATTTTGGCCCCCAAAACACAAATTAGGTACGCTCTTTTTTTTCTTTTTTTTTTAAACTATCTTTGATCATTGGTAGTGCCATTTATTCGTCCTGAACCACGTCTTGACACTTTTTCCAGTGTTATTATACAAACTGATGGTGATTTCAGACGATTTCCCAGGTTTTTCACTCATAAAAAATCAATTCTGGGAGCTGAACATTTGGTAGTCAATTTTCCACTCTGGTCAAAATCGACTTCATATTCGGTCTTCTCGTCCCCAAAAACATGGAAAACGATATCTCAGAAGCTCATGTTACCAATATGTTGCTAAAACGTAAAAAGTACCTATTTTTACACACATTTTCACTCATAACACCCCTGGGTATATTCCGATCGGGCTGAAAAGTTTCGGGACACAACTAGGGCCCAAATGGAGCATGTGTGCGAAAGAACGATTTTTTTAGACCGAAAATGAAGCCTGTACACGTGATACGGCGGACGGCGTACGGCGGACGGACATTGCATTTTTGGAATCTGTGCACCTTGAAACGTAAAAGAAAAAAGTTTGAGGGGGTGTTATAAAAATTTTTTGCTGAGCGAATACATAGGTGTATTATTCACAGAATAATAAACCAAAAACGCTGCAAAGTCCTTGTCACATGGGTTTATTATTCTATTGGACATACCTACAGAAAGGTTGGCTGTTCATTAATTGTTTCTTTCATGCGTAATAATCGAAATAGCTACTTCTGATGGTTTCCATCAATTTTGGCCCCCAAAACACAAATTAGGTAGGTACGATCTTTTTTTTTTTTTTTTTTTTAACTATCTCTGATCATTGGTAGTGCCATTTAATCGTCCTGAACCACGTCTTGACACTTTTTCCAGTGTTATTATACAAACTGATGGTGATTTCAGACGATTTCCCAGGTTTTTCACTCATAAAAAATCAATTCTGGGAGCTGAACATTTGGTAGAACTCAATTTTCCACTCTTTGGTCAAAATCGACTTCATATTCGGTCTTCTCGTCCCCAAAAACATAGAAAACGATATCTCAGAAGCTCATGTTACCAACATGTTGCAAAACGTAAAAAGTACCTATTTTTACACACATTTTCACTCATAACACCCCTGGGTATATTCCGATCGGGCTGAAAAGTTTCGGGACACAACTAGGGCCCAAATGGAGCATGTGTGCGAAAGAACGATTTTTTTAGACCGAAAATGAAGCCTGTACACGTGATACGGCGGACGGCGGACGGCGGACGGCGGACGGCGTACGGCGGACGGCGGACGGCGTACGGCGGACGGACATTGCATTTTTGGAATCTGTGCACCTTGAAACGTAAAAGAAAAAAGTTTGAGGGGAGGTTATAAAAATTTTTTGCTGAGCGAATACATAGGTGTATTATTCACAGAATAATAAACCAAAATCAATTATGGGAGCTGAACATCTGTTACAACCACAATTTTTCACTCCTTGGTCAAAATTGACTTCATATTCGGTCTTCTCGTCCCCAAAAACATGGAAAACGATACCTCAAAAGCTCATTTTACTACTACCTATGTTACTAAAACACAAAAAGTACCTATTTTTATACACATTTTCACTCATAACTCCCCTGGATATATTCCGATCGGGCTGAAAAGTTTCGGGACAACTAGGGCCCAAATGCAGCATGTGTGCGAAAGAACGATTTTTTTAGACCGAAAATGAAGCCGGTACACGTGATACGGCGTACGGCGGACGGACATTGCATTTTTGGAATCTACGCACCTTGAAACGGAAAAGAAAAAAATGCGGGTCTTATAAAAATTGTTTGCTGAACGAATACATGTGTGTATTATTCACAGATTAATAAACGAAAGTGCAATGTCCGTCCGCCGTCCGCCGTATCACGCATACCGGCTTCATTTTCGGTCTAAAAAATTCGTTCTTCCGCACCCATGCTCCATTTGGGTCCTAGTTGTGTCCCTGAACTTTGCAGCCCGATCAGAATATACCCAGGGGTGTTATGAGTGAAAATGTGTATAAAAATAGGTACTTTTTGTGCTTTAGTAACATGTTAGTAACATGAGCTTTTGAGGTATCGTTTTCCATGTTTTAGGGGACGATGAGACAGAATATGAGGTCGATTTTGGCCAGAGTGGAAAATTGAGGTTCTACCGAATGTTCGGCCCCCAAAATTAATTTTTTATGAGTCAAAAACCTGGGAAATTGTCTGAAATCACCATTAATTTGTATAATAACACTAGAAAAAGTGTCAACACGTAGATCAAAACGATTAAGTGGCACTATCAATGATCAAAGGTACCTAAAAAGGAGCGTACCTAATCCGTGTTTTAGAGGCCAAAATTGGTGTACACCATCAGAAATAGCTATTTCAGTAATTTCACATGAAAGAAACAACCATCATTTCTGCAGGTGTGTCCAATAGAATAATAAACCCATGTGGCAAGGACTTTGCAGCGTTTTCATATATGGGAAGACGAGATTTGGAGAAGCGGGCAAAGAAACTGATGACGTGATGACATAGTGAACACAGCTGTTCCGAATCATTTCGAATTATGAAAGAAAACCTTTCAAAATTCCAAGACCATCAACCCAAAAATAGTTACAATTAGTTACCCAATTATTACTTCGTTGATTGGTTGAATTAATTAGTAAAAGTCAGGCAGTCCAAACGTTTGTGGGCTTGCTTACAAACAATGCAGCAAAGATTCCGCGAATTGGAGTTATGATCAGCGCCTGTCTTATTACGATTGGGATTGGAATGATCATCGGAATCTTTGTTAGCAAGTAGTAGTGGATTTCGAACGAGTGTCATAATAATTCTGTTTGGGCTTTGGCTTGATGTTTCCTTTAGAAAATGATTTATTGTCACGGTTTGAATTACGAGAGAGAACTGGATTCTGATGTGACGCTTGAAAGATTTTCCTCAGCAAGCTGCATCGCTGAACATCGAGACCCGACAAATTGTGGCAGGTTTGAAGCGTTGGAAAGGGAAATTCTTATACTTTCGATTTCAAACTGCTATCTAGTTACAGGATCTAGGGCCTTTATGGCAAGATGAAACAAGATGAATTCGGCTGGTGTATTGATCTTTAGCCGGTCAAAGGCAGATCCGCTACGTTAGTTAAAAATACCTGATAAGAACCTGTTGAGGGTTTGCCCCTCAAAGGTTTGAAGTTGACTAATTCATTCAAATAAGCAGCAGCCAATAACTGTTTGTTATCGTAAGCTTCACTCAGGTTAGTCTAGGTCTAGGCGGTAGGCTAGTTTTCACCGATCAAAGGTAATTTACTCAGGATAGTGTGGGCCACTCCACTCGTAGCACCCAATAAATAATGAAATTTTTGTATCGGGGAAATATCACGATCATCATGAATTATGGATACACTGGCGTCCTTGAATTTCAGGCAATTTAATATTTTTCCATCATATGGGGGCAAGTGGATTTTCGGCAAATGAGACGTTCTTACACACGACGACTAGTTTATCGTTATACATTCAGAAACCCCTCTATGAACATTCGGATAAATATTACTCCCTGTGCCCTCAGAAAGTGAAACATATGTAGAGTTTGCTTCATAGAAATATCTTCGGGTATTACCCTCAAAATTGGCCTCTTCCTTGGAGGGAAAAACATTAGGTTTATTTATTCCATCATAAGCATCCGATAATAAATTCAAACCAGAAATGTTCGAATTTCCCCCAACAATTATTTGGAGACATGTGTATTCCTTTAAATAAATTAACGTTGGCAGGTGATGCATCGTTCAGAGCTACTCGTCCCTTACCGTTGATCGCTGAAATTCGTCTAGCTACAGTTAAAAGTTTCTTTTTCAGACTTCTGATGTTCTGAGGGAGGAGATAAGGAATCGGAGGGTTAGGATCCGTGTCAGTCATGATTTTAGGAGATATCTAAAATTTCAAATTGACAAAATCTATCAAAACTTGGCGTTAAAATACCAATTTATCTTATCTACTTGTAGCTGAATATGACCACACTGCCTACTAAACGTTATATACAGATCTAATGGCTATAACATAATGATCTTCATACTGAATACAATGAATACCTTCTAATAAGCAGGTAGGTACAGGTAGGTATCGACATCTCTGAGGTTGCTCAATTTACTCTGAAGTTAATTGTTATAACACCCCCTTGAAAGTTTTCATTTACGGTTCAAGGTTCCTATATTCCAAAAATGCAATTTCCGTCCGGATTCTAGTGCTGCGAAGCTGGGCAGCCCGAAGGGAATACACCCATGAGTGTTACGAGGGAATAATGGGTGTAAAAATAGGGTTTTCGATTTTTTTTTTTTAGGTTTTAGTGAACATGATCTTGTATAGTTTTCCATGTTTTTTAGTGCGGGAAGACGGAATATGAAGTTGGTTGGGACCAATGAGTGAAGAATTTAGATGGTAACGAAGGTTCGGCCCCCAAAATTAATTTTTTATGAGTCAAAAACCTGGGAAATTGTCTGAAATCATCGTAAATTTGTATAATAACACTAGAAGTAGTATCACAGGTGAATCAAGACAATTAAATGGCACTATCAATGATCAAAGATAATTTGTAAAACAAGTAGGAGCCTAATTAATGTTTTGGGGGGGATTGGTGGAAACCATCAAAAATGGCTACGTTAAACAGTCGAGTATCTGAAATCAGACCAACCGACAGTTCGATTATCGAATTCACTTCGTGAACGATCGATAACATTATTATCTACGTCTAATGGTATTGTCAAGATGGGTCATGTTTCTTGGTGACCATTGGTATAACTCCTTAAATTTCAAACATTTACATCCAGAGATCGTTTTTGACTTGAAATCATGGCGCCAGTTAAGTTATATAAAATGATAAATTAGGCTCTTAACAACTTGCAACGTATTTCTACCCTGATATTTGCCCCATTCAGTTACTTTTTTTTAAATAATACTCTGGTTCTAGGCTTTTACCCGCTTCGCTTGATCATTCCCACCGGCCGAGCCGACAACCGTTTTCCAGCGTTCAGGAATAAAAACGCTCTCACAAAAGTGAAGGTACTCGGGGATCATTAGCGCCCTATTATTTGTCACACGCTGTCGTTGTTATTCACCGCTCAAGTGTCTTTTCGAGTCATTAGCACCGATTCTGGAGTGACTAACTAATGACCCACTTTTCCGTTGCTTTTGCAATATTCTCCAAATCTGAACGGCTCAGCGAGAGCCCTTGGTGCGTTTTCACAGAACACCACTTATTCTTTACAGTTAACATCTAGGTCAATAATAACATCTAACATCTTATTAATTTCAATATTTCAAAATTATAAATGTGGGAGTTCTTAGAGAATGCATGAAGAAAACAAACTATAGCAGTTTTTTCAACATTTTCGTAGATACATCCAGTTTCGGAATTTTGTTGGCACTATATTTCCGGTTCATCTCGCGTAGTTTATGAATTATTTTATTGTTGATTATTTTGCGCAAGTAAGTTCCAAAATGTGGAGATTAACTTCAACACATGTTCATTGCTCGAAAATGCCTATCTACTGCAAAACCCTTTTCGTTCTGTATTGTATTTAGAAACAAAAGAAAAAAAGGTATTGTGTTGATTATTTGTGAGTAAGCATCAGAGGAAGATAAGCACGATTGTATTTTAAACGGAATTTACGGGCCTGTAATTAGCATGATCATTATTCCATTAATGAATGGAACTTGGATTAATCGAAATTGTAAGTGGCGAAAAGCTCACCCATGCCATTCATCCATGTGGGTCTTTTAGCCATGTTTTCGTGTATTTCCGAGTTATCACTCGTAAACCCGTTTTCGTAGTTCGGAAAAATCGGGCAGAGCAGACTTCTGACTCATTTCCAGCGATGTAACAAAGAGAAATAAACTGGATTTGATGGGCATCGGCGAGGAGTTGAAACGCTATTTCTGAATTTGGGGACAGGCCGGGTGACAGAGCGCTTAGGAATTCCCAGCGACACGGTATTTTTAAAGTCCCCCCGGCGCCGTATGAGTTCCCCTGAGGATTCAACCCCACCTGTGAAAGCTATGCAACAGCTACTGATAGGATATCCATATCAGTAAAATTCGATTTGGATTGAAGCGTTCCACACTGGGAACAATCAGGAGAGCCCAAATAGTTCGTTTCGAAAGATTAGGTTGTAAAATCTCCAGTAAACATTATTGATCAAATGAACGTAATTTGATTCTTCAACTTCTTCACGATTTCCACAGAGTACAAAACTAGATTTGATAAACAAATTGCCTTACGCTCAAAACGTTTGCACACAAGCGGTCATGAAAATTTGAGGACATTAAATTATATTTTTAGACCCCCGTTCCCAAGTATTTACTGACCAAAAATCCGTTTGCCTACAAAATCGAGAACGATTAATTAATAATAATAATAATTAATAATATTACGATATTATTAATTTATAATTATTTTGTCTTCCCATCTCGAATCAAAATCGTTACCCCAGTCTGGGCGCTACCTTCATTAGTTCTGTGTATGTGGGGGTTGAGACAAATAAATAATACAACCAAAAATGATATAACACTAAATACGCCCCCTATGCACATAATTCAAAGGGGATCATTTTTCCATGACATCTTGCGTATGTATGAATCGGCTAGGAAACCCGAGTTCGTCTTTTGAAATAATGAAGTTAGTGTGATGCTTACGAGCTTCCATTTCCAAAAGACAAAAATTGATTTGTGGATCGTGAAACCAGCCACAGCTAAGTACATAGTATTTTTCAATGAGAATAATGTTGACCGATTTTGATGTGGGTGGAAACGTTTATGTTTGGACAAACGCAGAGACGTACGCTTCGCAGTATCGGGAAGAGTAAAAACTGTTCTCCGTGGTGATCTTGGCATTCGTCGTAAGTCTTCCGCCCAAACGAATATGACGTATCAAGAACGTGAAATATCTCAATTTCCCAGTCGACTGATGTTAATTTGTTGAGTTCCTATTAATTTGTAAGTGGCAATTTCTCCATGAACATTCCCAGTAGGTAGATAGAAATCTGGGAGTATGAGCACAGATGACCTCGATTGAACTCTGTGCTATATCTAGCTGATTGGTAAAGACGTGTTTCACAGACACATTAAAACGCTGCAAATCATTACGCAACGGATTATTATTTACCTGTATAGATGCCCCTTCTGCGTAGATCACTGTTTTCTGCGTCGATACCATCGAGTTCCCCCCCCCCCCCCCAGGAAAGCCCTAAATCGACTACTGGAGCCGGCCCCGGAATTGAAGTTTCCTAAAAATTCGCGGGATTCAATAATTCAATCATTAGGTAACTATTTGTAGTTAGTCATGAAGCATAAGGCAAAAATAATAAACCGTGGTGAAATAATTTACCTGCATAGATGCCCCTTCTACGTAGATACTATAATGAACCGTTGTGTAATAATTTGTCCATCAAAAATACTTCAACGGTTGTTCAAGTTGCAAAAGTACTATCGACAAAATCCAAAACAGCCTTCATTCTTCAAATGGAATAATATCGCGGAACAACCAACTCGATTTCATACAGCCATCCGTGACTATAATCAGGTGCTCCCTAGTGATGCTATTTGGGTTGAATGTATGCAGTAAGTTTCACCCTCCTGTGGGGGCCTTACTGTGAAGGAATGGAGGGACGTACAATGCTCTGGGTGGTCTAAAAAAACTCGTAAGTTCAAGAACTATTTAAAAACGTAAAAAGATTCACGTGACAAAGAGGTATAGGCGTCCTGCAAATGTCAACCCCTATTTTGAACCCCTTGGAGATGACTATGACTATGATTTCGTAAATTTTTGTTCACGGTAACTACGAAAAGTGCTCAGTACGGTGTCCGGCGGACAGACAGAAATGTTTTTGTTGCATTTTCGGAATATGCATACTCATCAAATGGGTGGTGGGTGGGCGGGGGGGGGGGGGGGGGGGTGAACTTTTTTTCCATGCTCGATACCATAGGTTTTTTATTGAAATAATAAACCAAAAAATCGTGCGCCAGAGCTTAGATTCGAATCCCGGCCGCCTTCCTAGGAAACCGAGCCACGAACCAAAGCTGATATTAAGGAATACATTTGATAATAAATAGGTACGAGCCCACACGTTTGAAAAAATTACAGAAAATTGGAGGCGAACAACCAAGTACAGTGCAAGGAGACGAGAAGCGGCTTAGAGGTCCCCCTGACTGAATTCGTCGAAACGAGGTTCGCGTGAAGAGGGGTGCTCCTGAACGCTCATACTCGCCTGTTACCTTGACTCCTCTCTCGGAGCCTCGATTCATGTGGGAGCAGGAGGATGAGAGCTGACGTTTTCTTCAGCTCTTGATATCATTTAATTAATTTCTCGTCTCTCGCCGTCCCTTCCTGTGTTGTGTTGTGGTAATTACTAACATCAGCACCTCACCTCGGTCCATATAGCTCTAGCTCTAGAGCTACCTCGTATGCACATTTTGTTCAGCGGTCAGCGTCAAGGTACTGACCTACCCAACCTGTCATTTATCGAGACATTATAATCTCCGACGAGCCCGTTTATGAGGGTTTATTATTCGCGTAGGAAATTAGTGCAAAAATATAAATGTCCTCTCCTAAGAAATGTCGACGGTGATTGTACATACCTCGGAAAATCAGAGGTTTTGAGCTCAGCAAAAATACCTGGTTCCTCGGAACAGCCTTGACCTAGATGAGGGTCGATGTTCTGACACGAGGGATTTGAATGTGTTGCGGGTGACTCAGCTGGTGACCTGAACGAGGGTGATAGCTGTGGTTGTCGTTTTAAAGAGATAACAATACGCGTAAGTCGAATTGTTCTACAAGGATCAGGACCCCACCACCATTTAAATGTCGGTTTTGGTCTAGGCCAATCATAGGGCAGTTTTGGCAGTTTGTTTTGATGAGGTAGGGCGTTGACTTATTCGAATCTCGTGTTTTCATATCGGAGAAGAAAGAGAGCTGACCTTTCTTCGACTCTTGATATAATCGTGAAGAGATAATAGTGGAAAATATGAGTATGTAAGACGGATGAGGTTACTCGTGAAAAGGATAAGGATGCGACGAGTTTTACGAATTTCATAATAATTAGAACGAATGACTTTTACCTACCCATACTTGCGGGATCAGAGTGGGGCGAGAGCTGGTAGTGACAGCCACGATGAATGTCATGACGACGGTAGTGGTGAAAACTGCATTCGCGATTGCAAAGGGGAAAAAAGCGTTGCCGTAGGAGGCGTCTAGCCGCCAGTGGTTTGTGTTATGACGGTACGTTTATGGTCGAATGAAATCTGGGGGACACCCCCAGACCCCCGGATTATAACAGTTTAGATCAAGGATCAAAGCAAGGAAACTTGGAACATGTTTTTCGAATAGGTACATGATAACAGAGGATATGCAGATATGTAGAAAAACGTCTGCCAATTCGAGTAGGCACTATAGCTTCCTCACTTGTCTCACATGAACGTATAGAATAGTGGGTATTTTAATTTTGATACGGGGCCATCTGCGATCTAACCCACGTGTACCCTCAAATTTCATCTCTCTACGACTATTTTTCGCGTAGTTAGAAGCGTTACAAGAAAACGGTCAACATTTCATGTTTGCGCATGCGCAGAGGGAAATTAACGTAAGACTCCAATGAAGTTCATATGGAACCATCAAAGTATTATACTGATCGACCCTTCAAATTTGAACTCATTTCAACGATAATTAAGGTGGTTATGGGCACTCCAAGTATTTCACGTTAGCGCATGCGCAGACTAAACGATTTTCATGATTTTGGAAAGGGACCATCTGCGATCCAACCCGCGTATACCCTCAGAATTTCAGCTCTCTACGACTATTTATCGCGTAGTTAGAAGCGTTACAAGGAAATGATCAACATTTCATGTTCGCGCATGCGTAGATCAAAGTTACATTACGATTCCAATGAAATTAATCTGGAACTATCACAGTATTATTCCTGACCGACCCTCCAAGTTTGAACTCATTTCAACGATATTTATGGTAGTTATGGGTGTTCCAATTATTTCACGTTTGCGCATGCGCAGACGAAAGTTACGGTACTTTTTGAATGATTTTGGCATGGGACCATCTGTGACTCAACCCGCACCTACCCTCGAAATTTCAGCCCACTTCGACCATTATTTCGAGTAGTTATGGGTGTTGCAAGGAATTACCACGGACAGACACGGAACCAAATATGTTCCTCGATGTCTGAAACGGAAAATGGTAGCAGAAATTTTCATTTTGGAGGACATGAACTTTTTTTTACTCATTCACGAATCCAAGGCTTCCCTACCTTTGGGAGTGAGGTAGCAAAAAACTTCGTGGCATTTACAAGCCTCGGACCAGCGACCTAACGCAATGTAATGTAATACGCGTCGTCAGCTGCTTTCCGCGTTTTTCGGGTAGGTAGAACCCCCTCGGCAGTTTTCGGCGGAGTGGGGTCTCGCTATGCTCTCCTCGGAGAAGGCACCACGTGTGGCAGGAGAGGAGGTGGCGGCAGGAGTAGGGTAGAGAGAGAACTGTGTGGGGGATGGGGAGGGGAGCCGAGTTTACGCGGACAGGACGTGGACGCTTTCCAGCCTGGTTTACTCTCGTAAAAACATGTTCCATGTTAAAACGCTTCAAATTATTACGGAAAAGTACATTATTTACCTGTATAGATTTACCTGTATTATTTACCTGTAACATGGACAGTTTATCGGCCGCGGTTTCATCGCGAGCGATTTAGTTCGTATGATAAGTTCGTTAGCTTGTGATCACTTTTAGGAAGAAAACAATTATTGTCCTCAAAAACCAACATTTTCATTCGCATTTCGCATTATAAACCATTCACTGACTGTTCTGATCAACTGATTGGGAAGAAACTTACTGGGGCTATTCGTATAGCCACCTATGTGTGCATGAATTTCATGTGGATTAGACTTTAGTTTCTTTCTGCGCATGCATCATCGCAGAAACAACTGTATGGCATATAAACATTAATTTAATTGTATATTATGTACGATTGCTGAAATGTTAAGCTAAATAATTATTATGACACGGAACAAGTCCCCTACCGCTACCTATTCATTGTTTCTGTTTCTTTGAATAGTCCACAAAAATTATTATGTACCTGCTATTTGGTAACATAATTTTATGTCCGAGTTGTTGGTTGAGAGCAAGTTAGTACTCGATATTCCATTTTGGTTTATTATTTTCAATAATGATCATTTTTTGATGGTTTACGTTTCAAGGTATGTAGAATCCAAAACTGCAATAAAAATATTTCTGTCTGTCCGCCGTACGCCGTACGCCGTACGCCGTACGGGCCACTTTTCTTAGTTACCATGAAACAAAATTGATGAAATTCGGGTTATAGGTTCCGTTCGGGGTCGAGTTGGTCCTCGAAGCTCGACGTTACTGTGAGTCATCTGTAAGGGGTTCAAAATAGGGGTTGAAATTTTCAGAACGCCTATACCATTTTTTAACGTGAATATTTTTACGGTTTTAAATAGTTCTTGAACTTGCGAGTTTTTTAAGAACATCCGGAGCATCGTACGTCCAGCCGTTCGTTCACAGTAAGGCCCCGAAGTTTGCACCGACAGGCATTTTCGACTCCAGTGTGAATTGTTGAAGGTGAATTGTGTGAAACGTTGAAGTATTATTGTTGAGGTATTATTAATCATTACTCAACGGTAAATTATTACACAACGGTTCATTATACCATCTACGTAGAAGGGGCTGGAGTTTGTTGGTAGGTACTTTTGCAACTTTTTTCACCCCTCATCAACAATTTCTTTTCAGAACTTCATTATGTGTGTTTCTTTTTGTTAGGTACTGTTTGTCATCGGCAGAATTATTTTAGCAACATTTAACTCATGATTTAGGTAGGTACCTATTAACGAGTACGGGGTTAGGTACTAACCTACGGAGGGTCTGCGATCTACATTATATATATAGAATAGTACATATATCATAAATTATATAGACGGGTTATCTATACATAGAGCTGTGATCTGTAACAGAAGGGTATTTTCTATACAAAATAATAAACCGTTGTGCAGGGATTTGCAGCGTTTTTTCCTTATAATCAGGATAATCTCTGTACTTTGACAATGTCAAACGCCTGGAATTCGCCACTTGGGAAATGAGTATTCCAAATTACAACTGCAAGCATGCAACCTCGTGGCAAGGCCAAGACAACGATTGCTCAGCCACTGTTTGACGATTTGAATGACTGCCATTCGAATGAAGATGAGACGCGCTGCTTATTTAAAGCTCACCGCAAACCTCAAAACCGCGATCTGCTCTTAGTACTTGCCTTTACGACTGGTCTATGAATGAAATATTTTCGTTATATTTTAAAGTTATTATAATTGAATCGAAAAATAACCTCAAACGCCAATTAATATGATTATTTATCAATAATTCATCGTTTTCGAGTCTCATTCTTGTGTAAGTACATCGTTAGTTAACTCGTAATTGTAGTTAGGTGGATTGTACTATTGTACCATATTGACGCGGTGGGCATTTGTATCCTGATCAACACGTAACCTATTATTACTGAAGCGCTAATGATCAGCATCTTAGCATTAGAAGAATATGCGTCCATATATTATAATTCGTTTTGAAATAGGAATAGAGCGGAGTAAGTACATTTCTATGGATTTAAACAAAAATTAATTCATAATCTGTACCTACATATCATTCTCGTTAACTACCTATGTTACCTTGTTAATAACCAAAAAAAATTTACATTTTCGAGAAAGCAATTTTTCGAGATGAATGGAGCTGAGTTGTTTTCCTCTCAAAATCGCATGTCGGATAAGGAAACCCAACTTTGCCACAGTTTATATGAATCACCTCTCTAACTTTCCCGACCTCCCAGCTCTCCTTAGCGCTCGGAAGGCGCCACGAAAACAAAGTTTACCGAAGTTGTTAATAACCGAGCACTGAATTTTATTAGGATCCATTCTTTTCAATTAGGGTGAGAAGACTGATCACCTTTCTCGTTCGATACCCTCGATCTCTAATTATGTTCGGCGAGATGTTTTGAGTAAAATTTGCAACTTGCCCAGCCCTCGAGATTTCTGCGTTATTCCAAAGTTGTTTTTCTGCCTTCCATCTTCTTCCTCCCTCTGCTTTCTTTGTACCTTAAATTGTAAATTTTTGGAGTATTATATTTAAGGAGCAGTTATAAATAAATTGAAAGTTGAATTTGAAATTGAAAGCAGTTATAATTAAATAAATTGAAAGTTGTTGAAAGCAGTTATAAATAAATTGAAAGCAGTTATAAATTATTGTAACTGTTGTTAAATAAATTGTTGAATAAACATTTGTTAAATAAATGGAAAGCAGTTGTAAATAAATCGAAAGTTGAATTTGAAATTGAAAGCAGTTATAAATAAATTGAAAGTTGAAAGTTATAAATAAATAAAAAGGTTATTCGTTCATATTAAATTCAGAATGACTAACAATTTTTGTTGAATTTAACTGTTGATTATTTTCTAAAAATAAATAGGCAATGAACAAATAAATAAAGTAAAAGGAATGTAAAATGAATCATAATGAATACAACTAGTAGGTATGCCTGGTGACTGTTGCTACCTATCTCGGTAGCTTCTAATCTTCTCTAACCCATCCAAAGTTGAAGTACGTCGAACCCGGATGGGTCTTAAATAACTAATATTAATAATTATATCATTATATATATATTATTGTTCAACAGCATTTTTGATTTCTTACAATTTATTCCCCACCAAATAATTATGTGAGTTGACTCGTGTGATAAGGAGCTCGAACTTAACATAAGATTGTGCTCCTATTCTGTATGAGCAAGTTCTTTCTTTCTCAAACTTTCTTCCCCCCCCCCCCCCCCCCGTCTGACAATGATTTTGTTCAATTGATTGAAAAAATAAGTCAGTAAAGTTAATATTTCGTAGTTTCAAGGAAAATGGTTCTGAAACCTGGTCCAGACAATATCCAACCTGACAGGTAGTATTAAAGAACAAAAAAAAAATTGATTTCACCTGGCATTGATCTATTTCCGCACCTGAAACTGATCAGTGAGTTATTTGATGGCTTTTTATCGCAGGTTCTATTTTTATAGGTTCCATGCATTTTGACATCAACCACCAGACTTCCCTACTATCGTTATACTCGTTACGTTTGTAAATTCGGAGAACTAAATTTTCTTGCTGCAAATTTTCTCACCGCTCTCTGAAATAATACTAAACATAATGTGAAACTATCATATTATTAGACACTATTATAGTACCTATACACTTACAATGATCTTTAACAATGAACAGCAAATAAATTATAATTATTCCTTCCCCTCCTGCCTGTCTATCCTCTCTAATACCTTCTCACAGGAAATCCGTGGTGCATTGGTAATCATCATTAACGGTTAACTGTACCAATATTCCCATGTTCAAACAATTCCTTGTGTAACCGTCTAACCTCTTTTCACCTATGAATCATATTTTCCTCCCATATTGGTGTAGGAATAACTGGCTACCTTTCCCAGAACCACCACACAGAATCCCTTGAAAAACTCTTCGGATTTTGTTCACCCAACCAACGTCACAGTGTGATTGCATGTGAAAACCAATTCTGGTTCCTCCGGGTTGCAGGAGATCTCCCTTCTCCCTGCCGAAGAGAAATTTTACACTTCTGAAGGGAGGACTCTGGATGAGCGGAACTGCCCCACTTCTGAGCTACATCAAGTCCTCTCTAAGATCATTAAAAAATGCTCTGGCGACAGGTGAGCCAACATTATTTTCAGCATTCGCAAACAGATCCTTAATTGCTCGCCCGGTGATTTTTTCTCCCCCAATTCACTGCAGTAGTTTTGTTTCTTCTTGCTTTTTTTCTTTCTGGAGAGTAAAATAGTATCTGCTAAAATGTGTATATTGGTTTGTTTGCAGGATGAATTTTGCTGAATCACATTCATTCGATAACATTAATACTCGTACCTCCACAATTCTGTTCAACATAGAAATTGCAAAGCCTAAAAACAAGAAAATGCATTAGGTAAATCACCAGATGCGTTAATGGTAGAGTAAAATGAGTGAAGATGACCAATACCTACTCGCCTTATTAATATTCAAATCGTGAAGAATTGTGTAACATACTCAAGAGTACCAAAGTAAATACTCAAATGGGGAACTTGCGCGATTATTTCTAATGTATTAAATTTATGTAAACCACTGAATGTATCGTCAATTTATGCCGTCACAACATCCTTCTAACTTAAAAAAAAAGTACAAACACCAGGTTCATGCTTACTAAATCCCATTTTCAGGCCGACAGTGCGAACTTAGGTACCATGCAAGTTCCCATTTAATCATACTTGGTTAATAATTTTGGTTTCCGAACTCCGAAATTCAGCTTTTACGTTTAAAGTTCACTACAAAAATCCCTGTTCCGCCTTATTGACAGAAACACTTTTTTGGTAATTCTTCATACACGTCTCACTGCATGAGACATTTATTTAAACTTTTTTTTCTCAACACTCTCAATTATTGTTGATAATGAAACATAATTATATAAATACCATCACTGGATGAAATAATAACTAGTAGCTCCAATGTGCCTTAGCCAGCAAACAACTCAGTACTTACATTTCGTGCTATTACTTATCGTTGTTCTCACCTTTACCTTCCTCCGTGTAGACGTAGACATAATTATTAATTTCATTTGAATTTTTCCGATTGGATATTTTCTTATGTAGACAAGTACTCTTGATGACCACTATAATGGTCGCTTAATGGCCATCTCTCCTGCACCCAATTCCTTCCTCTCCTTATCTTCTACCTTCTTTTGTTAGCTCCGTTCCATTTTCCCCCGATGGATTTCTTAAAAATACCCTGTACCCACTTGATTGCATCCACGTTGCACTTTTTATTCTGTATCATTACCATACAGCTGTTTTTAGTCAGTGTTCTGCTTACCCTTATGCTACACTGTCACGGCACTTATAAGCACGTTCCTTATCTTTTTCGCCATACCGTAACAATTTTTTTTCCTGTATAATAATAGATGATTGTATACTACCTTTTGAACTCTGGTGCGTTTCTCTCGCTTCTTAGACTTGTTCGTTCACAGTGCTTTTTATTAAATCTAACATTGCTGCTCCAACAAGAGAAGTGTTGGTGAGTTCTTATTTCTTCAACTATTTCTGAATTTCATGCGTGTGCACATAAGAAATTATATTTTCAGGTCTTTGAATCGAAAACCATACCATCCGAGGCTCAGATTTGAACGAGCACAATTATATTGTAAATCAGGAATTTTACTCGCCCTTGAAATATAATCTAGTATTTTTCCCACCTTCCCCTCAAAACATTAAATCACAAATCAATTGGAATTTACCAATATTTGCATTCATTATTCTAGTATACCGACTATACATCCAAAAATATTATTTTTTATAAATTAATATAAAAATATAATAATCTAAAAGGTCTAATAGTGCAATCAAGGATTGATGACGGCACCTGAATAGAAGACAGGTTCGTGAACTACCTACAGAATCCAGAGCTCTATATAACGTAGGTATAGGGTTAGGAGTGTGACGTCTTCATGGTAAGACACTGGTTAGATTATAACGCAACGCTTCCAGGAATAGACACTTTCCTCGAACCGCCTATATTTATTTATTTATTTTAAGGCAGATGTACATAGGAATTATTGTTCCCTCATTGTGTACAACATAATTAACAACTGTAGTTTAAAATAATTAAATAAATAAATAGAACATTATAGACAAATTTAATATTGTTTTTGTAAACGCTGCAAATTATTACGCAAAGGCTCATTCAATACTACCTTCGTGCTCCTTCCTCGAGCCCTAAACGACTACTGGACCCGGCGGGGGAATTACAGTTTCATAAATATGCGGTGGAGTCATAATTCTTGCATTAATATTATTTGTTGTTACTCGTCAAGCATCTGGTCTTTGTTCAAGTTAAAATTCCTATCAGTAAAATCAAAAATAACCACCGTTCTTCAGATGAATAAATAATACCGCGGAACAGTCAACTCGATTTCATACAGCCATAGTACGTTATTTTGCCGTGCTAAGCATACCTGCAGTAAATCCACTCTTTGGCGGTTTTTAGTAGGAACGCTCTGGAGGTTCGTGGTTGGGTACTCTATCATAAATGTGAGTACAAAAAATGCGGGAAAAGCTCGTTTACCCGCCTGAATCGACGACGAATTTTGCAGTAAGCGCCAAAAATATTGGGCGTTGCTAAGATTATTTTTGCAGTAACTCCGTTTGGTACACTTAATTGCAGTATCTCCAGTTCAGTTTATTTGGAAAAATGATCTTTTCGATTGTGCTGATAGGTATTTTTGCAACTTTAACAAAAATGTTATGCTTCATGAATAACAACAAATAATTTAATAATGATTGAACTGTTGAATCCCGCGCATGTTTATGAATCTGTAATTCCAGGCCGGCAACAGTACTCAATTTAAGGCTTTTGGGCGGGGGGGGGGGGGGGGGAGGGCTCGAGGGTAGGTATTGACCACAGAAAACAGTGATCTACGCAGAAGGGGATCTATAGAGCGAACTTATTACACAACGGTTTATTGCAGAACGGTTTATTATTTTCCTTACCTACGCTTCATGAATTTAAAAAAAAAAATGATTGAATTATTGAATCGCGCCATTTTTATGAAACTAATTCCCGGGCCGGCTGCAATACACGATTTATGGCTTTTCAGAGGGGAGCTGGCGAGTAGGTATGACCAGGGAAACTGTGACCTACGCAGAAGGGCGTCTATACAGGTAAATAATAAACCGTTGTGTAATAATTAGCAGGTTTTTTTTTAATTCGCTATCATCGCTGCCAAACAAACATGTTTTATTTTATCGATTTATCTTACCTAACGTTACCTGTATCATGATTGTAATGCTTTGTTAAATTTACACTACGCTTTGTTCGTAAAATCAAATCTTACACTTCCCATTTCCCATACCCCCCCCCCCCCCCCCCCCCCTACACAATCCTGGCTACGCCACTGCAAAAAGTTGCTCCAAAATGATGGGTCGAAAAAGAACGGAAGTGGGTGAAAAAGGGGAAGGAAAGCGCTTGCTGCGTTATCTAGGGTTCCCCTCCCACACGTGGGAACCGAGTGAGAGGCAGATACATACCAGATGACGTCAGGCGTTTTTCCTTTAGCTTATTCCTGTCAAACTCGGATTTCGAGGCTGAAAATTGGGATGGAGGGATTTTCGAGGGTGCTGAATGCAAGTCTGAGGTCAAAAGCAGCAAATTCCGGCCCGTGTCTATTATGTTCATAGCAAATAATCAAGTCTTGACAGTCTACGAACTAAATCACTCGCGAAGAAATCGTGGAAACCCATTTCAAAGAAAAACGGAGTTATTGAAAAAATTGTCTATTGCCATTAATACACGAAAAAACGCAAAAAACACTGTTATAACCGGTATAACAGTGTTTTTTGCGTTTTTTCGTGTATTAGTGGAAATAGAATATTTTTTCAATAACTCCGTTTTTCCTTGACAGTCTATTCTGATCTATAACAGCCGATCTACTACACAAAAGCTGTTCGGATGTTGTTAGATTCCTGGTGTCAATTTCTTTCCAGCGGATCCCACTGTACATCCATTTGAAAGTTGAGGCTTTTCCTAGATACGAACGTAATTATGCGGATTTGTCATGTATGATCGTTGATCTCTGGGTGAAAATGAAGATGAGTAATTATTTACTTAGGTATCTAATGATCTGTTGCCCCTTTCATTTAATTTGAGCACCAAATCACCTATCAACAAGTCTGTCACAATTCAGTCGGCAGTGTGCAAAATATGATAATTAAATGGAAGCGTATTATCACAATGTCGTGTTTTAAGAAATGACTATTTTCAATTACGTACGTTAACTTCATCAGTTTCCCTTTTCCATCACCCCTTTAATTGTTTAATGGGCGCCTATGCGTGTCAGAAATAACTTAGTGAATGAAAATGCGGAGGGAAAAGTGTATAGTTGGGGGTTCGGGCTGGCGTTCTGAAATGAATCATGCCACCCTCAGTGTAATCAGATATGTTAACTGTTGGCACGCGCGTCTAAAAAGGTTCACGTTGAGTATTTCATCAGCGATGTGAGAAACCCATTTCCGCATACCTTTTTCCCCGCCTGCCACATTTCCACACGTGACACTTTCATAAGTTGTATTTAAATTTTTAATTTTTTTTTTTTTTTTTTGGTAAGATATTCACAGCACACGACAGATATAAAGGGAAATGTTTATAACGTATAATATAGCCTCTGTCAACATGATGTCCGACTTCTTAAACTAGAGATAATCAGGCAGGGTTGTATAGAAACCATAATTTCGGTAAATCTAGATCATGGGCAGCTAACCAGTTATGGCTTCTGGGCCTCCTTGCAATATCGATGGAATCAAACCATCTTCCTTCAAACCCTCGAAATGGTTTTGGTTGAAATTTAGAGTGAATTGTGCCATGCTATCTTTTTGACGTTCGCATCAAGACACTGCTACTACTTGTTGGTCGTAGGACAATTAATACCTTACACGTTCCTTCATTCACATTCAATGAGTGGGAAGTTCACGAGGAACCGATGTTGGTTGGATTATTATTAACATGTTTAATGTTTTAGGGCTGGGGGTCATTCTGTGAATTCCGACACGCAAATATGCAACGTTTTTCATTGGTTACTACACAGTTACTACCTTCTGTTGTAGCAACCATAAAGAATATCGCACTCGAAAGAAACAAGAGTCAACAGCTACGTTTTTCATTGGTTACTACACAGTTACTACCTTCTGTTGTAGCAACCATATGTTGATGGCGAGTTCTATAATAAGTACAGTAAATGCAACATTATACTTGTAGAGTTCAGTGAAATTGTGGCTTTCATTTTTTCTTGACATTAAAAAACTATATCTAATTTCTCCCTTGCGAGGGAAAAACATTAAACATGATTTAATGTTTTTCCCTCTCAAGGGAGAAATTTCAAATTAGAAGATTGACTGTATCACCGACAACATATGATTTAACGGCAAAAAACGCTAAGGACTGATAGATGGGTAGATAATAGAGAGAGCTTAAGCTAAACAACATGACAAGGTGAGGAAATTATGGCGATAGGCAATCAGAAAACAAAGTAGTTGTTGAAATTACGATGGCTGTGAGGCATTAGGTGGTAACAATGGTGACCGTACTTACCACCATTTTTTAGAATATCCATGGGCCAATATTAGCAGAATGTAATCGAAATCTTGAACTCGCGGAGACCATTTGAGTAGCATGAGTTCACGAACACGGACAAGACCAAAACTAAATTGGTTCACAAAGCTACAAAAATCGCTGAAAATCTGCTGAAATTTCCATTTTAGAAAACACGAAAAAAGCCTAAGTGGGTATGGGCAGTATAGCTTCTTCGCGCTTCCTTCAATTCGGTTCATATTTGATGTATCCTCAATACTCATACTATAATATGTAAGGTACACTATTTACGAACCTATCCACAAAAACCGAACCCCAACTACCTACCTATCAAACTCGAGTTAAATGGGACGAGGCAAACAAGAGCTGATTGTTCAAGAGATCAAGTTTATGCATATTATGTTCATCTACCATTATTCAAATCACAGATGAATTTAAAATTTAAAATTGCTCAGTCTAAACATCTAATTCAAAGGCCATTGCAAATTGCAGTCGAACATAAATGCCCCAATGCATAAATAGTGCATGGATTGAGAATGCTCCAATTCTTCACACTGAGGAGTACATACCTGTGACTTCTGTTTACGTTTTTGAATGCAATTTGGTCCCATTCTAAGGATTTTGAGACCAACCACACTCTACTACGATGAATAGTTCTTTTTCTAAGATTTTTCAAAAATTCCAGCAGTACCTACCTCACAATGGGTCCTGGGGTCCCGCCCGGGCAGGAGGGGTGCAGTGACGTCACTCGTTGCCGAAATTTTGAAAGCTCATAGAAAACGCTGCAAATGATTACACAACGATATATTATTTACCTGTATAGATTATAGATGCCCCGTCTGCGTGGATCACTGTTTTCTGTGGTCAGTTCCCTCGAGCTCCCCCCAGGAAAACTCTAAACCGAGTACTAGAGCCGGCCCCGGAATTAAAGTTTCCTACAAATTCGTGGATTCAATAATCCAATCATTAATTATTTGTAGTTATCCATGAAGCATAAGGCAAATAATAAACCGCTGTGTAATAATTTACCTGTATACAAGCCCTTTATACGTGGATAGTATAATGAACCGTTGTGTAATAATTTACCGTTGTTTAATAAGTTACCATTGTGTAATAATTTCCCCAACAATAATGCTTCAACATTTGCATTTGTTCAAGTTGCAAAAGTACCTACCTACAAAATCCAATAGTCCATCACTTATCAAATGAAAGAATATCGCAGAACAGCCAACTCGACTTCATACAGCCATCCTTGATTATAATCAGGTGCTCCTTAGCGATGATATCCGGGCCGGATTAATACCGTTTGATTCACGATCGTGTTGACGAAGCTTTTTGGCGCACACGAACGGCTGGTCGTACAATGCTCCGGGTGGTCTCAAAAAATTGTATAGCTCAAGACAAATTTAATAATGTAAAAAAAACCATACCCTTTCATAGAAAGTTTTCGAGATGCGGCGTTCTGAAAATTTCAACCTCTATTTTCAACCCATTAGAGATGACTGACAGTAACGCCGAGCTTCGCGGGCCAACTAGACCCCGAACGGGACCTATAAATCAAATATCATCAATTTTGGTTCATGGTAACTAAGAAAAGTGTTAAGTACGGCGTACGGCGGACGGACAGAAATAAAAGGTTCATTATTTGGAATAATAAATCAAAAGAAATATTCATCGTAGGAGAGTGCGGTTGGTCTCAAAATTCTGAGAATGGAACCTACTTCCATTTGAAAATGGGAAAGTGATATAAATAGAAGTCATGGGTGCTCCTCATTGAATTCGTTGGAACAAACAGGGACACAGCCTGCATGATTCCTGAAATTTCGCCAACGTCGGTTGAGTAGAACAGAAATTATGAGCGTTGCGGTTTCTTCATTGATCGCTCATCTACAACGCTACTATCATTCCGATCGCAATACACTCCAGAACAGATCATCGGGGACCCAACCTGGATTATTAGTGGCGATTTCATTATTATTATTTGCCTTGTTCTGTCAAATTATGGTGGTTACACGAGGCCGCGTAAAGAGAGACAAAGACCGGCCGATCGACAGACACGGAACCACCTTTTGGTTCCTCGGTGTCTACAACTAAATTATATGCGATTGAAAGACTTGCTGCAACGCTGATCTTGGAAAATATGCATTTTTGTTTCGGTTAATGCATATGTGTTGGGTAGATACAAGGGTTTTGCACCTTTGACAGCGAGGAAGCAAAATACGGCTCAGCAAAATAGTACGACGTTCAAACCACTCACTAACTTTTGCTTTATTATTTTCAATAATGAACCTTTGGAATCGAGCATGAAAATGTCAAAAAATGCTAACCCCCCTCAAAATTTGATGGTTTACGTTTCAAGGTATGTAGAATCCGAAAATGCAATTAAAAAATTTCTTTCTGTCCGCCGTACGCCGTACTGAGCCCTTTTCTTAGTTACCATGAAAAAAAATTGATGAAATTCGGGTTATCGGTTCCGTTCGGGGTCTAGTTGGTCCTCGAAGCTCGACGTTACTGTCAGTCATCTCTAAGGGGTTCAAAATAGGGGTTGCAATTTTCAGAAAGCCGTAGCTCGAAAACTTTCGATTGAATGAAGGGTATGGTTTTTTTTATGTTATTAAATCTGTCTTGAGCTAAACAATTTTTTGAGACCACCGGAGCATTGTACGTCCAGCCGTTCGTGTGCACCAAAAAGCTTCGTCAACGCGATCGTGAATCAAACGGTATAAATCCGGCCCGGATATCATCACTAGGGAGCACCTGATTTTAATCAAGGATGGCTGTATGAAGTCGAGTTGGTTGTTCTGCGATATTATTTCATTTGATAAGTGGTGGACTATTGGATTTTGTTGGTAGGTACTTCTGGAACTTGAACAAACGTTGAAGTAATATTGATGGGTAAATTATTACACAATGGTAAATTATTACACAACGGCAAATTATCAAACAACGGTTCATCTACCACGAAGGCTGGATTTTGTTGATCGGTACTTTTGCAACTTGAACCACCGTTGAAGTATTATTGATGGGCAAGTTATTACACAACGGTTCATTATACGTGACCACGAGGGTAGGTATTGACCACAGAAAACAGTGATCTACGCAGAAGGGGCATTTATTTCACTCCACATGAACAATTTTCCTTCAGAACTTCATTATTTGCGTTTCTTTTTGCCATTTTAGTCACCGTTTGTCATAGACAGAATTATTTTAGCAACATTTAACTCGTGATTTAGGTAGATACCTAGTAACAAGTACGGGGTTAGGTTCTAACCTACGGAGGGTATGCGATCTACATGATATGTATAGAATAGTACACATTATATTATAATAGAAGGGTTATCTATACAGAGAGCTGTGATATGTAACAGAAGGGTATTCTGTACAAAATAATGAACCGTTGTGCAGGGATTTGCAGCGTTTTTTATTGCATTTTCGGATTCTACATACCTTGAACGTAAACCATCAAATTTTGAGGAGGGGGTTAGCCTTTTTTTTTTCATGCTCGATTCCAAAGATTATTGAAAGTAATAAACCAAAAAAGAAGAGAGTGAAGTGCATACCTTGTTCTTGTTGTACTATCTTCCTGTGAATTTACAAATTTAGCATAGCAGATTGTATCACAGATGGCCTCATGATACCCACCGTTTACGACGTTTTCGATTGAACACAGTCGATGGTGGGGATGCCATCACGTATTCTGTCAATAATATTATCGGTAGAATTTGAACAGGGGTTATAATGGAATGCTCATTGAATGTCGCGCTCTTTTCACCCCACACGGCCGGCGGCAGCTGTTACCGCGATGTACCATTAATCAAACCTTGACAGCGCACGCGTGGTAATAACGGGACCTTTTTAATCTCCCTCCCCCTCCAAGTTACAAATCGCTTGCTTTTCAACAGTTGGTACATATGGATTACTGGTGTGAGGAGGGGAGGAAGGTAAGAAAAAAAATTATTAGTTGACGTAAAAAAAAGAGTATGAAGGGGTTTTGAGCACCTAACAAAGAGCCCTTCATAGGGGACATGGCGAATACGAAACTAACTTTGATGAATGTCGAGAATCATGGGAAGTTGGATGGAAGGGGGTGGGGCAGTACAATATGTATGACAGCGTTTCATCAAGGAAGTGGTCCCCTAGCCCATGAAACCCTTCTCTGAAGCCCTCTCTTCACTACAGCATCCTCTAACCTATATGACTTCGCCCAAACCACCCAGGACTTTTGCCGCAATTTTCGAGCCCACCCCCCTCTTTCCCTTATCGATTGGTCATGTATTGAAATTTTAATCTTTCCAAGCCGAGCGAAAACCCCTCCTTTTCACGTTCAATCCTGAAAACCCGTAGGGTGAGAGGGCGGTAAGTGAAAGAGGAGGAAGGTTCGGCACAATGAGAGGTCCCAGTGGTTGTGACGAGGGGCAATGGTGATGATGGTGGGATGAGGCGATATGGTTAAGGGGTCCTGTGTTCGTGGGATGTGGCCACAGGATTCAATCATCGGGCTAACGTGCCCCTCCTCTTTCAACTGTCCCAACACCGAGCATCAGAAGGTGTGCAATGAGTTTTTCAACTGACAACCCCCCCAGTACAAACCGAAAAGCTTAATTAAATTCATTAAACGTTGTTTTAACCACGACTTGATGAAATACCCTACCTACGTGATTATGTGGCATCTAGAACCAGATCCTGTCTGTGGATTGCAAACAAGAATAATCGGTTGGAGGATCCTTGTACTCACGTGTGTCAAACATTTTACGTTTGCCCGTGCGCGGAGGCAGTTCATATGAGGCCATCTGTTCTTCAGTCAGCCCCCACAATTACCCTTCAAATTTCAGTCAAATTGTTGAGGAGTCTTTCATCTACCTACATAATAATAAGCGTGGCAAACAACTACGAATATACAACAGAACGACGGAAATTATGTCCACACTCGTTGGGAAATGTCTGAATCACAAATCGCGAGTGGAAATTTTGATTTTGTAGGACAAAATTTGGTTCCTTCCGATGTTCATCAAACTCAAACTTATTGTCCGGTGCCTTACCTACACATTGGAGGTGGAATTCGCCCGATTTTTCACTCTGCGGAATACAGCCGTTAACGGCCGACATAGGGCGAGTAAACGAGAGTAAAATTCAGTGGAATTCGGGAGTAGTGTTTACACTATGCCCGACCTGCTCTGCCGAACTCCACCGAGCTCATGCGACCACCGATTCCGAATCAAATGTTTTTGTTTTATTCGGCCGAATCCGGCCTTCCACACTTTTTCTTGAGCGTCAAACCGCAACTTCTTTTTGCTTTTTTTCGACATGGGGAATCGGTAGAATCGTTAGAAAAATCGGGTCTGGTGTAATCACTTCAATCGATTGCATCGGCAGAGCTTGAATTCGGCCGAGCAAAAAATCGGTTCCAGTGTAAATGTACCCTAAGGCAGTAGCTGCAGTAGCGGTACCCTGATGACGACGAATCATTTACTTTACAGTCCTCAACTCGAGGACGTACGAAAAGTTAGGCAAACTGGCGAAACCACTGCTTTGTCGGATACTGCAAAATTATATGCTGGGCTGCAAGAAGACGCATGGCACAAGAGCCTAGATCACCCTCATTAAAAAAAACCGTAAATTATACAAAATGGTTTATTATTTATGCCCCTTCTGCGTATACCACTGTTTTCTGTGTCGGTACCTACCCTCGTGCTCCTCGCAGGATAGCCATAAATCGAGTATGTACTAGAGGCATAGATATATACACCTGGGTACGCTACTGAAGGGACCAAGAACGAGCCTCCCCGGCTAGGCCTGGTGCGTTGAGGGGCAAAAAGAACTGGTGAGCCTGTGTTACCGTAATTAATCGGCGTATTTTTATTGACTTATGGGAGCCAGGAAAGGCAAAATCATCAATATAAATGTTTGAAATTGTCATTGTAAATATATTGTCGTGATATCACTCCTTGTATTGTAAAGATTTATCAAATAAACTCGAGAATGGATTGGTAGACGTGGGCAGGCAGCTCGAGAGAGCTGGAAGGGTCGAGTGGAAGGGATCCCCACCATCCCCCACAAGAGTGGAGGATGGAGGGAGCATAGTCCCTAGACTATATAAACTCGCCTCCTTCGCCTTCCAAGTCATTCTACGCTGTCCTTAAGTCACCCACTTATCTTTCTCTCTCCTTGACTGGTATATCCACTGGGGCACCAAAAGATCCCAAACTGGTGTATCCACTGGGCACCTCCTAAAAGAACCTAGACTGGTATATCCACTAGGCATGCCCGAAAAGATCCTTGACTGGTATATCCACTAGGCATGTCCTAAAAGAACCCAGGTTGGTATAACCACTGGGCACTTCCCGAAAAGAACCCAGACTGGTATAACCATTGGGCATTTCCCATGCCTTGGCTTCCTCTCTCATCACCAAACCACAACATATATTATTGATCATTATAGGTAATCGTAGGGTTTTCAATATTGATTGTGGGGTTAAAAACAACGAACAAAACGAGTGAAACTACCAAATATAATCTCAGATCAGTTTTTCTTTCAGATTTCTTTACTTTCTTTCGTGATGAGGGTTTAGAAAATAGAAGTGCTTGTATTTTCTAAGGATGGTATCTTATTACAAAAATGAAAAACATGACTGGTATAACAGGTAAAATTAAAATTAACAATGACTAAATTAAACCCTAGCTGTGACAACCCTGACATGTTTTTATGACAGCATACTACTTACTGATATATAATGACTGATATGCGTATTAATAGAATATAGATGTACTTCCTACTAAACATGGTTAAATACTTAATGAAAAAAATTGAATCAGACATGATTAAATAATATTATTTTATTCAATTCTTGTGAAGTAATTTTAGCTATTGTAATGGGCCCCTTGAATTTTCGGCCAAATGGGTTGCTACTGTTAAAAAAAAAATCAAGCAATTTGTATTGCTTGTATAAATTCTCCCTACAGCCAATGAAAAGGTGGTGCACTTTGCGGCTTAAATCCTCCAAAGCATCAGCTACACGCGCACTAATTTGCGCAGCAATTTTTACATTCATCTTTCTATTTCGACAGAAAACATATTTGTCTGATAAACGTAAGGTTTAATTCATTTTTCTGATAGTTATCCCCTTCAATCCCCTTTTTTCATGACCACCTAGCTATATATACCTGCGGTATTTATACCTATGGGTTTTCAATAAAAAAATTGGTTTGTGGCAGCTTTGGAGAGATTAGTATGCTACTAAGAGCCGCGTCCCTTAAGTTCTATGCACTGTTCTCCACCGTTATTGCCCTCAGGCGTTCGCCTAGTGGGGATTCCCCAAGGTGGAGACTCGCTATATCAATAAATACAATATAAATATCATGATGACATTTAAAAAACTCGACTTCGAAGTGCTTGTACTGATTGCCATTGCTAAGGTTGGAAATTTCCATTTGTACATTTCTCTTGACAGCTGTTATTCAACCCCAATAGCCCGTCGAATAATGTGTTGAAATACTGTTCAACAGAGTTATCTAGCAAAATGTGGCAAGGTAGTTCAAAAAGTCACGAAGTCAATATTAAAAGTACTAACTTGTGTACGAACTTTTGACCTGATATGTAGGAACTAAATGCAAAATGCATGCATACCGAATATGAACTTTAGATTTTTCGAGCTGGCAACACTGATGGATGCATACCTATCATCATTACTTAATTTGATTGGTCACATATTGGGATTTGCCGTAATAAATATTTGGCATTGTGGGAAGGGAATTTGTAAGGTAGAATTGTAACTCGATTAATGCCCCCATTGTCAGTTACGAAATTTTATTGCATGCGTAACTAAAATAAAATTATCCTTTCTGTTTGCTCAGTATAAAATTAAGGAATTTGCAAAAACATACAATACGATCCTTAAGATAATCATCCTGGTTAACTCGATGGAAAACAGCTTCGGAAAACTTCTTGTGCTTATCCGTCTTCTTCAGAAGTTCACGAGGGGAAATCATCAATTTATCATCACCACATTATTTCTTTATTAGAACCCGACCGTTTTTATACCGCACATATTTTAAGTCATAAGTCCTTGGCCTGCAGTTTGGTTAACCGAAGTAGGTAGCCGGATGGATTTAATCTTCCATTCACGTAGACAGGTTGAATCGGAATTAAGTCAACATGTAAATCCTTCAGACTGACTGCATTTCTCTTTTCCTTCACTGCCGAAATTAGCTTGTTTCGGATGAGTTCGGATGAAAATGGCGCAATCATAATTACCAGGAGTGCTTTGTTTACCTCTAGACTTTATTCTTTACTAGATTTACTAGAAGTAGTGTCGAAGATGGCAGAGAAGGTAGAGATCCGGCTTGAAAAAGAAACGTAATATTTTCTTTTTCAAGCAGGTAATCCACCTTCTCTGCCATCTTCGACACCACTTCCGGCAAATCTTCGTTCGGGGTGGCTGGGATTCCCGACACAATCACGTCCCGAGCCAAAGAAATTTGCTCACTTGTATTTACGCGGAAATTCATCGCGATTCAGTCTTTCTTTATCCACTATGATATTTTCATCAGAGATATTCCTAACAGGTTCCTCAAAATTTTTGTGGACGTCATCCAGTTAATCGGAGTTAAAAAGCTTTTGAACGAAACTCTTCCATTTCACCTGTGATATCGTTAAGCCGTTGTTCCCTAACCGTTTTAAAACTCTCGGATCATTGGTGCACCGAGCATGCGCAAATTTCTCATGAACCTATGGCCCGATTTTGATGACATTTTCGAACTTTTCTTTGAACTACGCGGAGGAATAATTGGTTACATCACGTTTTTTAGCATAAAATAATGGAGGCGTGTTAAAATAATTTTCATCTGATTCTAAATTTTGCAGAGTTTTGTAGAACACAATAAACATTTCAGTTGGTTCCAGTACAAATCAGAAGGTTTTAATGTTTGAGTTCCACAACAGGTGCTTTCCCCCTGTAAGTTAAAAATGGCGGAACCCACGACCTCCTCATTCCAACCTGTGTAGTTGGTGTGCGTTCTGACCCGCACTAACTAACGTCACATAATATCTAAAGGGCCTTCTACGCATCCCGGAAATGGCACACCCTTGTTACTTTCACCCAGGGGAATTTCAGAAGGACAACATTTTTTGAGGAAAACTAGTTTCTTGGCAACCCAGACCACGTTATGGTCGCCCGAGCCCAACACTACGTGGAAACGGTTCTGCGCCAAAGTGAAATGTGGGGACGCGTTTCTCCAAGTCCGTTTGATCTTCATGAAGACGTAGAACCCTTTCGTCCGCTGGCAATGATGGTAGGGGGAACGTAAATATTTGAGAGCTTGCCGGATGTTGATGATCACCATCTGGAAACTTGTGGGCCCTAACTAGGCGGAAAAGCCTCTCCTGATGGAGGAATATTGAAATTTAATCACTGCATATAGACTTAAGAGGCGGTTCACTTAGTAGTTGATCCAATATATAACGCCCCTGAGTGAACGGATTCACAGCAGGGAAGGAGAAATCTTGGTTAACGGCCATTCATTAAACGACGGCTTCAAATGATCAATATTGATCACTGACTTCCAAAACCTAGTTAGTATTGACAAAATAGACACTTTGTCACTGATGTCTCTCCTGGACTTGTAAATTTACTAGATCCTTTATAAATATACTTACTCGAGCGATTTTACTTAATTCATATAATCGAAACATTTATAATTTTCGTGGATGTTAGACAACTTTGTTTCAATAAAACTTTTTAAAAACTGCACCTTAAGCTTAACGAATAACAACAAATCATTGATGTTAGAATTCCATAACCGTCCATATAATTATTATGAAACAGTAATTGCCCGGCCTGCACTGATGCTTGATTTTTTTTTTTTTTTTTTTAAGGGGAAGTAGAGGGCAGGTGTTGACCACAGAAAACAGTGGTCTATAGGCAGAAGGGGCATAGCTACAAAGAATAAACCGTTGTGTAATGATTTAGCATGTTTCGATCTTAGTGGAAACACAAGGAATTTCAGTAACACCGTTTTTTTTGGACATGGATATGTCTTTACTCTGTGGGGGGGGGGGGGGAGGGGGGTCAACCTTTGTGTCCCATTTTTTTCACTATGAAAAATGTAACGCGATACCAATAAACAAACTACCAAACGACGTCGTCTGGATAAACTATTTCGTATTTAAGAAAAAACGCTGCAAAGTCCTTGTCACATGGGTTTATTATTCCACTGGACATACGTACAGAAATGTTGGCTGTTCATTTATTGTTTCTTTCATGTGCAATAATTGAAATAGCTATTTCTGATGGTTTCCACCAATTTTGGCCCCCAAAACACGAATTAGGTACGTTCCTTTTTTTAAAAATTATCTTTAATCATTGGTAGTGCCATTTAACCGTCTTGATCCAAGTGTTGAGACTTCTTCTAGTGTTATTATACAAATTGATGGTGATTTCAGACGATTTCCCAGGTTTTTGACTCATAATAAAACAAATTTGGGAGCCGAACATTTGGTAGAACCTCAATTTTCAGCTCTTTCGTCAAAAATCTACTTCATATTCGGTCTTCTGGTCTCAAAAACATGGAAAACGATACCTCAAAAGCTCATGTTACTAACATGTTACTAAAACACAAAAAGTACCTATTAACATGTATCATGTTTTAGCTCTGGTATACTAGCATTTTTTGCGAGTCGATTTTGCGCGTCAATTTTTTTCGCGTAGTGGTTTTCACGTACAACCGAGTAGTTGCTAGGGAAATGAAACTTCTTTCATTTTCATCGGACAAAAATCGTTTTCCATTCGTTGGAAAGCTCTTGATTTATCACGAATTTATTTCGTATTTGTTCTTGGTATTTATTTCCTAGTTTCATACTATAACTATATAAATGAATGTTATAAATGGATAGTAAACAATGACGCTTGTTTTCGCGCACAATGCATAGTGGAGAGTCGCGTGGAAACGAGCCCTGGGATACTCGCATTTTTTGCGAGTCGATTTTGCGAGTCAATTTTGAGCGTCAATTCTTTTCGCGCACAATGCATAGTGGAGAGTCGCGTGGAAACATGATACATGGTTGCAATTTTTGGTTCATAACCATAAATCTTATAACGAATCATTCATAGCGTTTCATTTTTATACACATTTTCACTCATAATGGGTATATTCCGATCGGGCTGCAAAGTTTTGGGACACAATTAGGCCCAAATGGAGCAAGTGTGGGAAGGAACGTATTTTTTAGACCGAAAATGAAGCCGGTATGCGTGATACGGTGGACGGAGGACGGCGGACGGACATTGCATTTTTGGAATCTACGCACCTTGAAACGGAAAACAACGGTTTTGAGGGGGAGTTATATAAATTTTTTGCTGAGCGAATACATAGGTGTATTATTCACAGAGTAATAAACCAAAACGTAAGAAATTCAACTCGAGGAAGAAAAAGGTTTCTACTGTTCGTTGGATGAACCTTTTGTTATTTTAGTAGGTAGGACTAGGTAAGTGTATTACCTGGTTTCTGATTTACGAGTATGATCCTACCATGCACATAGTTGAGGATGACCCATAAACATTTATGCCATTACGTTGGCGTTTCATTGGATGATTATCATGGAACAGACATATGCGTGGTCTTCGGTTTTTCCAAGTAAGGCAATCATTTTGGTTTATTATTTTCAATAACGAACCTTTGGAATCTAGCATGAAAAAAAATGCAACCACCCCCCCACCCCCTTCAAAATTTGATGGTTTCCGTTTAAAGGTAGGTATCTAGCATCTGAAAATGCAATGAAACAATTTCTTTCCGTCCGCCGTACGCATTACTGAGCACTTTTCTTAGTTACCATGAACCAAAATTGACGAAATTCGTTTTATAGGTCCCATTTGGGGTGTAGGTGGTCCTCGAAACTCGGCGTTAATGTCAGTCATCCCTAAGGGGTGAGAAATACGGGTTGAATTCTCCAGGACTCCGCTATCTCGAATTTGTTTAATGTTTTAAATACTTCTCAGACTTGGGAGTTTTTTAAGACCACCCGGATCATTGTTCGTCCAGCCGTTCGTTCACTGGTAGGCCCAGAAATGTGCACTTGTTGTATACTCTATAATATTTGTTATATCCATGCGGGATAACCCGCGCGACGTGTTAACCTACCGGAAAAAGAAAAGGTAACGCTAGCATGTGCTATTCATATTGAATAGACGTCGAGTACAGCAGTATACATTTATTTTCAAATTATTAAAGAAGTTATATTCAGTCTTTTGGAGTTCTTTTATTCTGAAACACCTACAGCACCGACAGGCTTTTTCAGCAGGAGGGTGAAAGAAATTGTATACATTCAGCCCAGATATAATCGCTAGGGACGCGGCAACAATCCAGAAACGGCCCGAGATAATCATTGCTAGGGAGCCCCTGAATATATTCACGGAGTATGAAGTCGAGATGATTGTTCTGTGATATTATTTCAATATTTGAAAAATGATGGCTCTTTTGGAGTTTGTTGATAGGTAGTGAAACTTGAACAAAGTTGAAGTATTACTGATGGGTAAATTATTACGGAAGTAAATTGCGAATACTTCAAGTAAACGTTGTAATATTATTGATGGGTAAATTATTACGTAAATTATTACGTTGAAGTATTATTGATGGGTAAATTATCACGCAATGGTGAATTATTACACAACGGTTGATCATAACATCTACGTTGATGGGGCTGGAGTTTGTTGGTAGGTTTTTTGCAACTTGAACAACCGTTGAAGTATTATTGATGGGCAAATTATTACACAACGGTAAATTATTACTCAAAGTTAAATTGTTACACAACGGTTCATTATACTATCTACGTAGAAATGACACCTATACAAGTTAATTTTACACAACGGTTTATTATTTGCCTTATGCTTCATGAATAACTACAAAATTATTAATGATTGAATTATTGAATCCCGCGCATTTGTAGGAAATTTAATTCCGGGGCCGGCTCCAGTACTCGATTTAGGGCTTTCCTGAGGGGAGCAGCCATGTTGGATGGAGCTCGGGGGTATTGTCCACAGAAAACAGTGATCTACGCAGAAGGGGCATCCATCCATATGGGGAAATAACAACCCGTTGTGTAATAATTTTCAACTTTTTTTACTCGAGTGAAACGTTCATAATCACAATGCTTAGCATTTTGGTTCGGACCGTCAGATCAACTTATAAGGTCGTGTTTAGTGTAATAGCACGCGTATTTGCTTCCTAAGGCCTTCCAATAATAATATAAGAACGGTGAAGGTACTCGTTCTTTTGAACATCAAAATTCTCTCACCTAGAACGCAGTAAACACCGCGCATGTAGAATTGCTGAATTCTTCACGTCCTCATTTCCTGTGTACAGCAGTAGATATCACAGGAGGAGAATGGAAATGAGGTAAATAGAGTAGTGGTTGGGAGGAATTGTGTGGAAAAACCAACGAATTCTCGAATGTAGCTGAGTAGTGAAACCTCTACAATGGTGGGGGGGGGGGGGGGGGGTGGCCGTAACGTCTCGTGGGGTTGAATTATTATTAATTCACACACAAGTTTACACGCTCTATTGTTTGAAGTTCCGGGCGTCAGCTCTTGGGGCTCCAGGAATGAGAAAACAGGGCTGCCCGCACGGAGGGCATAAAAATTCTCCGGGGATAACGGATGGAATTCAAACCCTTCCCTCTCGCACTTTACTTTTTCCACAAGGTTTTCCCACTTAAAAACGACCGGAAAAACGAAAGAGAGGGAAACTACAGTGAAAGGGAGGGAGAGTTGAAAAAAATGTCTGGCGGAATTCATTACCGGTCTCACGAGAGGTCATAAAACGTTTCCTGGTGAAGTCCGCGAGTTGGGCGAAGCGAATGTTGTTGAGAGGGCAGTTGATAAAGGATCTGCAACTGCATTACAGCTTCTACTGCTCTGTGAGTGTACGCGATGGTCAGACGAGTCTGGTGCCTGAAATGGGTGTATAGAATACAAAGCTGACGTCTACTCACTTATTTATCGGTTCGTTATTTTCAATTATGAACCTTTGGAATCGAGAATAAAGGGGAAAAAAACAATAACAATAATAATAAACGCGGCAAATTGTTACACAACGGTTTATTATTTCCCTATATATGGATGGATGCTCCTTCTGCGTAGATCACTCTTTTCTGTGGTCAGTACCTACCCTCGAGTTTCCCCCAGGAAATTAAGAACTGGAGCCAGCCAGGGAATTACATTTAACAAAAATGCGCGGGATTCAATAATCCAATCATTAATAATTATTTTTAGTTAATGATGAAGCATAAGGTAAGCCATTGTGTACCTACTGATTTGTGTACCTACTAAGCCTGGACGGGTCACTGACCTTAGGCTCATAAACCAACATATATGTATAGAACTTGTATTATGTATACAGATTCTCTGAAAATCATTATATTTGTTGTATACAGTTTTTGGTAATCTAAAAATTGAATTGAATTCACTTGAATTTACCTATATTCATATGCGCAGATTTCGTAGAGATTCGTTTCGAGTAGAACAGCAGAGTGGGAGTGCGAAGTCTTTTAGGAACAGAAAGTTTTTCTACTTTTCGTAATTCGCAAAGTAAAGAGTGCGAATGAAGACTTGTAAAGTGAAAAGTTGAAGAGTCTTTAGGAATCGACCCAACCACGGACCCACCCCTCTGATTCCTACTGCTGATTCGGTTCCACTGAACGGAACTGCGTAGTGGGTAGTGGTCCAGTTGTCCCCACCTTTAACAAGTGGTTATTGTGTGAGGCAGTTTGGCTGACTTTTTGGGGGGAGGGGTTTATGGGGGGGGGGGGTCCCAGTGACGAGGGGAAGCCCATTCCGATCATCTATTGGTTTATTATTCGCTCAGCAAAAAAGTTTTATAACACCCTCTCAAAATTTTATCTTTTACGTTTCAAGGTGCGCAGATTCAGAAAATGCAATTCATGCTTCATTTTCGGTCTAAAGAATTCATTCTTTCGCACACATGCTCCAATTGGGCCCTTGTTTTGTCCCAAAAATTTGCAGCCAGATCGATTTACACCCAGGGGTGTTATGGGAGAAAAATTTGTGTAAAAGTAGGGGTTTTCGAGGGATTTTTGGGGTTTTAGTGAACATGAGCTTGTGAGGTATCGTTTTCCATGTTTTTTAGGGCGAGAAGACTGAATATGAAGTTGATTTTGACCGAAGAGTGAAGAATTGAGGTTGTAACGAAGGTTCAGCTCCCAAAATTCATTTTTTATTAGTCAAAAATCAAGGACATTGTCTGAAATCACTATAAATTTGTATAATAACATTAGAAGAAGTACCATCAGGTGAACCAAGACAATTAAATGGCACTATCAATGATCAAAGATAGATTGTCAAAAATATGAGCTAATTCGTGTTTTGGGGGTCCAAAGTTGGTGGGAACTGTAAAAAACAACTGTTTCAATTATTGCACATGGATGAAACAATAAACGAACAGCCAACATTTCTGTACTTATGTCAATAGAATAATAAACCCATGTGACAAGGTCTTTGCAGCGTTTTTGGAATCTACGCCTCTTGAAACGTAAAAGAAAAAATTTTTAGAGGTGTTATAAGATGTTTTTGCGAGCGAATACATAAGTGTATCATTCACGGGATAATAAACCGAAATACTTCCATTATTGAAGTAGTCGCTGGACGGAAAGAATTTACTCGTCACACAGAGGGCCTTGGGTGGAATCTGAAATCAATAGGTAAATTTAAAGTTCGAGTTCTCACTCATTGAATTGCTACTGGGAGGGTTCGTGAGAGATTCGAAAAAGAAAGTTGTTTTCTTCGAGGAAGAAGAAAGATCGTGCGATGCAGAGGAGGGGGACAAAGGTAGAAAATAATACGAAAGCAGACGGGAGAAGCCGTGTTTTCCGCCCTTCTGTTCCGAAGAGCTGTGATCCTATTTGAGGTAATGGAGTAAACTTGAATAGCATTACAGAGCCCCGGGATGCGGTATTTAGATGTTATCTCGCCAGCATCCCCCCCCCCCCCGGGCCGTTTGTTGCCTGGATTTAAAAAAAAAATCATCGTTGAACTCCCCCCCCCCCAACCCCTCCAAAAGTCTCCCCGGAGGCGGCGCGAGCGGAGTTTTCGTTTCCCACGGGGAAGGGCCGGGTGAGCCGTGAGATATGCAATTCAGTTTAAGAGAACGTGTCACCCTGACTACGGCACGTGCGTTCTAAAATGTCATTGCCGACGAATAAATCGGTAAAGTGCGAGATTGCGGATCTCTGCAAGAAGTATTTTCCATCATTGTCCGGCGCCGTCAGTGCTGAGAGTGTCCGCCGGAGACTGATAACGCGCGGACGTGTTTTGGTTTATTATCCCGAGAATAACAAACCTATGTACTTAATCGCTCAGCAGAAAGTTTGTATAGCACCCCCTCAACATTTTTTCTATTGCGCTTCAAGGTGCTTAGATTCCGACAATGCTGTGTCCGTCCGCCGCACACCGTATCATCCATATCTACTTCAGTTTTGGTCAAAAAATTTACTCCATTTCGCTCAGGCTCCATTTGGGCCGTAGTTGTGTCCGGAAACTTTGCAGCCCGATCAAAATATATTATCCAAGGGTGTTATGAGTGGAAACGGGTATAAAAATAGGTACTTTTTGTGTTTTAGTAACATGTTACTAACATGAGCTTCTGAGATATCGTTTTCCATGTTTTTGGGACGAGAAGACCGAATATGAAGTCGATTTTGACCAAAGAGTGGAAAATTGAGGTTCTAACGAAGTATCGGCCTTAAATTTACGTTAAATTTTGGTCTAAAATCTTCGTTCTTCCGCACACAGTTTGGGCCCCCATTTGGGAACACATTTGGGTTCTAGTTGTGCTCCGAAAAACGGCGGCCCGATCGGCATACACCCAGGGGTGTTATGGGAGAAAAATGGGTGTAGAAATAGGGGTTTTCTAGGGATTTTTGAGTTTTTTGTGAACATGAGCTTGTGAGGTATCGTTTTCAATGTCTATTAGGGTGAGAAGACCAAATATTAGGTTGGTTTTGACCGAAGAGTGAAGAATTGAAGTTGTAACGAAGGATAAGCTCCCGAAATTCATTTTTTATTAGTCAAAAACATGGGAAATTGTCTGAAATCACTATAAATTTGTATAATAACACTAGAAGTAGTATCAAAAGGGCCATAATTGGTGGAAACCATCAAAAATAGCCATTTCAATAATTGTCCATGAAAGAAACAATAAATGAACAGCCATCTGTAGGTATGTCCAATGTTTGTATAGCACCCCCTCAACATTTTTTTCTATTGCGTTTCTAGGTGCTTAGATTCCGACAATGCTGTGTCCGTCCGCCGTACGCCGCATCATCCATATCTACTTCATTTATGGTCAAAAAGTTTGTTGTTTCGCACACAGGCTCCATTTGGGCCGTAGTTGTGTCCGGAAACTTTGCAGCCCGATCGGAATATAACCCAAGGGTGTTATGGGTGAAAAATGGGTGTAAAAATAGGGTTTTATGGTGTTTTATGGGCTATAGTGTTTTAGTAGCAGGGGCATTTGAGGTGCCGTTTTCCGTGTTTTCTAGGACGAGGAGACAGAATATGAAGTCGATTTTGACAGTTTGGGTCCCCCGTTTGGGGACGCATTTGGGCCCTAGTTGTGTTCCGAAGCTCGGGAGCCCGATCGGAATACACCGAGGGGTGCTATGGTTGTAAAAATAGGGTTTTTGGAGGTTTTAGTGAACACGAGCTTGTGATGTATGGTTTTCCATGTGTTTTTAGGGCGAGAAGACCGAATATGAGGTAGATTTTGACCAAAGAGTGAAGAAGTGAGGTTTTGACGGAGATTCAGCTTCCAAAATTCATTTTTTATTAGTCAAAACTCAAGGAAATTGTCTGAAATCACCATACATTTGTATAATATCAGTTGAAAAAGTATCAATAGGTGAATCAAGACAATTAAATGGCACTATCTGTGATCAAAGATAATTCTTTAAAAGACAAGGAGCGTAGGTAATTTGTGTTTTTAGGGGCCAAAATTGGTGGAAACCATCAAAAATAACTACTTATTTCAATTATTGCACACGAATAAAACAATAAGTGGACAGTCAGCATTTCTGTAGGTGTGTCCAATAGAATTATAAACCCATGTGACAAGAGTGGTTCGTTGCAGAGGTGGGGTCGTTCTTTAAAATAAATTCAAATTGACCAAATACCCAAACAACACTATTAGTGGTCGACGCTTTGACAAGTAGATGAAACTAAAAATATTCGTTGTTGTATAACTTGATAAAATAAAATATTACTAAGGAGCTCCTTTTATGGTAATCATAAGAAATTATGTAAGACAAGCGTATAATATGTATGCTAATATTGTTATCGGTGATCGTCAGAAAATCAGATTTTATTGTCTCTGTATAAGGTAATAAAAGATAGGTCTGACCGTGATTTCCCGTCACACGAATGCCAACGCACGAATACCACGACGACGCGACGTCCTCCAAGCCCCGATCCTCCAATCCCAGCAGTCTTCTGATAACTATCCGAAATGGAGCAGGGAAGCGAAGGCGTTCGCGAAATCCGCGTGAAGGTTTGTATGTCCGTCGGGGTATGGTAGCAAATCTGTGCAGCCGCTGTAAAAATGATGAGAAAAGGTTTAGACGGATAGTACCATGTGACGAATTCCCATCATGGCGAACAGGGAAACTGCTACCGGACTATCCATCCGGATACGTAACTTACGTTGACAATCGACGGTGAATGTGTGCAACATAAAAAACGCTGCAAAGTCCTTGTCACATGGGTTTATTATTCTATTGGAGTTCTAGAGATTCTTGTTGGCTGTTAAATTTATTGTTTCTTTCATGTGGAATGATTGAAATAGCTATTTCTGATGAATTCCACCAATTTTGGCCCCCAAAACATGAAATAGGTACGCTTTTTTTTCTTTTTTTTTTTCAGATCATCTTTGATCACTGGTAGTGCCATTTAATGGTCTTGATTCACCTGTTTACACTTTTTCTAATGTTAGTATACACATTGATGGTGATTTCAGACAGTTTTCCAGGTTTTTGACTCATAAAAAACCAATTTTGGGAGCTGAACCTTTGGTAAAACCTCAATTTCCGCGTCTTTGATCAAAATTGACTTCGTATTCGGTATTCTCGTCCCCAAAACCATGGAAAACGATACCTCAAAAGCTCATTTTACTAACATGTTGCTAAAACGCAAAAAGTACCTATTTTTACACACATTTTCACGCAAACACCCCTGGGTATATTCCGATCGGGCTGAAAAGTTTCGGGACACAACTAGGGCCCAAATGGAGCATGTGTGCGAAAGAACGACTTTTTTAGACCGAAAATGAAGTCTGTACACGTGATACGGCGTACGGCGTACGGCGTATGGCGTACGGCGTACGGCGGACGGCGGACGGACATTGCATTTTTTGAATCTACGCACCTTGAAACGGAAAAGAAAAAAGTTTGAGGGGGTGTTATAAAATTTTTTTGCTGAGCGAATACATAGGTGTATTATTCACAGAATAATATACCAAAACCCTCCTGGATGACGCGATGCCAGTTTGTAGCGTGAAAAGATCCAAGATGGTGACGAGTTGGATGTTTTAAGCTGCGGGATACTGATGACCCAAATATGGTTCGAAGAAGAGAGTGTAATATAGGTATAATTATTCGCTGCTGGATATCTGGTGAACACTGAGGCGGCTGGACGAGGTAGTTGGTGGCGATGCTCGACGATCGGAGGTAGAAGGGCTTGGATGACAACAAATCACTCACGGGTCACTAGGCCACGATTAAGAAAACAATTTAAAAAAAAAAGAGAAACCTTCTAGAAGGCGTCAACAACAAGGACTGCATCGTTTCTTTACCGCTCTCCGCTATATCGATTTGTTAAGTCGTTTATAGTATGGGACCCCCCCTCCCCTCACCCGTTTCTTCGCAGAAAGTTAGACTGGAAGCTGGTTGCCACAATTCTTTCAGCTTACGTCGTTCGGTTAATCACTGTGTACGGTGCAATTTATTGGTTGCAACTGAAGCTGAACGCCCAATTCCGGAGAGCGTGTCGCCTTCTTGGTTGAAAAAATGAGATGAGCTTCCCCCGCAGGTGACCATAGGACTCGTGGAAGGGCAAGACCGCGTAGGTGAGTAATTAGCGACCTACCTCTGCATCGCTGATCGATGGGCATCAAAAGTATTGTAAATGAGTGAGAAATCAGTGGGATTTCAGAACCAGGGGATGACACTATGGGTGCTAATTGCAGTTCTCCAAAGGGCTACAAATGGGAAGTTGGTAGCAGTGCAGTCTATTGGCAACAACTATGTCGTGGATCCTCCCAGACCCACAACCATTGTATTCGCCAACTTTAGATCTCGCAAATAAACACGCAGAAGTGGGGACGAAAGACGCAGGAGGTAGAAGCCCAACCTGGGTCCCCACCATCCCCTATCGACTAGGGGATGGAGGGAGACGACTACAGGGTCTATAAATACCCTGCCTCTTTTTCCTCATTCTACGGTTCCTCTAGTCGCTGACTACTCTCTCTCTTCCTAACCTCGCCTCTCTCTCTCATCCTCAAAAGATGCTGTGCATGGTGGTGGTCCGCCTGTAACCAACAGCCAAACAACCTAAAAGATCCCAGGAAAGGGTGGTGATTCGCTCATAACCCGCCTGGGCATATCCAAAAAAAAAATCAGTCATGCAGCATGACTTAATGAGCGAATTTTCAAAGAAATATTCGAATTAATGGCTATGGTTTTGAATAAAGGAAAACTTCGGTCTAAAATTTGGTTTTCTATGTATATTCTCTTCGTATTTATTTTAATTTGTACGTTTTGTCCATCCTGATTCTACCGTTTGTTTATTACGTAATTGTACTAAGTGCTTATTTATTTGATCGCTGTGGGTAAATTCAAGGAGTTGTACTAATCGTTTGCCTCCCCCTTTTTTGCTTCGAACTCTCGTCTTCAATTAATACTTCTCACATTTTTCAATCTGACCACTCTAAGGGGGTGGGGGTAAGAGTTTAAAGATTATCCTAGTTTTGGGTAATTTTTGCGCACTTTAAATGCTCTAATTTAAGAACGGATTTAGATATCTAAAATCCGATTTCACTATCGTGTTCAGCGTGCAAAAACCTTTAAAATGAGGGGTCACTTGTTAGAAAATAACATTTTGGGGATTTTTGGGTAATTTTTGCGCACTTTAAATGCTCTAATTTGAGAACGGATCAAGATATCTAAAATCCGATTCCACCATCGTGTTCAGCGTGCAAAAACCTTTAAAATGAGGGGTCACTTGTTGGAAAATAACATTGTGGGGATTTTTGGGTAATTTTTGCGCACTTTAAATGCTCTAATTTGAGAACGGATCAAGATATCTAAAATCCGATTCCACCATCGTGTTCAGCGTGCAAAAACCTTTAAAATGAGGGGTCACGTGTTAGAAAATAACATTTTGGGGATTTTTAGGTAATTTTTGCGCACTTTAAATGCTCTAATTTGAGAACGGATCAAGATATCTAAAATCCGATTCCACCATCGTGTTCAGCGTGCAAAAACCTTTAAAATGAGGGGTCACTTGTTGGAAAATAACATTTTGGGGATTTTTGGGTAATTTTTGCGCACTTTAAATGCGCCAAAACCCTCCTTAGAGTAGGCCAATTTCGCCCATCTTCGAACTTAGCCTTTCGATTGCCAAGATAGATTTTTTGTGCAAATTTGAGCTGTTTATCTCAATTCTATCGAGAGTTATCGTCTGGAGTGACACATATATAAATAAATATATATATATATACATATAAAAAAGTGTTAAATTTCAGGAATCGTTTTAGAATGGTCTGAAACGGATTTCTATGAAGAAAATTTCCAAAAATTTATATTATTTAAATTTCGAAGCCATTGCAATAGCTTCATTTTCTTTGAAAATTCGCTAAAAGATCCGGGTGATGGTGGTGGTCCGCCCATAACCTTACCCGGCAGCATCCCTCAAAAGATTCCGTGCATGGTGGTGGTACGCCCATAACCCACGGACACCTCCAGAAAGATCCCAGGAAAGGGTGGTGATTCGCTCATAACCCGCCTGAGCAAATCCTCACACCGCTCGTGATGAACACACCAATTTCAAATTCATCACAAACTAAAAGCTCTTACCATAGATGGCCTCCAGGGTCGTTGACACTTAAGTGTCGCTTCTCAATCAGGTTAGGTAACGGATGTCGGCGGGGATAACTACGCTACTAATGGGGCTTTTTGTCAAACTTATCTACCAGGGCTGGTCAATGAAGACCATAAGTGGACAACCCATTTCAAAAGAGCCTAATCTGGTGCCACAAAACATCTAACCTAGAACCAAATTTTCCACAAAAAAGCCTAAGCTGTGCATTACAAAAGAACCTAACCTGGTCCTACTATTAACTACTATAATTACTACTATGAACATGTAAAATTTCTTGTGCAGTCAGTTGGAAATGGTAGAAGCAGGGCGGTATGACGCTAGAAGTTACTTCAGGGCGGTTAGTTAGATAGCATCAGGGGCTGACCTTCGTCCAGGCTCGAGGGCATTATTCTTCGGAGACTACCTATCTTTCTGCATCCACCGGGACTTACCTTATTTTCATGGGAGGTCTGTCGCGTATCTTCCCTTTCCACTTCGTGGGACTCCAAAATTGTATCTTATAGAAATTTAAATTTAAATGTAAAAAATTGTTATTTTACAAGGAAAAAACGCTGCAAATCCCTGCACAACGGCTTATTATTTTGTACAGAATACCCTTCTGTTACAGATCACAGCTCTCTGTATAGATAACCCGTCTATATAATATGTACTAGTCTATACATATTATGTAGATCGCAGACCCTCCGTAGGTTAGTACCTAACCCCGTACTCGTTACTAGGTACCTACCTAAATCATGAGTTGAATGTTGCTAAAATAATTCTGTATACGACAAACAGTAACTAAAATGGCAAAAAGAAACGCAAATATGTAATGAAGTTCCGAAGGAAAATTGTTGATGTGGAGTGAAATACACGCCCCTTCTGCGTAGATCACTGTTTGTTTAGTAGGTACCTACTCTTTTATGGTTAAAAAAAAAGATAAAAAAATGAAACGGCCTTGTTTTCTTGTTCTGTCTAGTACAATCGCAATAAATACAAGGTTTAGGAGGAGCAGATCAGTTTTAGTTGTAGCCTTCATCGATTTTTACCGAGCTTGGAGCCTGATGATATTCTCTGGCGAAAGCTTCGTGATATGAACTTAAGTGCCAAACTCATAAATCTACTTAGAGCCCTGTATCAAAATTCGGCGTTCGGGGTGAGGGTAAGTGGACAGAACACGAAACCCTTTATTACATTAGTATTAGCGTGGGCATTTTGTAGGGGGACGTAATCTCTCCCCTCCTCTTCTCACTTCTTGTAGCGGATTTGGATGTATTTCTTTTGGGAAAGGTGCTAAAAGGGGTGAATGTAATGGGGCAAAAATATATTGTATCACTGTTGTATGCTGCCGAGCTTTGTCTCTTCGCATTATAGTGTTGCTTCCAAAACAGCCTGGCTGTGAACCAAGAGAAACCAGAAGTCCTCGTCTTCAAAGGAAATACCCTTCCGAGAAATTATAATTTTACATGTGGTAGGAAAAGAATAGCAATGGCTAAGACGTATAATTATCTGGGGGAACAGGTCTCAAGGAGTGGTAGGTTCAACCGGAACGCAGATTTTCAGGGAGGGAAAAGAGAAAATGCGACGAAATTATTGATTCCGATGTTGTGGAGCGGTCTCACTCTGGAGCGAATGCTCTTGAAACATGGCACGAGATCTTCAACTCGGTAATTTATGGAGCTGAAGTCTGGGGCTTGCTTCACCTGGAAATAATAGAGCGATTTGAAGTGCGGGCCTTCAAGAGTGTTTTTTTTTATTTATTTATTTGGCATTAAGTAAATACTATACAGCCATAAATACATTATTATAGTTTCAAATTTTCAAATTGCAATTCTTAATAAGCTTAATTCTTTGTAGATAAAAATGTCTCTCTTCTGTAAAATTGTTGCATAGTTGAAACGATTCTCCACTTTTGGTGCGATTCTGTTGAAGAACTGTTGTAGTCTGGGTTGTACGAAGGCGTGGCATTCCATGGTCAAATGTTCGAGGTTTCTGTTCAGATCTCCACATTCTCCGCATGCTGCTGTCTCCCTCCTGCCTAATCTGTACAAGTACGCATCGCAAACACCATGGTTTGCTCTTATCCGTGATATAATTCTTCCAAATTCCCTCTGTACTTGTTGTCCCGCAAACCATGGTTTCTTGGGTAAACACGGTTGAATGGATTTGTAAAATTGCCCTTCGTGGCCCGTTGAGAATTTGGATTGCCATTTGTTGCGGTGATGCTGGAGTATCGACGGAAAAAAATCCTCTGCCTCCGTGGCGATTTCCACCATGGTTCCGGTCTCTGCTCCCTCTTTCGCTAGTCTATCGAGTACTTCGTTTTTTTGGTTTATAGTTTTCAATAATAAACCTTTGGAATCGATCATGAAAAAAAATTTAAAAATCCCCCTCCCCAAAATTTGATGGTTTACATTTCAAGGGACGTAGAATAAGAGTATCAAATTTAAAAAAAAATCCCGTCCATACGCCGTCCGCGGTTTTCCTCTTAGTTTCCATGAACCAAAATTCACGAAGTTTGGTATATGGGTCCCGTTTGGGCTCTAGTTGGTTGTCGAATCTCGGCGTTATTATCACTCAACTCTACGGGTGAAAAACAGGGGTTGAAATGTCCAGAGTATCCCTATCAAGGAAAATCGTATTTTGAGGTTTGGGTTTTCTCGCATTTTCAAATAGTTTGATTTTTTTCTGAATTGTTGAGACCATCCGGATCATTCTACGATGTTGCCATAACATTTTTGCTATGTTGGGAGCGGATCCGCTTGCGAGGTTGTGCTTTGAGCTTTTATTGGCCCTGTCGAGAAATTTGTAACAGTGCGGCTGTTCTCTTGTCGTTTTTTGGTCCGGTGAAGTCGGGGTCGGTGAGCGGAAGCCTAGTCGATATCCCTTCTTAACCGGTGGTAATCTCACTGGTCTAGAAGGGGGACTCAAGGGTCCGACCCCACTATCACACTCTCTCACAAGGTAGCAGAGCGTGGTTCGGTAGTATGCGCTGAGCACTTCACCATACTCCGTCCACTTTTTATGGGCTTACCAGAAGGATAAGCCCTAAAGTTTTCCCAGAAGGATTCCTTTACCAAACAACCTGTCCCTTTGATAATACATACATCTATTGGCTTCCCCACCCCTTTTTCCCCCTTTAGAGTGTGTATAATTAAAATATACTGTGCTCATTAGAAGGCGATTGATGCCCTGTCCCAGTTGAGAAGTCTCAATAGTTGTACCATCCTAACGATGGAGGTTGATCAGATGAGCACTATTCACTGGACAACAACCTCTGACAACATTATCCGCCAATACTTTAATGTAGAAGCTTCGTTCTCCACCGGTAAAATGTTAATGAGGTAGTATCATTACGATGGAGGTTAGTCACCTTGAAGTTGTTCAGATGTCGTTTCCTGAACCAGAACTTCATACTACTTTTCATTCCCCCTATCCCCTCTCATACTTCTGCTACCCAGAAGTGTGTCATGTGGGGAGGAGTGTAACAGTGCGGCTGTTCTCGAGCCGTTTTTTGGTCCGGTGGAGACGGGATCGGTGAGCGGAAACTGCCGTCTACGCTCCAGAAAATTGTGGAAAATTTGATAACAAATAAGACACCCCCGGGTCATGCATGACCCACACTATGACATAATTATCTCAGAAAAAAGTGCATTGAGGTAAGAGTACCAATGTGGCTGTTCTCGATACATTTTTTCTTCCGGTGGAGACTGGGTTCCTTGGGGAAGCCTAATCGATATCCCTTCTTAACTGGTGATAATCTCGCTGGTCTAGGAGCGGGACTCGAGGGTCCTCCCCCACTGTCACACTCTGTCACAAATTATATTATGGCTTGCACTCAAACTGGGCCTCTCAAATAACAGCAGTTTTCGAATATCTGTGGTTGTTGTGGGGGGGGGGGGGGGGGATAGGGCAAACGCAGGACTTTGAGAAGAGGCGCTTTGCGGGCAGTCGTGGGAACAGTGACTGGGAAGTTTTGCTTCATATTACAAGCCAATCGTGCACAGTATCTAAATCCCGATGTGGAATTGCAGATCGAACGAATCCTATGCCAAATAAGATTCATTAACCCGTTCGTTATAATAGTCGGGGCAGGAAAGTTAACGTTTATGCTTCGGGAGACTGTGCTTTGTGTAACTCTGAGGTGGCTGACTCGCTTTTCCGTTGCGTGTGTATTTGCCCAGCTTTGCGAGGGGAGAGAATATCGCATCTGGGTACTGAATATCACTTTTGCGATGGATATATTGCTGAATTTGCTCGCCATGGCCTCGAGAGACCAAGCTTTAGAAGTGTACTTATTAATTTAAGAAAACTTCCTTGCTCCTGAAGCGATTAGCTGGGGGAGAGCGCAGAATTTTCAAACACATTTCTACAGGTACATAATATTATATTTTTTAATTTCTTTCTTCTTTTTCTACTCCATTTCACCTTTTGGCTGCAGTTGGTTACCCATCTATTTATAAAGGCCTTGTTTCAGTTTTTCATCATTATCATTAATTTTTTGGCCTTTAATCTTGTTTCATTTTATGCGTTTCCTTTATGACGGTATAGTTTGCCTTTCACTTTCACTTTCATTTTCTTATTTTCTGGGTACCAGGCATTTATTTATTTCTTATTGCAATTTTCATTTGTACAAGTACCTTTGATTTGAATAGTTTATATTTTGTTTATAAAACGGTACCTATATTGTTTATTCCAACACATAATATATTATATTATAATATAGTGTACGTTTTACTGTATTTCATAATCCGCAGTGTATTGGTTAGGTAATCCTAATGTTGGCAGCAGACGGATAGCAATAGGTAGGTACTGAGAATGTGTGTACTACTCTGCCGTGAAAAGGTAAAACGCCTCAACTCTCAAAATCACAACTTTTAAGGGAAGAGCTTCAATGTTTTTGCACCGTTTCCTCTATCTAACGTCCCTCCAGTTGATGATAAATTCAAAATTTCTTTGACAGTCGATCAAGAGATGTTTGTTGTTTACCTACAACAGGATAACGTCATAATCGCCAAAATAATCAATTCTAATGAGCCGAAAATGCTCATAAGGCGTTTTATTTTATTTCCATCGAGTTTTCTGTTCAGAAATTAAAGGTAGAACGCCTTGAGATGTTTTTCCTTTGAACAAATCCAAAAACGCTGCAAATCCCAGCACAACGGTTTATTATTTTGTACAGAATACCCTTCTGTTACAGATCACAGCTCTCTGTATAGATAACCCGTCTATATAAAATGTACTAGTCTATACATATTATGTAGATCGCAGACCCTCCGTAGGTTAGTACCTAACCCCGTACTCGTTACTAGGTACCTACCTACCTAAATCATGAGTTGAATGTTGCTAAAATAATTCTGTATACGACAAACAGTAACTAAAATGGCAAAAAGAAACGCAAATATGTAATGAAGTTCCGAAGGAAAATTGTTGATGTGGAGTGAAATACACGCCCCTTCTGCGTAGATCACTGTTTGTTTAGTAGGTACCTACTCTTTTATGGTTAAAAAAAAAGATAAAAAAATGAAACGGCCTTGTTTTCTTGTTCTGTCTAGTACAATCGCAATAAATACAAGGTTTAGGAGGAGCAGATCAGTTTTAGTTGTAGCCTTCATCGATTTTTACCGAGCTTGGAGCCTGATGATATTCTCTGGCGAAAGCTTCGTGATATGAACTTAAGTGCCAAACTCATAAATCTACTTAGAGCCCTGTATCAAAATTCGGCGTTCGGGGTGAGGGTAAGTGGACAGAACACGAAACCCTTTATTACATTAGTATTAGCGTGGGCATTTTGTAGGGGGACGTAATCTCTCCCCTCCTCTTCTCACTTCTTGTAGCGGATTTGGATGTATTTCTTTTGGGAAAGGTGCTAAAAGGGGTGAATGTAATGGGGCAAAAATATATTGTATCACTGTTGTATGCTGCCGAGCTTTGTCTCTTCGCATTATAGTGTTGCTTCCAAAACAGCCTGGCTGTGAACCAAGAGAAACCAGAAGTCCTCGTCTTCAAAGGAAATACCCTTCCGAGAAATTATAATTTTACATGTGGTAGGAAAAGAATAGCAATGGCTAAGACGTATAATTATCTGGGGGAACAGGTCTCAAGGAGTGGTAGGTTCAACCGGAACGCAGATTTTCAGGGAGGGAAAAGAGAAAATGCGACGAAATTATTGATTCCGATGTTGTGGAGCGGTCTCACTCTGGAGCGAATGCTCTTGAAACATGGCACGAGATCTTCAACTCGGTAATTTATGGAGCTGAAGTCTGGGGCTTGCTTCACCTGGAAATAATAGAGCGATTTGAAGTGCGGGCCTTCAAGAGTGTTTTTTTTTATTTATTTATTTGGCATTAAGTAAATACTATACAGCCATAAATACATTATTATAGTTTCAAATTTTCAAATTGCAATTCTTAATAAGCTTAATTCTTTGTAGATAAAAATGTCTCTCTTCTGTAAAATTGTTGCATAGTTGAAACGATTCTCCACTTTTGGTGCGATTCTGTTGAAGAACTGTTGTAGTCTGGGTTGTACGAAGGCGTGGCATTCCATGGTCAAATGTTCGAGGTTTCTGTTCAGATCTCCACATTCTCCGCATGCTGCTGTCTCCCTCCTGCCTAATCTGTACAAGTACGCATCGCAAACACCATGGTTTGCTCTTATCCGTGATATAATTCTTCCAAATTCCCTCTGTACTTGTTGTCCCGCAAACCATGGTTTCTTGGGTAAACACGGTTGAATGGATTTGTAAAATTGCCCTTCGTGGCCCGTTGAGAATTTGGATTGCCATTTGTTGCGGTGATGCTGGAGTATCGACGGAAAAAAATCCTCTGCCTCCGTGGCGATTTCCACCATGGTTCCGGTCTCTGCTCCCTCTTTCGCTAGTCTATCGAGTACTTCGTTTTTTTGGTTTATAGTTTTCAATAATAAACCTTTGGAATCGATCATGAAAAAAAATTTAAAAATCCCCCTCCCCAAAATTTGATGGTTTACATTTCAAGGGACGTAGAATAAGAGTATCAAATTTAAAAAAAAATCCCGTCCATACGCCGTCCGCGGTTTTCCTCTTAGTTTCCATGAACCAAAATTCACGAAGTTTGGTATATGGGTCCCGTTTGGGCTCTAGTTGGTTGTCGAATCTCGGCGTTATTATCACTCAACTCTACGGGTGAAAAACAGGGGTTGAAATGTCCAGAGTATCCCTATCAAGGAAAATCGTATTTTGAGGTTTGGGTTTTCTCGCATTTTCAAATAGTTTGATTTTTTTCTGAATTGTTGAGACCATCCGGATCATTCTACGATGTTGCCATAACATTTTTGCTATGTTGGGAGCGGATCCGCTTGCGAGGTTGTGCTTTGAGCTTTTATTGGCCCTGTCGAGAAATTTGTAACAGTGCGGCTGTTCTCTTGTCGTTTTTTGGTCCGGTGAAGTCGGGGTCGGTGAGCGGAAGCCTAGTCGATATCCCTTCTTAACCGGTGGTAATCTCACTGGTCTAGAAGGGGGACTCAAGGGTCCGACCCCACTATCACACTCTCTCACAAGGTAGCAGAGCGTGGTTCGGTAGTATGCGCTGAGCACTTCACCATACTCCGTCCACTTTTTATGGGCTTACCAGAAGGATAAGCCCTAAAGTTTTCCCAGAAGGATTCCTTTACCAAACAACCTGTCCCTTTGATAATACATACATCTATTGGCTTCCCCACCCCTTTTTCCCCCTTTAGAGTGTGTATAATTAAAATATACTGTGCTCATTAGAAGGCGATTGATGCCCTGTCCCAGTTGAGAAGTCTCAATAGTTGTACCATCCTAACGATGGAGGTTGATCAGATGAGCACTATTCACTGGACAACAACCTCTGACAACATTATCCGCCAATACTTTAATGTAGAAGCTTCGTTCTCCACCGGTAAAATGTTAATGAGGTAGTATCATTACGATGGAGGTTAGTCACCTTGAAGTTGTTCAGATGTCGTTTCCTGAACCAGAACTTCATACTACTTTTCATTCCCCCTATCCCCTCTCATACTTCTGCTACCCAGAAGTGTGTCATGTGGGGAGGAGTGTAACAGTGCGGCTGTTCTCGAGCCGTTTTTTGGTCCGGTGGAGACGGGATCGGTGAGCGGAAACTGCCGTCTACGCTCCAGAAAATTGTGGAAAATTTGATAACAAATAAGACACCCCCGGGTCATGCATGACCCACACTATGACATAATTATCTCAGAAAAAAGTGCATTGAGGTAAGAGTACCAATGTGGCTGTTCTCGATACATTTTTTCTTCCGGTGGAGACTGGGTTCCTTGGGGAAGCCTAATCGATATCCCTTCTTAACTGGTGATAATCTCGCTGGTCTAGGAGCGGGACTCGAGGGTCCTCCCCCACTGTCACACTCTGTCACAAATTATATTATGGCTTGCACTCAAACTGGGCCTCTCAAATAACAGCAGTTTTCGAATATCTGTGGTTGTTGTGGGGGGGGGGGGGGGGGGATAGGGCAAACGCAGGACTTTGAGAAGAGGCGCTTTGCGGGCAGTCGTGGGAACAGTGACTGGGAAGTTTTGCTTCATATTACAAGCCAATCGTGCACAGTATCTAAATCCCGATGTGGAATTGCAGATCGAACGAATCCTATGCCAAATAAGATTCATTAACCCGTTCGTTATAATAGTCGGGGCAGGAAAGTTAACGTTTATGCTTCGGGAGACTGTGCTTTGTGTAACTCTGAGGTGGCTGACTCGCTTTTCCGTTGCGTGTGTATTTGCCCAGCTTTGCGAGGGGAGAGAATATCGCATCTGGGTACTGAATATCACTTTTGCGATGGATATATTGCTGAATTTGCTCGCCATGGCCTCGAGAGACCAAGCTTTAGAAGTGTACTTATTAATTTAAGAAAACTTCCTTGCTCCTGAAGCGATTAGCTGGGGGAGAGCGCAGAATTTTCAAACACATTTCTACAGGTACATAATATTATATTTTTTAATTTCTTTCTTCTTTTTCTACTCCATTTCACCTTTTGGCTGCAGTTGGTTACCCATCTATTTATAAAGGCCTTGTTTCAGTTTTTCATCATTATCATTAATTTTTTGGCCTTTAATCTTGTTTCATTTTATGCGTTTCCTTTATGACGGTATAGTTTGCCTTTCACTTTCACTTTCATTTTCTTATTTTCTGGGTACCAGGCATTTATTTATTTCTTATTGCAATTTTCATTTGTACAAGTACCTTTGATTTGAATAGTTTATATTTTGTTTATAAAACGGTACCTATATTGTTTATTCCAACACATAATATATTATATTATAATATAGTGTACGTTTTACTGTATTTCATAATCCGCAGTGTATTGGTTAGGTAATCCTAATGTTGGCAGCAGACGGATAGCAATAGGTAGGTACTGAGAATGTGTGTACTACTCTGCCGTGAAAAGGTAAAACGCCTCAACTCTCAAAATCACAACTTTTAAGGGAAGAGCTTCAATGTTTTTGCACCGTTTCCTCTATCTAACGTCCCTCCAGTTGATGATAAATTCAAAATTTCTTTGACAGTCGATCAAGAGATGTTTGTTGTTTACCTACAACAGGATAACGTCATAATCGCCAAAATAATCAATTCTAATGAGCCGAAAATGCTCATAAGGCGTTTTATTTTATTTCCATCGAGTTTTCTGTTCAGAAATTAAAGGTAGAACGCCTTGAGATGTTTTTCCTTTGAACAAATCCAAAAACGCTGCAAATCCCAGCACAACGGTTTATTATTTTGTACAGAATACCCTTCTGTTACAGATCACAGCTCTCTGTATAGATAACCCGTCTATATAAAATGTACTAGTCTATACATATTATGTAGATCGCAGACCCTCCGTAGGTTAGTACCTAACCCCGTACTCGTTACTAGGTACCTACCTACCTAAATCATGAGTTGAATGTTGCTAAAATAATTCTGTATACGACAAACAGTAACTAAAATGGCGAATGAAACGCAAATAATGATGTTCTGAAGGAAAATTGTTGATGTGGAGTGAAATAGATGCCCCTTCTGCGTAGATCACTGTTTTCTGTGGTCAGTATAATGAACCGTTGTGTAATAACTTGCCCATCAATAATACTTACGGTTGGTCAAGTTGCAAAAGTACCTATCAACAAAATCCAGCCCCTTCTTGGTAGATGAACCGTTGTGTAATAATTTACCGTGGTGTAATAATTTACCGTTATATAATAATTTACCGTTGTGTAATAATTTGCCGTTGTGTAATAATTTACCATCGTGTAATAATTTACCCATCAATAATACTTCAAAGTTTGTTCAGGTTTCACAATACGACCTACCAACAAAATCCAATAGTCCATCACTTATCAAATGAAATAATATCGCACAACAACCAACTCGACTTCATACAGCCATCCTTGATTATAATCAGGTGCTCCTTAGTGATGAAATCCCGGCCGGATTTATACCGTTTGATTCACGATCGTGCGTTGACGAAGCTTTTTGGTGCACACGAACGGCTGGACGTACAGTGCTCCGGGTGGTCTCAAAAAATTGTTTAGCTCAAGACAAATTTAATAACGTAAAAAAAACCATACCCTTCAATCGAAAGTTTTCGAGCTACGGCGTTCTGAAAATTTCAACCCCTATTTTGAACCCCTTAGAGATGACTGACAGTAACGCCGAGCTTCGAGGACCAACTAGACCCCGAACGGAATTTCATCAATTTTTATTCATGGTAACTAAGAAAAGTGGCCCGTACGGCGGACAGACTGAAATATTTTTATTGCATTTTCGGATTCTACATACCTTGAAACGTAAACCATCAAATTTTGAGGGCAGGTGAGAATTTTTTTTTCCATGCTCGACTCCAATGGTTCATTATTGAAAATAATAAACCAAAAAGTAGCTAGACTAATTCTTGGCAGTGGTGCGATGAAATATGAAATGGCACGAACAGTTTGTTCCTAAAAACGCCTCATGTGTGCTCAGCTGTCATAAAAATCTGAGGAACAAAGCCTTGCACATCAGATCAACAACGCCTCAACTTTGGAAGTTCGGAAATGAAGCCAGCGAGTAAGAGGTAAAACACCTTGCGTTGATTTTCATTGGGATGAGGCGTTTTACCCTTGAATCTAAAGAACTGACGAGTTGAGGCGTTTTTGATGCCGATTTGAGGTGTTTTACCTGGAAATAGTTCAAAAAAAGCGTTTGCCTATAATTGCCACGTTTTTTCAAATTTTTGATATGATATTTGACCATTTTCCGAATTGAATTTTTAATTTTTGACTTCCCCATTGGAAATAGCCAAAAATTAAAGGGGGGTATGTGATAACCCCATTTTCGACAATTTTCGAGATAAGGCGCTCTTCATTTTTACGGCAGTACTCTACCGGTGATTAATTATACCGAATAATGAGGCGAACTGACAGGATTCAGGCTCCCTCACTTTCAGATGAGAATTCTATATGGAGATCACTGGGTAAAATTGATAGGTAAATATCTACCGCGTATCGCTACACATATTTCAAAACAAGGAATTATATAATTGATAGGGTTGGTGCGTTGAAAGTAGTCGAATACATAGGTAGGTACAGTGAAACTCCTCTTAGTGGACACCCGTATAGTGGACACCCCTCTTAACGGACGGTTGGGCCATGGTCCCGGCGAAGAGATAGGAGATTCAATGTATTTGAACCCCTTTGGACACCCTCTATAGTAGACGTGGACACTCATTTCGTCATCCTGAACCACTCATAGTGGACAGTAGACCCGTTTAGACGTGTAGAAAAGTTTAAATTTTTCTTGCCTCTCTGACAGAGCTTGATGATCTGAGCTTGATCTGACGGAGTTCATTTTCTGCTTGTTTATGAGTGAATTTGCCATCGTTCGAATTCATTTTTGGTTTGTTTACATTGACCATCATTTGGATTCATTTGACCCACTGACACTCTGTTGTACGGAAAGTACCTATGTACATACGTTCTTTCCGTCGTCAGTCGCATGTTTTCGCTCGTGAGAAGTGTCAGTGCATCAAGAACGGAAAATGACCGAATCAAAAACGAAAAAACAATCTTCAATTCTCCATTTTTTTCAGATTCAAGATTATAAAATTTTATTCATTCGTGAATTTATCCATTTATTCTTGTATTTCTGACCTAAAGTACCCTAATTTTTATGTAATTTTCATACCTACATATTAATTTTTGACAAATGTTACTGATTTTTTGCGCGTACACACTAAATAATAAAACAGCATTATTAAAAAAATACGTGGGAATTTTTGGACACCCTTTATAGTGGACACTTCTCTTGGTCAGACGCGTGTCCACTATAGCGGGCACCCCTCTATTGTGGACACCTCTCTATAGTGGACAGTTATTTTGGTCCCGTTTGTGTCCACTATGGAGGGATTTCGCTGTACCAAAGTATGTTACGTCAAACATTCGCTCATTACGTCGTGGTGCATGACGGGAAATCCGTTACCGTTTGACAAGGAAACTAGAAAACTCCGATGTTCTCCAATTTGGGATTGAAATCTTCGCTTGATCCGCAGCGTTCGATCGTGTGGGGACGTTTCCCCGTTGGTTAGGGCGCAATCCAGTTTAGAGCACCTGTCACCTTGGCTACGGCACGCGCAAAGTGTTTTAAAATGCCATGAATGACTTAGATTGAGCGTAGAAGGACTTGTAACTACCCCCCCCCCCCACCCCGCTCCCCGTCATACCATCGTTTTATCAGCCGTTTTTCTTCTCGGCTTTACCCGTCCCGACAATGTATAATTCAGTGTTTACGGTTGGTTGCCCCGAGCGACCTATGACGATTGCTTTCCCTCCACCCCTCCGCCAGTTTCCTATACAAGCGGAATTAGGTCCTCAATATATCCGGATTCGATCGGCTTCAGTTCCTGATAGGCCAGCATCGGACAGTGTGAATGGATTGTGTTTGGCCAGGTGAGGGATTTTTCCCCTTGGTTTTCATTATTTTGATGTTTTTTTTTCTTTTTTTTCTTCTTCATTCTTGGTACCATACACCGATTTTCCCCCCCAATTCATCCACGCTTTTCACCCCTCCTTCTACCTACCATTTATCATTTTTTTGAATTTTTTTCTTTCTCCCATGAATTCTCGCTCTGCGTGCCCGTGCCGCCGTTTACGATCGGGATCGGAGATAGAGGTTGTATTATTGATCCTTGTGACCATTTCCATTTGCGGTTTTGATCATTGCGATAAATCCCTTCCGCTCTTTCCCTTTCTCAAAATAGCTCCAGGGCCGTTGACTATTTTGATAATAAACATACACTCAGCTTGGTGGTTTCGTTGTGCTTTTATTGATAGGTTGCGATTTTGTTATTTTATAAATTTGATATTCGGCTTGGAACGAAAACCAGTAAATTTAAACGGGGTTGAAAATCGGTACTTTGTTTTGATTTCATAGGTTCTTCATTGAAAACGTTGAACCGAACGTCTCTATTCCCCGGAGACTGGATCTACTCGGGTATCCCGACCTCAAATGAACTTAACAAATCCTGTAGACCAAAGCAGGAGGACGCCAATATCTCGATTTTAACCTGACCCTTCAGGTTTTTGCGATGGGACCCCCCACCGAAAAGCGACAGGAAAAAGTGAGACCAAAAGTAGCGCGTATTTTAACAATGATTTTCACTTACAACCGAGTAGTTGCTAGGGAAATGAAACTTTTTTTAACCTGACCTACCTAATTATACAAAGCGGTTTACTCGATCAATATAACGATAGCAATAGTAGTTGGGTACCTACATAATAATCCGTATTTATAAAGTGATACATATATTTTTACTGAAAAACAAAAAAGGTGGAGTCTAGTATGAGCCGCGCGTGAAGTAAGGTAAGAAACAGCCGATCTTATATAATACAGCGAGGGGGACAAAAACCTGAAGGGTCAGGTACACCACATTTTAGCCGTCAGGCTTTAAGCGGAAGTCATCCGGGGGTGCAGGGGGCGAAGCCCCCGCCGAGGCGCGCAGCGCCGAGTTTTTTTAACGGTTTTAAATAGCTCTCGAACTTACGAGTTTTTTAAGACCACCCGGAGCGTTGCACGTCCAGCCGTTCGTTCACAGTAAGGCCCAGAAATTTGCACCGACAGGCTTTTTCAACAGGAGGGTGAATGAAATTGTATACATTCAGCCCAAAAAATTACATTTCTCCTTCGCCCATTTGATTACATAACTCGGCAGATTTCAGGTGAAAATATTAGACATCGTACACAAAACGCTTGGGTATAATTCCGCAACACAGTGAGACATTTTCATGTTGTATCACAAGCTTTATCTTGACAGTAGGTAGGTAACTAATTTTACATCATGCTCAGCTCAGCTACCGCGCAAGGTGCGGGGGTACGGTTATCTAGAAAATATTCAATAAAATCAAACGATTCCCTGGACGGGTCGTCAAGACCTTAGGGGCCCATTCATGAACTTGGTTTTCTCATGTTTCCGTACTTATATTCTTCATTATGTACTAAATATGTGTTTTAATAAAGAATTGAATTGAATTGAAAAAATGATTCCAATGAGTGGTGAACGATTTTTGTACGATGAAAAATGGCAAAATGAAGTTCCGTAGAAACGAATCGGGCGTAAGCGAAAATCATCAGATATTATGGTGCATAACGCTTTTTCCTGTCGCTTTTTGGTAACGATTTTCGAGTTTGTTCGCCAAAGTAAAGACATGAAAATGTCAAAACGGCCAGACGTTTGAAGGAAACGGTCCTACAAAACTCTGTTAAACGGTGCGGAAGTGGGTTAATTTCCCTATCTGGTGGGTTAAACGTCCTATCTGGCTTTTAGTCTATCTGGATATGCCGAACCCCCAAATCAACCAACCAAACCACCAAATCAACGACGTAAATAATAAACTTAGAAAATTGATATTTATAAATGTATTTGCGATGTTGGGAAGGGTGGTTCCTCTAAAAGTTTTTAGGGTTTATTATTTTGAACTGGTGCAGTCGGTTCTCCTCTATGGACTGCCGACCTGGAGTAGTGCATACATTACCTCTTTAAACCCGGTAGTGCGCACGCAGAAAGCGTTGCTAAGAATGACTACCAACAGTGGTTATCTAGAACATCCGCCTCCACTATTAAAAAAAAAAAAAAATATTTTGGGCATTTTTAAACTCAAAAAAGTTTCAACGATACGGCAGGTCCTGAGGGAGAACTCAGCATACTCCACCACGGCGGTTTTAAATAGCTATCGGTATTTCGGGACTGAAGAGTTAAACCAATTACCGAATGAGTTGAAACTTAGGCTCCTAGACCATCCTAAACGTGTAAATAGAAGTTTGATATCCCATTACATAAACCTAGATTAATATTATTAGTATAGCACTAATTCAAGTGATAACTTTTTGTAATGTTGCTTGGAAGACAATTTATTTATTTTTTGTATATTTTCTCATTTAATTGATGTGTTATGTTTAGAACGTAACTCTTCTCCCTAACTCGGGCAATAGCTCTCATAAGGGAATATTTTCCTTAGCTTTGAATTATTTTTCATGTGTTTCTATTATGATATCTGGAAATAAAAAATATATAAATATATTTGATAGAAAAGTAAGTCGAGCGTCGCAGCGCCATTGAGACAATCCCCATAAGAATGTGACTCATATTGATAATAATTTCCCAGTAAATGTAGCAAAGACAGCCACTGAAGATATCCGGAAAATTCCTTTTTCTTTTCCACCTCCCAACTCGAATCACAGTTCAGAAGAGGTTTCGCTCTGGTGGTTCCATTCGACGATCAAAACGAGACGGGAATACCCTGAGCGACAAACTACCGCGACGGTCTCCCCGTATTATTGATTGGGGCGATTCCTCCGACTCCGCTTTGAATGATTGGATAAGTTTATGCCGCTGGAGGTTTTAGGATTTAAATGCCCATCAAAGGGTATTTTCAAACCCTCCAAGATGCCTATCGTAAATTTATTCTACTTCTCGGTCCCCTGACGGATCAAATATTCCCAACTTTGCCTACGAGTGCAACTGCACTGGACCGGCAATCAAAGTTGCGCTTTAACGTTTCATGAAGGTATTGCATTTGATGTTGTGTGAGAAGAGCATGATAGGAACAGTGAGGTCTTCAGTCATTAATTCGTTGTTTTTAAATTCGTATTTTACTTAGTCATTTTTCGCTTAGTATTCTCTGAATAATACATCTATGTATACGGTTCGGAAAATTATGATGAACACCCCCTCAAAAATTATTCCTTCTTGTTTCGAGGTGGGTAAATTCCAAAAATGCAATGTGTGTCCGCCGTGCCATAAAAATTTCTGGTCCAGAATAATCGAAAAGTAGAAAATATTACTTTATTTAAGGTTTAAAAAAAATCATTCTTTCGCAGACAGGCTCCATTTGGGCCCTAGTTGTCCCTTATCTCGGCAGCAAATGCGCGGGATTCAATAATTCAATAATTAATTATTTGTAGGTATTCATGAAGCGTAAGGTAAATAATAAACGATGTGTAATAATTTACCTGCATAGGTGCCCGCCCGTTCTGCGTAGATAGTATAATGAGCCGTTGTGTAATAATTTACCGTTGTGTTACGAATTAAACCACTCGCGAAGGAATCGTAGAAACCCACTTCAAAGAAAAACTAAGTTATTGACAAATAGTATATTTCCACTATTACAAGAAAAAACTCTAACAGTATCCACTAACAGTGTATTTTTCGCGTTTTCTCCTGCATTAGTGGAAATATACTATTTTTTAATAACTTCATTTTTCTTTTTACCGTTGTGTAATAATTTGCCGGTGTGTACTAATTGACCGTTGTGTCATAATTTACCCAATAATACTTCAACGTTTGTTGAAGAGCCATCATTTTGGTTTATATTGTCAATAATGAACCTTTGGAATCGAGCGTGAAAAGAAAAGAAAAATTCAACCCCCCCCCCCCCCCCCCCGCAAACAAATTTGATGGTTTACGTTTCAAGGTACGTAGAATCCGAAAATGCAATAAAAACGCTGCAAATCCCTGCACATCGGTTTATTATTTTGTACAGAATACCCTTCTGTTACAGATCACAGCTCTCTGTATAGATAACCCGTCTATGTTATATAATATGTACTATTCTATACATATTATGTAGATTGCAGACCCTCCGTAGGTTAGTACCTAACCCCGCACTCGTTCCTAGGTACCTATCTAAATCACGAGTTAAATGTTGCTAAAATTATTCTGTCGATGACAAGCAATACCTAACTAAAACGGCAAAAAGAAACGCAAATAATGAAGTTTTGAAGGAAAATTGTTGATGTGGAGTGAAATAGATGCCCCTTCTGCGTAGATCACTGTTTTCTGTGGTCAATACCTACCTTCGTGGTCAAGTATAATGAACCGTTGTGTAATAACTTGCCCATCAATAATACTTCAACGGTTGTTCAAGTTGTAAAAGTACCGATCAACAAAATCCAGCCCCTTCTTGGTTGATCAACCGTTGTGTAATAATTTATCGTTGTGAAATAATTTACCAGTGTGTAATAATTTACCATTGTGTAATAATTTGTCGTTGTGTATTAAGTTACCATTGTGTAATAATTTACCCATCAACAATACTTCAACGTTTGTTCAAGTTGCAAAAGTACCGATCAACAAAATCCAGCCTCTTCATGGTAGATGAACCGTTGTGTAATAATTTACCTGTATAGATGCCCCTTCTATGTATATAGTATAATGAACTATTGTGTAATAATTCACCCAATAATACTTCAACGTCTGTTCAAGTTACAAAAGTACCTATCCACAAAATCCAAAAGCTTTTGGTTTATTATTTTGAATTTGATGGTTTACGTTTACGCTTCATGAATAACTCCAAATAAATAATTATTGAATCGCTCGCATTTGTAGGAAACTTTAATTCCGGGGCCGGCTCCAGTACTCGATTTAGGGCTGTCCTGTAGGGAGCACGAGGGTATTGAGCACAGAAAACAGTGATCTACGCAGAAGGGTTATCTATACTGGTACATAATAAACCGTTGTGTAATAATTTGCAGCGTTTTTCATCGGCTCAAATATAACTTTTACCGTAAGTAGATGTGAGATAATTTTTGTTTACCATCATAAACCTATAGGATTTTCTTCTTTCTATGCATACCGGACGATGCATGGTTTCTTATTACACTGAGGAACTCCTTTTGAGCACTATTAGCTGGATTGAATTCAGTGGTTGACCATGTCCATGTATTGTCTCATTCATCAACGTAGGTAACTATCACTCCCACTCTAAACAGTGCTCCATCCTTCGTACAACAGATTGTTCCGTTTTGGGCTCTGAACGCTACACCGAAACAATATTTAGCAAGTAGGTAGGTATGTGAATAATTTGCATCAAGGCAAGTCCGAATGTATTAGAACCCCGCGGTCCACGAACTGAAACGTTCCGTGTGTACGATCATGAATGTGTGCTTTACTGTAGCGTTCACAAAGGCACGGCCAATATTGCTTGTATATGTTGAATATTATGTTGAATATATTGAATGGTAGGGAATGCATTATTAGTCATTATATTATTGTATCAATCAATAATGATGCACCGATGAAACAGTAGGTTGGCCAGTCGTGGGGGTTGGAGATACAGAAGATTATCTGGAAACTTCGAGCGTAACCTGACATGGTATCAATTAATTCCTGATTGGGTGAAAAGGGAAAACCGGTAAAAGCTGGAAACGCGGACCAAGTATCAGCTTCCGACGTTCGCGGTCCCGATCAATATTGGACGTTCAGTCTGAAAAACATGTTCCGGACATAACCGTCAATTTGCCAATTGGTTACATGAGAACAATCAAAGATGATGATACGGCTATTAGTTCGGCTTCAAAAATGTTTTCCACTATAACTATGCCAAGTCCACACTTTTTTTATTATAAAATAAATTGCCGCACCGTCCCACCAGGTATCGTACAGCACCACTGTAATCACCCTTATCATTATGAGAGCATGGTGGGGAGGATTTAGAGAGCGTCTCGGAATCGGATGAGAAAGTCCAGTCATCTATTCACCCACTTGGATGATAAATAAATTATTATAATAATATAATAATATATCGTCGGCAAATTGACAAAGGGACGTATCTGCAAATTTGTAGTTCCGAGATATTATCGATCAAAGGTTCTCAGCTGTCCTAAAAATCACCTGACGGAAATTTTAAACCGCTCATCGACTAATTCAACTCGGGTTGCTTCATTTTAGGCCTTGACGTGTAATTTGACACCTAAAACCCTTCAAGGGTGCTTCAAAAACACTTACGTCTTTCTGTCAGAGCGCCTTTTGCTATCATTACAGTTACGACCCCTGGTGATTTCACTGTTCTATTGCATCCAGTGAGTAATTAATTTCATTGCAACAATTTTATTCATCGTATTTCATGATGACTGGCTCACTGACTAATTATTAAGAACTGTGGTAGTTTGAGAAACAACTGGAAAAACGCCATAAGCCGTTGCTGTATTGATGAAACTAGAAAGTTTTATGACTGTGTTGAGAAAGCAATCGCTCATCCACTGCATTCGTACCATAAAAATATTCCTTTGTAAAGATTATACCTACTCCCTTACCTTTTATTCATTTGAATGCTTTTTTTTTGTTTCTTTAGCGACCGTTAAATTACCGAGCTCTCAATTTCTGCTGTACAGAATAATAAATTGTTGAAAAGCGAAGAAACCGAAGAGAAAATAGAATGAATAATAATTATTGTTTTATTCGAGAAACTAACTAAAAGTAGGTACCAAGTAGTAGTTGAAAGGATCACGGAAAAATTAATAAAGATAGGAACTATTAAAATCATTGCCAATAATCTTTGTTTGAAACTCTCATTTTCAACCACTAAAAGCTGACCAGGCCACTGCACTTTCACTCTTCTTCCCCTTCGTACTCTGAGTCTTCATCCTGGTCAGGTTCAGTAGTGCAGACTGAACCAACACAGCTGAGCTAACAAACAGGTGACTAAAGAGTGTTTAATAACCCAATAACTCATCAAGGGGCCTCTCAAGAGTTCGTTGAAAAAGGACGCAATTGGCACGCGCCCGTCACAGGAACATGACAGAGGGGCGTATCTGCCGCTTACGCCTTTTTGTCAGATCGGGGATTCAGATACGTCCCTTTGTCATTGCGGAAATTGCGACTGTGGCAGATACGTCCCTTGGTTACGGCTTTTTTCTTGGGTTTCGAAGGGGTTGAACGCCTGGAGGTTATCATAACTTGATAGAGACGAGTGTTCTGGTATCTGAAATGAAGTTATCTCAAAATGTCAAAATTTGCAGATACGTCCCTTTGTCAATTTGCCGACGATATAATATTAATTGATTCTCTTTTGTGTGTCTCATGTATGTCTTCCTTTTGTAATTTTTTCCTTTTTTTCTTGTTACAGGTGAGTCCCCAAACTTTCACAAAATTCAGTGAGTCGCAAAACCTATTCTTAATGACACTTCAATACACAAATTACTTTCAATATGTCACTATTAGTGGTGAAAACATTGGTTATCGTCTTATAGTACCTAATGCATATCATCATGTATTACAAAATAAACAAATGTTTGCTATAATAATAGGAAGACGATTTTATTTCACGAGTTGAATTCTAAATAGTGAAGGGGACGCCATTTCAGGCGTCGCCTTTAGGTAAGTTCTGTTGTGGGCAGACAACACTGTGGCTCGTAAGGAGATGACGATCCGGAAGGCGACGTCACCCAGCTGATAAGCGAAGTGGAAGTAAAGGGATAGGAGGGAGACGGACCCGTGTCGCGGTACTGTAGGCTGTGTGCATGGAGCTATCTGTGTGAGGAATACACCGTAGAAACTGAGACCACTACCTGTTTTTTTCCTAAAGTATTACCCGTTTAGTTTCTTTAAATTATTCCTTGAGTAGGAACGGTAGTTCTCGAAGAGAACACCACAGTTGGCGCAGTCAGTAGGACTTCGCCAAAGTATTGGAGTCCCGTCACCATTCCTTGGGACACTCTAGGGGTTCCTCCGAGCTTCCCCGAGGCAATAGAAAAATACGGTCCTACTGACTGCGCCAACTGTGGTGTTCTCTTTGAGAACTACCGTTCCTACTCAAGGAATAATTTAAAGAAACTAAACCGGTTATACTTTAGGAAAAAAACAGGTAGTGGTCTCAGTTTCTACGGTGTATTCTTCACACAGATAGCTCCACGCACACAGCCTACAGTACCGTGACACGGGTCTGTCCCCCTCCTCTCCCTTTACTTCCACGTCGCTTATCAGCTGGGTGACGTCGCCTTCCGGATCGTCATCTCCTTACGAGCCACAGTGTTGTCTGCCCACAACAGTTCGACTGTCCTGCCAGCGTCGCGGCTGTGATCAACAAACTTTCCTTATGAGAGAATCAGATTTATTTCCAATAATTTCGCCCTTGGCAACTCACTGCGCCCCCCCTTGAGTGGAGAGTGGTTCGCCCAAATTAATACAAAAGAAAACAAAATGTTAGCTACAATTAATAGCTAATAGATAATAGAGGTACAATAGATTTTATTTCACGAGCTGAAGAGTATGCTGCACAGTAGATTCTTTATTGATTTATTTCACCTCTGACCATTCTTTCCCAGAAGGTGATTAATCGTCACTCACACATATGAATATTATATGATCTTACAATCCGCCTTCCGCCTCGTAATATACCTTTGCCATGCTTAACATTTGAAAGTTTCGACAAACCGTCCTGAACGACAATATTATGTGTGATCTTGGCTTCCCAGCGGTGGGCTCCCTGAGGCGGTGGTTTCGTGGAGAAAAAACAGAACAAAAAAAGAGCGTCGTGAGGGGATTGATGTATTGGTGGATACCGGTTTCGACAAAAATGTCTTCCTCAGTCTCAATTCTCTTCCACAGAGCTACAACCACAACAAGTCATCTGCCATTCTCCCCAACCAGTGCGGCTGTGTGCACGGACCTCTAGGGACGTCTTCATCAACTCATGCTGATGCAGACTCCAGAGATACCTACAAGCAACTGTGTACAAATAATTTCCACAGCGGAAAACACGTCTAAAACCAGTGAAATGGATATAAAATTACTAATACGGTAGATAAAAAATTTCACTCTTTCCCCTCAGGTGGTTTTCATGCCTTAAGGGCATGAGTGCAATTTGTTATCTACCGTTTTAGTAATTTTATATCCATTTTATTGTTTTTAGGCGTGTTTCCGCTGTGGAAATTATTTGTAAACAAGTTGCATGTAGGTTTCCCTAGAGGAATTACCCGATAAACTTTGTGGAAAGTTTGGAATCCTCGAAGATCAATTTTTACTCACATTTGAAAATAATATATTGATTTCTTCTGCTATTTCTATTGAAGTCGATTTCAAATCGGTCTGTAA